>CM021735.1:48529486-48665074 GCA_011075105.1 Heteronetta atricapilla
GGAAAATTTATATGCTGGAAGTAAAGGTAAAATTATAACTGCCTGGACTTTCCTCCTAGCACTGTTCCCATATGCTACATTCAGTTTGGGATGTATTCATACCTTCCACAACAGCATCCAATGTGGTTGTGAATGTCCTATATATTTCAGAGGCTGATGAAGTAAGCCATATTTCCTGCTATCCAAAGCAGCCAGCTTCTGTTTTTGTTCAGTTAATGGTAAAGAAGAGGGGTTGTATTCAGCTACCTGCCATGGATGCCTACGGGAGGTGTGATGACAACTTCTTCCATTGGCTGTGCAAATTGACAGCTCTTAGTAGTGTGTGGTCTGAAACATTCAACAGCCTCTTGAATTTAAATACCACAGTAACCACTTATATATTTGTTTTTACTAGCAGGTTTCTCAAACTACAACAGTGCTTAAGGTGTATTAATTCTTTTAATTTTCTTTGGTGTCATTAATGGAATGGAAGGCTTTGCTTACCTCTTTACCATGCAAGGCCTCTACAATATTCATTCGTCTGAATTGTCTGTTTTGAATCCATAAAACTGTACCAGAGTTAATACAGCACCAAACGGAAATGGTTTTCATTTCGAAGACAGCCCCTTATCCACGAATATGTTAGCCTCTATACAAGATTCTGTACAGACAAAGCATACAGAATACAGAGGTTCAGTCAAAATGTTCAAAATAACAAAGGAGCTAGGAGCACTTTATTTTAATGATAGATCAGATGTGGGCTGTCTAACAAAGGAGTTCCTAGTAATGTACATTTGACACCCACATTGATTCCAGATTATATGGTGCTATCAGGGTGATTGGTGACATCAATTTTAAGATGAGAGTAACTTTAGCCCACTTTACAAAGAATGAGAATTTTAACCAGATCTTCCCAATCCTGCATAGCTATCCTGGATTATAATGGGCACAAAAAGTCTGTCTCCTTGATTTGTCCTAGCAAATGAAGGCCATCATGTACCTGCTGCTCTTCCATGGGTTTCCATAGGAACAGCTTCTTCACCCAGCATTTTAATTCCCAGTTCTTATGCTCATATTTCATCAGCGTACATCTTCAGGATTTTCACTGACTTTAAATTATATTAGTCTCATTAGGACTTGTTTGTTCAGTCAGTCCCTAAGGTTCACTATATCTGACCTGTTTTGATTAGTTGACTCCTATTTTCAGCCAGACCTTCAGCTACTTTAAATCAGTGTAAATCTCGTGGTTCCAATTTACATATTTGTGAAGATCTGGTCTGCTAATTACTGACCAGAAGGATTTAAAGTTACATATAATACATTGCTAAGGATATATATTTTTACAACTCTGATTATGAATAGAGATGTCATACAGATAAATTATTATATAGGTAATTCAGTTCATTCCACATACATTCCCACCTGAACATTTGCTCCATCTGTATCTCATCAGACAACGTTAGGAAGATTAATTCCTCACTTGGATGGATGAATTCCCCATTCCTCATGTTTTTGCAGTGTGGGAATACTTTTGTTTCCTATTTTCTTTACACATGGCTGGCATTGAATCTCTTGCCAGTAACATTTTAACACCTTAGAGTATTTGTAGTAGCAGCCAACATAAACAACAGTGAATTGGACTGGAAATGAAATTTTGAGTCTGTTTTCCCTATCCTCTCTTGACTGCATTGTGACTTGAGGAAGGATCCTTGGACCTGGTAGTCAAATGATGAGAAAGATAAACTAAACAAGGCTTAATTGTTCATTAGAAATGGAATGGAGTTTCCCAGCTGTTTATCACATGTAAATTAATATCTTGTTTAACCCAAACTCCTTTGTGCAAGAAATATAGAAAGCTTGCAGGAAACCAGTAGAAGTTCTTTTGGCTGCTGCTGCTGTTTTTTGTTACTGTTCGTAAAAGAAAATGTCTGAAATAAATGACATTTCTGTTTGGCAATTATTTTATTTTATTTTATTTTATTTACTTCTATGTTTAGTGCTGTGTAATGTCTGTAGCAGTGCAATGAATTCACTGTTGAATGCTAAATATACTCAACCAGATTATTCAGGGAATTTTGGTGCTTTTTGTGCGTCTTGTTGTAGTACAAGGGAATCCTAATCTACCTGTAAATGATTGACTGAGAAATCCTTCACACAGCAAAACAGCATATCTGTTCTCCAACAGACCCAGCATCAGGATTGCTCTTTCTGATACAGACCGCATTAGGAGAAAATCTGTCATCTATTTGCATAAGTCCATTAATGGGTCTTCTGTTTAAAGACAAGTGGAGAGTCATGGTTACTGCTTAAACTAAGACAAAGGCTGGATTGACATAGCCCATAACCCTAAGGCTTTCTTTTCCTTTCTGAGTAATGATTACAGCTCTGGTAAGAAGAGTGCCAGGCCACCTCTCAACTGAAAAATGAGTCAGATTCTTATTTTATTTTTGTTTGGCTTATTCTGGTGAAAAATAATTTATAACTAAAAGAAGAGTCTACTGGAGCCAGGCCTATGTCTGAGGATACCTAATTAGATTATTAATCTAAACTCAGATATGTCTTTCTGGTATTTATCCCAAAGAACAGACTCTTGGTCAAGACATAGGCTTGATACATGAGTTGTTTCCAAGTCTCAGTAGGCAGTCTAAGTTCAGAATAAATCTAGCATTGAAAGGTAAAGGTCATGGAAGTGCAAGAATAAATTCTAGGTCTGTGAAGTATATTTGATATATTTTCAAAAAGAGTTCCAGTCATTGAGAACACTGCTAACGCGTGCATCAGACAACTGTAAAGTATATTGTGTAGTCAAATCTGTCTGTTTGTGTACCACAGTATTCATTCTCAAGAAAGAAAGTTAAGGCTTATACCTTAGCTTATAAGTTCTTTTCCATATTCTCTTTGTTAGATAGTTACTTTGCACCATCATGGACAGATATTGCTCAACTGCAAATACAGTATTAGCACAACAATTTTAGGCACAAGCACATCATCTGTGTCGTGTCAAATACATTACTGAAGTTTATAAAGATTAAATAATAGTTATAGTAGATCTACTGATGATGGGTGATGTGGACATGTATTGGGTGATGTATTGGTATGGGTGAAGTGGACATCAGAGATTGTGGGGCAAGAGGTTTGAAATAGAGTTAAAAAAGGAAAGCAAGGAAAATAAAAACATAAGAAAACTAATTAAGAGGTATTTAGATATAACAGAATGATACTGATCTTGTCTCAGAAACAGCATGGATTTTTTTTTCTTTTATTATGCTAAAGTTAAACTACACTATACCAGTGTGTTCATATTAAATCATTAATGAATTGGTTAAATGAACTGATTAAATCATTGTAGACCTTCATTGAAATGAAAGCATTGTAATCACAGTAAAGAACATGGCATGCTGCCTTGTTTTCCTATATCTTGTTTTAAACTGTAATGAAAGAGGAGTTGGAGGACAGTCTCTATTCCCAGGCAGCAAGTGATAGGACAGGAGGAAATGGCCTCAAGTTGTGCCAAGGGTGGTTTAGGTTGGATATTATAAAAAAATTCTTCTCTGAGAGGTTAGTGTGGCATTGGAACAGGCTGCCCAGAGAAGTGGTTGAGTCACCATCCATGGAGGTATTGAAAAGATGTACAGATGAGGTGCTTAGCGTTATGGTTTAGTGGTAGACTTGGCAGTGCTAGGTTAACAGTTGGACTTGATGGTCTTAGAGGTCTTTTCCAACCTAAAGGATTCTATGATTGTATATATCCAAGGAATGGCAAAGATAAATATTTATGCTTATAAAGGAAAACTTGATTTGTTACGTAATATTCTTAAAGTTGCTTCTGCACAGCATGTACGTGTTCATCATGCACATTAAAGTCATTTTTTTCATTAAAATTGTCTCATTTATAACAGTGAGCAAACTGAATTCTTTATAAAGGAAGAGAGCTCTAAGGGCAAATTACGACAAATATAAGCAAGAAGAGATCTGAAGTGATCATAATGGAGTCATGAATAACTTATTAGGGTTTTCAGGTTCCTCCACAAATAATTTAAAAATAATTCATCTTTAATTTCTTCTTAGTTTGTTTGTGCAGATGCTGGAACTAAACTAGCTGAGTCAACAATCTTGCATAAACAGATGATTGCCTCTATGCCTGGAGTAAGTACTGAATCAAACATCTCTTAGTTTTGGCTTTTAAAAATATGTCATAGCTCATTATGCTTTGTTTGAATGTTCTTTTTCTTTCTCCTCTGGCTAGCAAGGTATATTGCAGGCAGAAGTTGATATGCTTTTTCCTTTTTATTAATGTTGAAAAGTTTTGGACATGATACTGCTTCCCTTACTCTCACTGATAATCTTAAGTCACGTCTGCCTTTAGCTGGAGCCTGTGCTCAAGAAGACAAAATTTGGAGAACTGACAAGCTGAATGCCTCAAAAAATGGCATCAGAGTGGAAAACTACAAGCCATTGCCTCCATTCTGACAAAAGATAATTTGGTTAAAAAATTGAGTTAATGGCATTTTTCTGCTAATATAAGGCATTCATATATATCCTACTGATGAATGTAGTTGAATTATCAATGCTCATCATTGCTTAGGTGTTGAAAACATGGCTGGTGAATGTGCAATGAAGTAGCACAGTTGGAGGGCTTGACTCCTTCCCTGACATGTCCCTGAATACCCCAACAGCTGACTGAGGTATAGCCAGTGGTTGTTTTACCCTGCAGTTAATTTCCACCACAACTGCTCTTGTGCTCCCCCTCCTCAAAAGAAGAGGGGGAGAAGAAAGTATGATGGAAAGAAAAAGGCTTGAGGCAGTTGAGATGAGGATAATTTAATTAAAGGGAAAAGAGACGGGAAAAAACAAGTAAGTGCCACACAGAAACAAAGAGGAAAAAAACCCACAATTATTGTCTACTTTCCGTCAATGAGTGATGTTTGACCGTGCCTGGGAAGCAGTGCCGCAATATGTATAGTGGTTGTTTGTTGTCTTCATAGCGAGTGCCTCCCCTTTTCTTCCCCTTTCCCACCTTTTATTGCTGACTGTGGCACTATATGGCATGGAATATCCATTTGGTTATTTTAGGTCAGCCCTGGCGATGTCCCTTCCCCACTTCTTGCACACCCCCAAACTTTTTGGGGTTTGGAGAGAGTCTGGTTCCTGTGCCAGCCCTGCTCAGCAAAGGACAAAACATTGGTGTGCTGTCAGGGCTGTTTTAGCTGCAGGTGCAGAGCACAGCACTATATGGGCCATTGCAGGGAAAGCTAACTCCATCCCAGCCAGACCAAAACCTGTTTCCATACATGTGTCTGACAGTTATAGGGGTGACCTATCAGGTCTTTTCCTATATACTTTCTGAAGTGTGCTTTTGTTTGTTTGTTTTGGTGTGTTTTTATTTTATTTTGTTTTGTTTGTTTTGTTTTAAATTCATATCTTTAGTAAGACCTTTTCTCCCAATGGAAAGTTTTAATTTGGTTTAAATAGATAGAGATAGCATCTTTAAATAGATTTTACAAGGTATGATAGGAAAGTGATTATTTCAGAAGAAATCATAGAGAACCTTGAATGAAACAAAAGGTTGGGGAGAAGTCTTGCACCAGAACATTTTTTTTCAGAGGTTTGAGTATAATGTCTTCTATAATTAGGTCACTCAATAATATAGAGCCCATGTGGGGTCCTTACTCCACATAAACTGGATGGAAGGTATGCTGTCAGTGACCTTATTTTACTGTTTTTTATTCTGTCAAGGGAACTGACACGCATAGCATTTGAAAAGCCAGAAGGTGTTATAGTTCAGCACCGTGTAGATGGATACTAACTTAGAAAAATGAGAACCACTCATATCAGTTCTTTAAAAATAGAACACTAACAGTTTTTTTTCAAATTTCAGCCACTAAAACTCAATTATAGCTTAATACTTCTGTGATCAAACCTAAATTTGATTCATTTGTATACTCAGATAATTTTGTGTTCCCGTGTTTCAAAGCACAGGTGATTAAATAAAGGTCAGAGAAGAATATTTTTCCCCTATAAGCATTTTGCAATATTTTGCCCTTAGCCTATGACTTGGTACAATAGGTTTTTTTGCCACCTTAAGAAGAAAGGTACCTAATAATTTCATCTATGAAAGATACCATCATAATTTCATCTAGCCTCAAAGTTAAGCATTGCTTACACTTGGCCCTAAAAATAAGGCATATATAGACTTGATGTTGAGGAATGTTGAACATTCAAATTTCCCCTTGAATTCAGCTAGAATTATCTTCACTGTAGATTGTTAATATATAAACATTATATGGTGGCTCATGGGTCAGTCGTAACACCTTCTGAAAGCTTTTCTCCAGGGTTCTCTGGTCTGTCAGAAGCCTTTATTTAATCTGACAGCTTTGATCAACTGACTGCTTTGCACATCTTGGATATGTCTTGTACTAGCTGAAGGCCAGATTGGCATTTTTCACTGATCTTGGAAAGGAACAATGACAGTGTGTACTGTGAGAATACAAGCACTGCACTGAGTCCTTTTGTTTTCCCTTTGTGGTTGTTCTTGCTCTGGCACAGACCATTTCTCAATGCTTACAGCTTTATGGTCAAATTGGATTGGATTCATCCCTTGTAACCACCCATGCATCCTCTTTTGAAAATTGCAACTAGCTTGAGTGCCATTAAAATGCCATATGACTTCATAACAGGAATATCCCCAAAACCTTTGTTAGTATAAAGAAAAAAAAAGTACCAAATTCCATCAGTGTACATTTCAGTGATGCTTACGCATAAAATACATGAAGCCTGTCACTTACCCTGTTTGTCCATCATAATTCATGTGATTGTGGGGGCTTCTGTGCATAATTTGTTTTCTGGGATTGTATCTGATTGGTTTTACTTGCAGAAATGCTCAGCTGGTTGAACAACCAGGTTGTTAAACTCTCATCGACTTTTTAAGACTTTGATTCTGGACTGCTGTAAATTTCAGGTGCATGACAAGGATATTATTGAAAGTTTCATCAGTTGATCTTTCACTGCTGTTACGGATAAGAGTATTTTATGATGCATGAAGAAGCTACAGTGCCTGGTCTATCTTTATGCTATGATCAGATAAGAGGGCAAATACAGTGAGAAGAAAAACATCAAAGAATGCCTATTCCTAATTAGAGTAAAGTAATTCAACTGAAAAGTACAATAAGGAACTTTAGTCAGACAAGAACTTGTGTTCTGGTGAACAAGAAGCAAAGAGAAAAAACACCAAGAGATTCAAAAATTGGTGCTTAAACATATTTATTTTATATTCTAGTGTGGAACAGCAGCAATGGAATGCATGAGGCAATATGTTGGGGAAGTGCTGGATTTCATTGCAGATATGCATACCTTGACCAAATTAAAGGTTGGTTATGGGCATACATAATCTAAAATGTGTGTGTATCTGTTTGTTTTTAATATATTTTCTGTAATTAACCTGCCAATGGAAGAAACCATTGGAAGTCTTTGAGGATGACTGACTTTATATTATTATTATTATTTTTATTATTTAAGTGTTAGAGCTGTTGTGGATTAGTCACTTCTCTTTTTCTGAGAAATGAGCATGGTGTTTCCCTGAAAGGGCCTCAAATATCGCACCAATCCTGTTGAAAGTTACTGGCAACACACTGGAGTGTTTCATGCTGTGAGTTCATACAAAATTTCTGTTACAAGCAAGATAGGAAAAATGATAACCTGTAGTGGATTTTGATACTGGAGGTTTTCTTAAGATGCAATGACGTTAGAATTTTGGCCCTACTCGTTTATTTTGCATGCTTGCTTGCTCACTCTCCCCTTACCCCCTCGATCCGACACCATGCTCCAGAGGGTACACTTCACTGCAACATAACACTACTTACCATAAAGGAGGAAGAATCCCAGAGGAACTGAAAATGACATCTCTTGAAACTCACAGTAACCTTGTTTTTCTGGACAAAACACCTTTTTGTAGGTTCTTACCCTGTTGGCCCTATGCCTTGAATCCCATTGAGCTTTAAAAGAAATCCTGCAATAAAGAGAAGCAGCCTTTTGTGCTGGACTAGAAATACACTTCAAAGTACAAACGAATTAATCATTTTAAGCTCAGTTGGATTGCCTTTGCACTGTATCTTTTTAAAGCTATTCACCCATTTCTCTTCCAGTTCTGAACTGCTTTCAAAATAGATTGGCAAATAAATCATAAATGAGACAGAGATACATCTCATTTGCCACTTCCACAGAAATGGGGAATGGGAAAAATTTATTTGTAAACACTTGCAGTTATCCTCTCTCATTTGTAAAAAGTTTCTGTAGAAAGATCTCTCCTACTTGCACTTTTTCTTTGTACCCCCTTTTCCCTTGAACTGTAGCCTGATTTTTAGAAATGCTCTTACAATGATTAAGTCCATTATGTTGATTTCTTATGCTTTCTCTTGGTAGGACTATTTATTTATGACATTTTTGCACCTAGATATAGCTAGAACATGAACGAACACTTTACCCAGTTCGTCACGTGTTTTGAAATTAGACAAGAAGCTCCCCAAATTTGTACTCTGTAGCATTTAAAATGAAATCAGAACCAAATAGTCTAAATTTCATGTTGTTTTGATTTGATTCCATGTAATATGAGTCCCTGTAATACAGGACTCTGAGAAAAAGGCAAACTTAGCAGAGTCAAAAATGACTGTAATTTTATATATTGTGAAGAATAAGCTTTGTCTGTCTTTGCAAAATGAAAAGGCAGTTCTTATTAAATAAGGCAGAATTTGGGAAGCCATATTTTTCACTTTTGGATTCTGGTAGATTCTTTAGAGAAAGTTACATGTGCTTCTGTGATAGTCAGGAAAATATTGCAAATGTTTCTAAGTTTAGAAATAATTAAAACTTTAAACAAATTTACAACATCTAGATTCACTTCTTTTAAGATGATTTAATATAATTACTTGTGTTGCTGGGTTTTATTCACATGTGTTCTTAGGAAGTGAGTCCTAAGATCATCCAGTTGTACAATTTCTTACTGTATGTATTATCAACAGCATCTGGACTACCGCATTCACACAAAGAATGTCATGTGCTTTATATGACAAGTTGCAATCAAACAGCAAAAGATTAATCTTGGTTCTCAAATTTTGAGTGATGTTTCGCAGAAGAAAAAACAAAAAATGAGAAAGTTATTAAATGCTATTATATGTAAAAGAAAAACCTCTCTATAGGAGTTCAGCAGACATGGTTAAAGTTGTTTATTCATTTCTGGTGTCTTATTTTGTGCGTCTGAGAACAGTCTCTGTGAAAGAAGTTAATTCTTTTCAGTCCTGTATATTAACAACTATTTCATTGTAAGCAAAGTAAAAATATTCTTAAGATAATCACATTCCAGTTTACTGTTTCTGTTCACATTATTGTACTTTTTTTTTTTTTCTTGGGGATAATATTTTATTTGCTAGAGCTCATATAGGTTTTTAATTAGAAAATTCCATTATTTTTGAAGAATATATCTGCCTGCATACCTTTCTGTCCTTTATACCTGTCTCTTTAGCAAAATCATTAGGTATACAAGCTGATACATTTCTTTTTTCTTTTGAAAGTGACTTAAATTGATCTTTCAGAGTACAAGTTGGTGGAGTCAGATCCTTATCTTTTATAAAGTATTACTGATCCACTGATTTTTATCCTGTTATAATAATTTAATTACTGATAGCCTGTTTTTTCTTGTGCAAAGTATATGTTTGTCATATAAGTACACACATGCACTCAGCATGTGTTAGTCCAGGGACAGAAGGTAATGCAAAGTTAGCTTAACTAGAAGTATTGAAGGATCTCAAGGATCACCAGTGAAACGTTCCTTACAGCTGTCAAAACAGGATAATTATCCTCCCAGGTAGAAATGCATGCAGGTTTCTTGGTAAAAGGTTTAGTCCTTATATTTCCATGGCTTAAAGGCATTTGTAGCAAATGAATAGAGCAACCTAGTCATACCATTGGTAAATGATAGATGGCTTTTCTGTACATGTAAATGAAATATCACACAAAGATGGCATTTCCTGCCCAGGAAATACTGTTACTAATATAGGGACTGGGTATTTTTTTTAAACCTATTTCTGAGTTTTGTATTTTTATAGACGCAGGTAGAGACCTTGAGAAAGAAACTGCAGGGAAGTGAAATAGAATATTCTTTTCAGGTATGAAATAAGATCTTTGCTTTGCAGAGTCACATGAAGACTTGTTCTCAGCCACTGCATGAAGACACATTTGGTGGGCATCTGAAAGTTGGTTTAGCTCAGATTGCTGCTATGGAAATCACACGAGGAAACCACAGAGACAACAAAGCTGTGATCCGATATTTGCCTTGGCTTTACCATCCTCCTTCTGCGATGCAACAAGGGTGAGGATGCTTTTCCAGAAAAAGGCATACTAAAATGAATTAGAAATCTTCATGGAATTCTGTTTAGTGATGGTTTAAATAGGTAGGATGCACAGTTTGGGAGTGGTGGCCATGGGACATTGAAACAGCTGGTCAGCAGCTCCCAGATCCTTACCAGAGGAGGTCATCAGTGCAACTTTTAAAGTACAGACCAAAGAGACAGTGGAAGTAACTCCTTTGACTTGACTGGAGTTCACTGGAAATAAACTTGATTCTTGATCTCGATACAGACAGTGAAAAGCATGCAAGTACTTGAGCAGTCCTAGAGTTGTATAAAATACGGTGGGAGAAAAATGAAAAATGCTCGTTGATAGTGCTGAGAACAAATGAGTGAGATTTTTAAGCGTAAAGCTATTCAGGTGTCAGTAAAAATACTGACTTCACCTAGTGAAGTTAGATGAGAGAAATCCTGCTCTTCAAGACATGTTTGTTATTTTTGGTCGCTGTGAGAGTATGCACTGTCTTATGATCAAAAAGAAGAGCAAAATACTGTCCCTTGTCTTACAGTGATAGCAAATGAGATGTTTTGAGTGTAGCCCACTGGACTGTGTTTTAACAAATCAGTATTTTTGTCCCAACTTTGTTCCAGACTTCCTGCCCCAGGCTTCTGGGGAGCAGGCTGCTTGGGCTCCAGTCCTACAGATACGTCTGCATGTACTTCTGTGTATATACCTAGTTTTGGAAATAAGGAATTGTTATCTCTTTGGGCTTTGGTTTCACACGTCTAAAAATTGCATTATATGTTCCAAGGTGAATATGGGAAATTCCTGTGAGACCCTGTAGGTACTTGAAGATGAGCATTTTATCAGAGTCTATGCAAAGAAAAAAAAATAATGGAATGCCTCTTTGGTTCTGTGAGACCTTGACAACAACGTGAAATTAGAAATGAATAACAGTAGTGAGTGGCCTCCTAGGTAGTGGTTTCTTGATCTAAAATCAATTGATTTTCCTAAGCCTATGAATTCAAATGAGTATGTAGTCTGAATTTTTTAACAGCAAGGGGATAGACAAGAGGATACTGAAAAAGTACTATTTCTTTTCAGATTGATTAAGCATAATTGCTTTACAATTGAAGATTGCACTAGAGGAATAATTAATAAGTGTTGCAAAAAAAGCATAGTCTGTCCCTGCCCTTAAAAGCATGCAGTCCAAATGTCCAAGGAGAGAGGCTTAGGAGAAGATAAATTAAATCCACTTTACCTGTGGAGAAGTGCAACACAGCAAAAGTAAGGTAGGGCGCCTGTCTCGGAGCTAGCCCTGGAATGAAGAATTTCCTGCCATAGCCTTGTCAGCCATACACTGTCTAGGGGACCTGGAAGGAGCACTTTCACTTGGGCAGCTCTTCTGATTTGATGATTTCTGTGAAAAAAATCACTGTGTATGAAACCAGTGAGACTGTGCATGTTCCAGTCTTTTAGAGAAACCAGCCCAGCCCACCAAATGTGTTCTGTTGGACTTGTTAAAGGTTGTCAAGTCCACTAAGTTCTTTGTGATTCTAGTCTTCTTGTAAGTTCTGCCAATGGTTTGTGCCTCCAGCACAGTTAAGACTGCATCTGCAAAGTGTTTAAAGAGGCTCTTTGTTTGGGGGAAAAATAGAAAACTTTGCAGCATTATAAAATCCGCTCTTTCTTGACAGGCCCAAAGAGTTCATAGAATGTGTTTCACATATTCGTTTGCTGTCCTGGCTACTCCTGGGGTCTCTGACACACAATGTTGTCTGTCCAAATTCTCCATCATCTTGCATGCCTATTCCACTGGATGCAGGTTCACAAATTGCTGACCACCTTATTGTTATTCTGATTGGGTTTCCAGAGCAATCGAAGGTAAGGGATTCTGTGTTTTAAGAGGAGATGTGGTATATACTGGCCTTACTATTGAAAATACTTATCACTAACTTGTATTTTTATTGTGATGTGAAATTTTAAACTTTTCTAAATATCATCAAAACTAAATCATGTAAACTCATGTCCTGTTTAAAACAGCTTGTATTTCCAGCACAGTATCCCATGGACTGCATTTCTGAAGTAATCCACTAATACGATTTTGAGTTTTAGAACTGTTTGCCTTATAAGAAAAGATCCCACTGGATTAAAGCGGACAACGTGGGAGTATTTATTTATTCCTAGGAAAAATGAGGGGTAAAACATTATGGAAAGCTGAAATCAAAGGAAAAAGAATCTATCATTTTTCTGGCATAGCTAGCTCTTCATGCATAGAAAACTGGTGATGAAATCACTACAAGTAAGTTTGAGATTTAACTTTTTCAAAATATCTCAGCACAGGAATAAGGAAGGAAAAACTGAATTCCAGACTGAACCTTTATCAATGACTGTGTCTGTAGCAAATCTCTAGAGAATTGCTTATTCTGTTATATACGTATAGTAGTATTGGATAACCTATAAATGCTGTGAGTCAATTACAAACTGTGATGGTTCAAGCACAACTTTTTTTTTTTTTTTTTTTTCTGAAGGTGCTCTTGACAAGAAATATTATTGCAAATCGTAAGCAATTTGCAAAGGTAGCTTAACACAGATATAGCAGTACTCCGACACCAACCAGGATTTTATTAACTACAGAAGTAAAACGACCACACATTTGTCTGATACTGAAAATCCTCCCTTTCTTTCCCCTCACCCAACCAAGGCACTGGTGCTTCCATTCATGTCTTCTGGCTTTTTTTTTTTTTTTTCTCTCCTTCAAATACCTCTTTCCAGTTACCAAGCAACCATTGCAATGTTTGGTGCAGTCATACTGCCACAGAGCATGAATCACTGTTGCAGTGTTAAACTGAGGAAAATATCTCTGACCAGCAACATCTTTCTTATAATGGAGTGGTTAATGTTCAGCACTTTTGGAGGCTCAGACATTATAAAATATGACACTTACTAGCCAAGTCATGCTTGAGTATGCAGGATGAATTCTCTGTTAGCTTTACACGGACTGAGAGCAGTTGTGTCCCAGCAAGATAGAAATGGATGACAGGTGTAAGATGTACTTTGTGTGATATCCTTCCTTGCAGGTGATCAGACTTATTGATGTACCCCAACAGCATCTTTGAAATGGAGACATACATGTCCCAGCTTCCAGACCTTCTATAGACAGTGGTGGGAGTTTTCCATCAAAAAAGTCTCAGATCAAGTTCTGAGTCGCTGTTCTGCAAAACTAACCTTTTCTTTAAAGGGACTGACCTTAATGTCATATATTAAGATTGCATGGGACTGTGTTTTTAAATGTAGTTTTTAGTTTCTAGATACAAAAACAGTTTTTAAACATGGAGAAGATGTTATCAAACATCCTTGGTTAGTTCCTAATCAGAGAAAAATATTCTGCAATGAGGGGCAGGACTGCACAGTGCATTGCATGACAGAGGAGTACTTCGATGAAAGCTTCTGCACTATACCTGAATACACTTATTTCAATAAACCTTGTCCTCTCTTTTCTATTTCTACAGACATCTGTTCTGCACATGTGTTCCCTCTTCCATGCATTTATATTTGCTCAGCTCTGGACAGTGTATTGTGAACAAACGGCAGTAGCTCCGACAGTCCAGAATCAGAACGAATTTAGCTTTACAGCGATCCTTACAGCCCTGGAGTTCTGGAGCCGAGTGACACCTAGCATCCTACAGCTAATGGCACATAACAAAGTGGTAAGTCAGATGCTGTGCACAGATTCCGTACAGATTACACTCAGAGGGCTTGGCTTTGCTTCCATATTTCAGTGGAATACATCAGATGCTGAATAACTTTCTCAAGCAACTTGGATGCTTTTGAGAAACTAAAGTGAAAGCTAATTTGTGGTGGTTTAACCTTGCAGTGGACCTGAGACAGGATCTATATATATAGCTGGGATCTGCCAGAAACGGGGTCATGGCATTCAAGAGCTAGAGTCACTGCTTGTTGGGTTAAGGGCTCCCTGCTTCAAGTTTCATCTTATTTCACTTCTTCAAGTCTCATTTTATTTATCTTTCTACTTTTCACATTGGCCCTATTGTTTCATCTTACTCTGCCTTACAAGAGCAACTGTTTTAGGATAATCCTGTGAATAACCATTTCAATATTTTTTACTACACAATGGAGAAAAACAAACATTGCTGACATTTGACTACTCATAACCCATTGGTTACTCAACAGAAATAAGCCACATAGATATCTCTGGAAACATTTTTGAGCAGTGAATGACTTGAAGAAGGCGTCCCTAGAGATAAAGTTTAAAGGGAAATGTTCACCCTTTCCTCGTGGCTTGTCTATATTAGGCAAGGACCACCTAAAGTTGAATTTAAATGATATTTTAGCCTCTGAGTGGGAGCTGTGCATAGTGCTACTAACTAGACAGTCAGACGCAAAAGGAAATGTCAGCCCTTAGGACAAGAATATGACCTGGAAGTCCCACGTTACAACCCTTATTCAGGGAAAGTGTCTCATTATGTGTCTTCAGTGCAAGTTATTAAACTATCTGCCTCAGTACTTGCTCTCTGAAATGTGATAATAATACTTGCCCATCTCACACAGGTGTTATGAGGTTAATTAATTAGTGTTTGTAAAGCACTTTGAAGATTAAAAAACATGACATAAAAGCTAAGGTTATTATTATTGAGGGGAGTGTACACGCAGTTCATGCAGGCACTGTAAGTACTTACTGTTGGCTGAAGATATTTGTCTTGTACCTATGAATTTAAATAATATAAAACATAAAATGCTGTCTACGTCCAAATAAATGATATTTGCATCTGTCATAATTCATGGTACAAATGAAAGAATTGTGGACTAGCTGCCAGTTCAGAACAATAAATTGTCTTTGATAGGAGAGAGGAAAAAAGATACTTTTTTGTGGCTCTGTTAATTTTCAACAGATTCAGTAAATAAAAATATCAATTTCTGACACCTTGATTGATGAGAACTACAAAGGCATGTAAAAGGATTTATGATGTCTGACAGGAAGAAAGCTGAAGGCAACTTGTTTTGATGTGTGATAGGAATTAAAATGCATTAAATACTTTGAAATATTTACCAGGTGCTGCTGTATCTGGGGAAATTTAAATAAAGAAAAATATGCCTTGTATGTACATGTAATACATATGTTTAGATGATAATTGCACATCTAGTGATTCATTATAACTGCCAAGCAAATACAACAAGATTCTTTTTAGGAATTGTCTTAGTGTACAACACTGGACATAAATTTGGTATTGTGCTTTGCTTTATTTTTTTCACAGATGGTGGAAATGGTGTGTCTACATGTGATTAGTTTAATGGAGGCTTTACAGGAATGCAACTCCACTATCTTTGTAAAGGTAGGCATACCACATCATGAATATTTAATTAAGTGTGTTGTCTATTGTGATTTCTAGAGACACTGTCCCTTGCCTTCCTGCAACTCAAAAAAAAAAAAAAAAAAAAGCTGAGGTTGAATTTTTAGTGCAGAAATAAAATCTAGTAGAACAAAACAAAAAATAAAATCTCTAGTAAGACCAGAACATAATGTCAAATCCAAATTAATCTGATTTTTTGGAATGAACTTCTGATCCTCTTTCCATTGTTGCAATGGTCTTATTCCTGTAATGGACTCAACTGGTGTCACTGACCTTGTAAGAACTTCTAGGCGGTACTGTCTGAATTTTTAGCCATTCTGTAACATTAAATCATCACAGATTCTTTGGAGATCCACCTCGTAGTTCAGATCCTTACATTCTTTTAGGCTGGTAACAAAGCCTCATATCATAGTGGCTTTATTCTTCTATGCTTCTGTGGCTTTCTTAGTCAAATACTATTTGATAGTGAATCTTCTTCCCCTAGGATGTGTAACAGGCTACTCTTTGAGTAAAAGAAAACAAATAATGCGTGCTTAATTCATGTAAAAACTCCTTTTGAAATCAATAGTCTTCTGTGCATTTTTTATACTACCCGGATCAGAACAGAATAGGATTGGAGGATTCAAAGGATTGGAGTGGATGCACAAGCATGAATCAATTTCACTAGCCTTTTTGCATGTTTTCCCATCATATTATTCTGAAGTTCTTTTTCCCAGAAAATTGTAACAAACCAAGTAGTTAAATGCAAATGATTTTTTTTTTCTGAACTGAAATTCATCTAGCTGAAATATGTTGGTCTATATAGTTCTTCTGTTGCCATAAAGGAAACTTCTCACTGTTGTTTTACTCCAGTCTTTTATGGTCAAGGAGGAATAGAAAATACAGTAGCTAAAATTAAAGGTGTTAATGTTAACTGGCCGGAAAGTATTCACATTCATTGTGAAAACATACGTTTATTGTCAGCAGTGACTCAAATCACTACAGAAACTGTCAGTGTAGGACATCAGACATCAGAGAGAGTGTGGCTCTCCCTAGACGAGCTGTGGGTAGTCCCGGACGTCCAGAATTTGACAAGGATATGTCTTTAAAGAAAACAGAAGAATGGCTTTAAAGCTGTAAAAAGAGAGGCCTTTAGGCCTAAATTCCTGTCACTACTTCCAGAGGTTTGTATTTCAGAGTATATCAGTGATCTGATTTCAGTATCAATAATACGCTAAATCAGGTTAAATCAGGTTTCGTTACTACAAAATCAAGCTTGTAAACCCGTGAAATTCAGTTAAGGTGCTAAGCTTTGTTTCATGTTCAGTAGATTGGATGTGAAGGAGAAGAATCTGGACAACCAAATCCCCATTACGTAGCCCTAACAAGCAATCCTGCGGGAACATCTGCAGGCATAATAGTATTAGAGGATTTGTAGTCCCAGGTTACTATTTTTTTTTTCAAAACTAATTAATCGTGTAAGTATTTATCCTAGTTTTCCACTACATTCTTTCAGCAAAAGTAATAATTCTCAATGACATCCTCTTGGAAATGGGCACAATAGCATTGTTAAATCCTGATTATTTATCATTCACATAATAATATCTACTGCAATGTCTTTTATTCCACCTGAAGAATCCAGGTGCTGCAAAAACTTCTCTTGCTAATGAAGTCATTGTGTAATAACGCATGATCCAACACACACATTTCTAATGCACTGCAATGAGAAGATATCACATGATGCCAGGCTGTTCAGGGGATAGCTGTTCTAAGTGGCCATTTTCTGAAAATTTGTCCTAAAACAAGAGAGGAAGAGAAGAAGTGAACAATTCAGCCCTCCTACACAGTAAGAAGAGTTTGCTTTCTTTGTGCTAGATATAAGCAATCCTTCATCTCCTCCTTGTTTTGATGCTGTGAGGATTCCTCCTCCTGGTACTGTGTTGGCTATTAACCTCATCCTGAGCTTACTGAGACACATCTTTAATTGCTATCTATGGTCTTTGAGCCATTTTCTGTTTTCTTAGAGGATGATTTTTGGATCTAACTATAGACGATCTTGACTGATCTGCCGAGGAAAGTGAAGGCTCTTTCATGTGAAAACATTTCAACCATTATGTGTTTATTTTCCTTTCTAAGTTGGAGTGAGATAGTGCACACACACACGTGTATGTGTATGTACGGACTTACACAGATGTATACATATCCATGTAGATATTTAATCAATTAATTTTTCTCTGAGGAAGGCACTCCACTTTAGGAGGACTGAATTGATAGTGTTCAGCTTTGCTTCTGGTTTCCTAGGTCAAAGAAAGTGGGGAAAATAGCTATTGTAGGACAGCCACTGATGCAGATTAGCCTAGAGAAGAGAGCAGTTCAGCAAACCACAGCATCATTTCCAGAGACCCAGAGATTATAGGCAACTCACCAGTGGCTGCAAAGTAGATTTCTAGAGACCTGGGCAGGCAGCAGAACTGGGGAGGCAGAAAAGTATAGCAATCAATCTGTTCTCCAGACAGGTTTCTATCAAAACTTGCACTGGCATCAACGCGATCCTATTGAAAATATCAATTCCAAAAAATTGGCAGTGTCTGACAGCAGTGTGTTCTCCCAGCTGTTTTTTTTCTAGCTAGCTTTATGTATTATTCCTTTGTGTGAAAAAGGCTGGCTGTGGGTTAGGTCATAAAACTGAACTACTTCAACAAAAATTTCTTCTGTCTTATTTATCTAACTGGCAGCTGTGGGTTTGCTTTCTTGTTTCTGCAGTGGGATGTTTAGTTTCCGTAAGTGTGTCTGGATCCTGAAAGACAGAAGTGGTGCGGGATGACAGTAGTCGTACCTGACCTTAGACTTCTACAGCATAAATATCAATGTGAGCTAGTTCCTTAGAAAACCCTTTTTAGTCAATAGATGTAAACATTTATTTTTAGGTCATGATTCATCTTTATCTGCTTTAGATATCTGTCTTGTTCCAATAAAAGACATCCAGACAATTGGTTCAGATGCAAAGGGGTACCTTGACCCTGAGGAATTCCCTTCCCTGGGTTCTCTTCTTAGCTTCCTTCATGGTTGCCATGTTTCTGACACCAGTCCTGTCCCCACTGGCTAGCTCCATTAATGCTGGATGAAAGTTTAAGTGACATTTCTGATCACAGGGAGTATGGAGCATGGCTTCTCACTACATGTACCTATTCCCACCTCTCCAAAAACCATGTCTTGACCTGGGTGCTCTGGACCTTATTAAGCACTTCATTTGGTGTGAGAGTGCACAGAATGATACACAGAACTCACACATCTACTGCATCTGGCTGCGTTCCAGCTGTTTTGGCATTCATCTTTCTGTTAATGCTGAGGTTTGAATATGGTTCTTCATTTGGAAGGCAAGTAATCAGTCCTGGCAGAGCTGCATATGATTCTCTAGCAAAACAGCAGTGAAATTGAAACAATTATCATTCCTTGCACAAGGGAAACAGCACTTTATCTAATGTTGTCAATAGTGATTAGGTTTAACTTGCAGCTCCTGGTAGCTTAATTGGTAAATTGCAAATTTTGATGCCATTTGGAGGAACATTTTAGAACAATAACCTCAGTGGTTAAATTAATATTGGATAACGTGAATACTTTTGCTAGAAATGCCTGTCTGTCTTCCAGAAGCTTGTCATGTTATGCAAACGCAGAAATAAAAGTTCTCTGAAGGGCAGGAGACTGAAATAAATATCAGCCATGGGTGACAGATTGCCAGACCCCCTTGCCTTGTCATTTTGGATATTTAGGAGAGTTTGTCTGTGCTTCCAGGACTACAGGTCACATTCTGCAATGAAGCAGTGACACTGACTAGTGGTTTATAAAATGCTGATTGCCATTTAAATATCTGTCTTACTAATAGAACTTTTGCTCTATGTTTTTTCAGTTCCTGATGTTCACTTCACAATGCAGAACATATACTGTATTCATTCCAATATCGCTCACTTACGCATACAAAAACACCCTCACAGGAAAATAAGAAGTGATTTCCTTTAACACCTTTTTTATTACTTTGTACTCTCATCATTGTCTAAGGTGATCATTAAACGGGCTATCAGTAATTGCTACTGGTGATTCATCAAGCTGCAAACAAAGGAAGCTGGCTTCTTTACCTCAGAGACATCTGCCCCAAAACATATACGTCATTGATAAAGAACCACATTTGAAGATTTATGGCACAGTCTGTGTCCATTCTGACAGTTAAATGGGATAGATAGACCCTTCTGTCTCACAGTAACTGGAGCTCATTTACAGTCACTTGTATAATAACAAAACATATCTCTTCTAACAGCTAATACCCATGTGGTTGCCAATGATACAGTCAAATCTAAAGGTAAGTTGTTTCAAATAACTTGTCCTTTTATTCTCAGTGTTATAAATTTCTGTAAATTCTGGAAATAAGGCCAGTAGACTTGGTCTCCAAACTGAAAATAGATCATTGTAGCACATCCAGATGCACTGGATGGCTCAGCACTGAAGGTCTTGGGTGTGAGCATACACAGAGCATCATCTATGGTACTTGCACTGTACTCAGTGCTGTTCCCTCTTTCTTTTGAAATGCTTTCCAATAACGAGGTTTTGCAGCCCAGCCTTTCCACACTGTTCACTGAGATAGTTGTTGCCAAGCTGTGTTTTTTGTGTTTGAAACTTGCGCCGCAAATAATGATTGCGAGTCTTGTCTCAGAAGATGGACTTTTGTTACATATAAAAGTGAATATATTTTTATGCATACACATACATATATGTGTGTGTATATCTGTATGTATATGTACATATATATGTATATGTATCTGATATTGTGGGACTACTTGGGTAAGACTGTGCCTGCTGTCCCTATTTGTAAGGAAGAGTGAGGTGGACCAGTGTGGCTTGCCACTCAAGAATTTTATTAATGGGAATAAAGGTGCTGGATGTGGCCTAAGTATGTAGCTGGTTTTGATAAACTTGGTGATTTTGTTGGCATATTTGTCCTTCATGACAATGCTGCAATGCAGGCTGTGGAAGAAAGAAAGGTGACATTGGGGCAGTGGAGGAACTTTCCCTGACCAACAACCACAACTTGATGACAATAAGTACATTTACTACATTAGAGTACATTAGAGAAATGAAATGTTTTGCATTATTTCAACAGCATTTATCTGCTGGACTCCAGCTACGCCTCCAAGCCATCCAGAGCAATGTCAACCATCACAGCCTAAGAATGTTACAAGGGTCAGGACAAATGAACAATAGCTCGTCTGTGCTCCGCAAATGGCTGCAGTGTACCCAATTTAAAATGGCTCAAGTGGAAATTCAGTCATCGGAAGCTGCATCTCAATTTTATCCTTTATGATTAATGTCAATTGTTCCAAATGTTCCTTTTTAGTCTAGCAATAACAGGATGATAGCTGTAGAACACCTTTTTTTCTTTTTTCTTTTTAAAAAAAAGGAGTATACAGAGTATATACAGAGTATATACTGTATCTATACTTTTTAGCCCAGAACAGATTGTGGAAAGGTTTATGTGAAGCTGTGAAGCTAAGAGCCTGACCCTGCCAGTCCCAAATTACACTTACTCATTTGTGCTCAAATGAGCAGGATCAACAGGTATTCAAGTCTGCAGTCATGAACATATTTGCAAGATTAGACTTAAGTCTATCACATTGTACATATCTCTCTGGTCATTGAAATATCTCATTAATAAATGTTTCTTTACATTATTTTTGAAGCTCAAACAAAAATCACTTTTCTTTAACTTCTATTTTTTTTAAAACTAGAGTTGTAGCTATTCACAAACATACGGAATTGCTATGTTGCTATTTTTTGATGATAAAAGAAAATGGGGTTTTTAGGAACCTTTATAGTTTTTTTGGGGAGTTTTTTTTTTTTTTTTTAGAGTCACAGCTGGCGATGCAATAAAACCTGTCACTACAAAACAGTGGTGTTCTAATGAGGCTTTTTGTCATCATCTTCTGGGAAAACAGCAGCTTGTAAGGAGAGTTATTATAAAGTGCACTTAGAAATTAGGTTGTTAAACTGTGCCAATTCATTTGTCTTATTTTTTTCAATACTGTTTTCCAAAACTGCCAAATCTAATTTAGTATTTTTTGAAATATTGCTTTTACTTCATTGATTCTGTGCTGCTTTTTGTAGGTTTCATAGAAGCGTCTTTGATTTTTGTGAATACTGTATTGCATTCTTCTGTAATACTTGTATACAATGCAATTAAAAATGGATAACCCAGACCTATTTTTATTGATGTCTACAGAAATTGTATTACAAAACTTCAAGAGGAGTGTGACTGGAACTGAGCGTTTGCGTAATATTAAAAAATCACAGCATTTGCATACTACTGTATTGAACACAATTTTAATAACAAATGCATTTTAATATCTTTAAGGGACTCAGCCAAAGCCTGCTGAAATCTAAGGAGATTCAATAAATTCAGTGATTTTTGCCCCAAATCTTAACAGCACTGTAATTTACCACCTCTTGTAATTTAAATCTCTGCAATCACAGTTTTATTTTCCATACTTATTACTGTAATGCACTGATTAGAATAAACACAACATAAACATGTTTGTTAATTAGAAAGCTATTATAAAGTCTTTATTACCACTCTAAGAATCAACATTTTTCCTCCCTGATTGCATGGAAGTAGAAAGGCACACCTGTAAAGAAGTGCTTGAGTATGTTTCAGTTGTTGTGGAGGGTCAATCTTTCCTCAGTATTATTACCAACGAAAAAAATGGAAATGTTTGGAGATATTCCATTAAACTATTACTATGCTGAATACAAAACAACAAAATCAAGCCCACCACCATGAAAGATAGTAAAGCATGCACTAGCTTGCTTAAAAGACCTCTTCTAGAGTTTTCAGTGGAGAGGCATTGATCTGGCTTTCCTTCCTTCCTAGATTCATACATTAATGGAGCTTAAGCTCAGAATAGGCCATTCATTAAAAAAACAAAAACCAAATCAAAACAACAACAATGGAAAATTAGCAGATTCATCATAAGCTGTTTAATTGCAGATAGTTTTGCTTGTACTGAGGTAAGTGACTTGCACCTGACTAAGGCAGAATTTTTGAGCTTGTGGAAAGCATTTCTGTCTTGATTTGAACTATTAAGAGATCCATCAGAAGATCATTTCTTAGTGTTTCAGGCATAGATTCTTGTCGTGCTGAATAGAGATTGCACTGCTTTGCACATGTTGTTATGGAAATACTTCTTCCCAAATTTTCATAGTGGTAAGAGAGGGAAACACCACCACTTACTTTCTCCAGGTTTTGACTGGCTATATATAAGACAGTTGTTCCTCCCCAGGTGCAGTACTTTGCACTTCCCCTTGTTGATCTTTATGAGGTTCCTGTCAGACCATTTCTCCAGCCTGTCGAGGCCCCACTGGATGACAGCACGACCCTCTGGTGCATCAGCCACTCCTTCCAGCTTTGTGTCACCTGCTGACTTACTGAGGGTGTGCTCTGCTCCATCATCCACATCATTAATGAAGATGTTAAATAGGACTTGAGACAGTGCTGACCTCAGGGCTACACCTCTAATTACTGGCCTCCAACTAGACTTTGTTCTACCAATCACAACCTCCTGGGCCTGGCCTGTCAGCCAATTTTCAGTCCACCTCACTGTCTTGTCAAGTTTATTCCCTGTGCTGTGTGCCTTAATGCACTGCCACTTCAGAGAGACACCCCCAGCATATTAATTTCACAGAAGGGGGTGGGGAAATTTCTCTGTAATGGTGCCTTAAAGGTGTTTTGTTGCTTATGTACAAAATGCTGGATGTGATTCCAACTAAGCCCTGTTTTGTTAATTTTGTGATCCTTTCCTGTCCCATCCCAGGCCCTTTGCTCATAGACTCTGTCACTCCCTTGCAGCACTGCAATTAAAAACTAAGTGGTAAGCAGTAGCAACTTTGGCTTCCAGCCAGAAAGGATCTGTGGTTTGTG
The DNA here is from genome assembly GCA_011075105.1 of Heteronetta atricapilla. Lineage (NCBI taxonomy): Eukaryota > Metazoa > Chordata > Aves > Anseriformes > Anatidae > Heteronetta > Heteronetta atricapilla. Next base: position 48,553,118 of record CM021735.1, read on the forward strand.
GTTTCACTGGCTCCTTCCTTTCCTGGGCTGTATCTCATTCATGCTTGCATCTGTGATACAGAAAATAACTTGGCCGGGCAAGCACATAAATAGGGCCCAGGTTCACCTGTTGTGGAATCTGTGGTCACCCTAAAGGAATGGAAACGGTCCCGTGAAAGGATATGTAGGAGAGAGAGATTTCCTTATTTTGCTCTAACTCTTCACCACCTCTGTGCCACCTGGTGAATCTGAAATACAACTGAGAGGGTCTTGGCTGTGAGAAAGAGGGTAAGCTCAGGTGAGTGGAATGGGGGTTGTGGAGACTTAGGGATCGAAGACAGATGGTTTGTAGGGAAGAAGTTTGTCATCAAAAGTCACTTTTAGAAAGTAGATAACATGATCAGGCATCCCGATGAACAGCGAATGTAGGCAGCATGGCACAAGTGTTTTGCCTAGCAAAATCTCTCTGCCTCTGAGGATTTGGTATGCAGAGTGGCAAAACATGCTAAAAAATGCAAATACAGTGGTAGGTAGCTACTAAAATTAAACTCAGACATGCTGAATTCAGGTCCATAACTATGATTTCCTTTCAGATTTTGTGGGAATTTAGATCTGGTTTCAGCTCAGGGTTTAGAGATAAGAGCTGGTCACAAAACCTGCTTCCATATTCGAACATAGGGTTTAGGGATTTGGCATGGTTCTTGTGGAGCTGTCATACGTAGTCAAATTAAGACTAAATATGAATTGAGCAGCTGCACTATCACAGAGAATGTAGCCTGGAAGAGATTATGATCAATTATTAGGGATGTGCTGACTAATAAATGCAGCTTGGCCAGATATGTGTGGCTTAACACCTCATGAAAATCACTAAATGCACTGTAGATTTCTTCAGAAATACAGAAATCTGCATTATTTTTTTTAAAGTGCAGTAACATATATCTTTTACAGTGCTTGAGGTCAAGATACACCTCAAGTAAGTCACTTGTATTCTCCCTCTGAAACAGCCCAGAGCAACAATTCTTTTTATTCCCTAGGCAGATTGGGAAGTAAACTTTTGGTGCTCTGTGTAAATGCCACCACATAACAGAGGCCACACTCGCAGCACGGCTGTGTCTTTGGGGCTGTGCCTCCAGGAGCCAGGCCGCTGCAGCAGAATCCAGCCTCCCTCCGCCACAAAGAGCTGTGGTTTGGAAACAGTATTTAGTCATATGCTGTGATAAGCTGCTTAAAGCACTGCCTGTTACTGGGGCTGACCTAGTAAAAGAAGCAATTTACTGTGCACTGAACCATGAGAGTTTCAACAACGCAGGGCACTTGGGATGAAATGACGGTAAAAACCCACATCGTACACGGTGCGACGTGCGGGTAAATTACATAACTCTCTGACCTGAAAGCGAGGTTAACATCTGCACCAAATCCCTCGTATTGCTGGGCAGGCCTTTCTGCAGCCTATTAAGAGAGCCATTATGTGATCTACACGCAGGGCTACACAAACAAAAATCTTTTTCAGCACATCAGTTATTACCCACACACATGCCTTATCTTATATGTAACATTTCTGTGACATCTCATTAGAGCCGCAGTCGGGTCAGAGGCCCTGAAATCACACAGTCTCTTCCCTGGCTCTGTTTTTCATGATATGATAGGACATGATGTACTGTAGGACTGACAAATGTTCTGGACCTGAAGATTTCTCTGAACTCTGGCCTGCACCGCCTTCTTTCAAACTGGATGAAGATTACCAGAGCCCAGGGCTATTTCATCTTCGCTAATGTGTCCTGGAAAAAGCTCTGAAGGAAAGGTTCCTGTGCTGCTCCCCACTTGCACACAGCTCCGAGAGGGTTTTTTCCACAGCTTTTGTTGTTGCAGCTTAATATGACTTCAGCAGAGCCAGTCTGTATTTTTTCTGTGGGATCTGAATCTGAATTGCACGGTGAAGTTTTAGTCAGCGACGTGGCTCTTCATCTTAGCAGTGGGCCTAATAGCAGGCGAAGGCTACAGCAATGCAGTTGGCTTGAAGTTGATATGCCACTGATTGGACTTGGTGCAAATTAGAAAGGAAGGGCTCTGTGTCTTTTGATTTATAACTCTGAATTACTCCATTCACTTCTGCCTCTCCCTGCTGAGTACAATTTCAGCTGGAGGCTGAGCACCCAGGGACAGCAGTGAGAGCAGCAAGTTCAAGGGAAGATGTCCTGCTGCCTCTCAAGCTGCAAAGGCATCAGGAAGAGAACTTGAATCTGCCCTCGGCATCAGCCTCTCCAGGGCCTGCAGCGGGGGAGTCAGAGGCCGCCTGGAAATGCCTTTGGTCAGGTAACAGAAGGCCACGCAAGGACGAGGCAGGCCTGCTGTAGCCTGGTGAGCTGCTGCAGTACTTAAATCCTGCGGTGGGAACTATGTAGTTGTTGTCTATCCCTGTGTGTGGTCTGTGCATCGCCTTTCTGGAGCAGGATGTTGCCAGGAGCTAGCAGTACTTGGGAAGGGTGCTGGTTGCTCATTCTTACTTACAAAGCATTAACATGGAAAAACAGAAGCCATGACTCAGTAACTGGAAGTCCACATAGTCACTTTCCAGTGTTTTGTAGGACTTGATAGACACTGCAAGGCTGCCAACTGACTGAAAAGCAGCCTTCTGGGGGCAGCCCCAGGTAACCTACTCTGACATCGTGTTTAACCAGCTCCCCATCAAACATGGGGAAGCTAACAAACCATGACTGTGGGCTGGGAGGCTCTACGTTTGATAGACATAGTGTAATGCTAGGTCAATTTTCTCTATGTATAATTCAGCAACTGGGCAACAAAACTGCTACGGCTGTTTTAGTATTTTAGATTCTTTAAAACAACAGCACATCTGTGACGATTTACACACACTACAAATTTTGCAGGTAATCCTTTCTTTGGGTAGGTTAGCTTTTCTGACAGCTCCTTTGCTTTCATGTGAAGTCAAATTTATTGCAATGAAGTTCTTTACAAAAGCTTTTCTAAACCTGTGAACCCTTTCCATGCAGGAAAACATCAGTAAAACAGAATATAAATTACCACTATTTAAATGAATAAACAAATAAATAATGTTTCCCGTTTTGTATTACAGAGGAAATCCTGTGTAAATTATGTTGATTAGTTAGAATGAAAGCAAGAATAAACTGCCAGAGATTTATTGAAATCTGCAGAGCCACAGATTTATAGCTGTTAAGGATCAAACCCAGTGTTTATAGCTCACAAGGAACAAGGATTGATGCTGTGAAACAACTGGGCACCAGATGTGTTTCTGGTGCTAGTCTGTTCCAGAGAGGTGCCACATGAAACTGCTGAAGTGATGCAGCCATGATTTGATTTTCTTCATACTGATATGTTTATTGAAAAGCAGCTTTGACCATCATTACACTACCAAGTGGACAATGTTGGTTTTCTTTGCTGTGTGGGGAACAGCACGTTTGTTCTCCTGTGTTCATCTTCAATTTACTTCGATCACACACACCTCAGAGCTCAGCATGTTCCCAACTCATCCAAGGATAGCTGGTGCTCCAGAAGCTGCAGCTCTACTTTTGTTCAGGTGATCATATTAATTATACCTGACCAAAGCATTTTCAAAACTTCCAAAACCATTTAATATAATAGTACTGGCGTTCCCTCCCAGGGATCCCGACCCTGATCACAATGAGATGGCTCAAATATCAGATGCTTATCTGCTCTAAGTGTGTCTCACTTCACACAAATAGCCCAGGTACCTTTCCAGGATTTCAGAGGAAGAGTGTGAGATGGCCAGGTAGATTATTTCACCACTGTTTTTCTTAAACCAGCTGTCAATTTTAAAATCATTTCTTTCCTTTTCCTTGCACCCCTGGTATCTTGGCTCCATCAGCATCTATGCCTGGACTCCAATCAGAAAATTCTTTCTCAGCTTATCTCCAGTGACTATTTACAATCCACTGATGGCTGTCAGGGTGATGAAAGCTGTACAAGCCAGGAAGAAAATATGCTTCCTGCTCCAAGGATTTTATGAAACTCTAGCATATGCATCCCTGCCTTTAAAGACAAAATCTGTGTAGCAACTGCCTTCTTAGAGCCACTTCAGCAGCAATATTGATCTATATTTCATTGTAAGTAGTTTAATATTTGTTAACATTTCTATCACAAGTGAACTGCAGCTGATTCACCTAACGTGTAATAATTTGCAAATTAATTCTATTAACAGTGTTAGTCTTAATTAATCTGCACAGTCCAATTATTCATTTGATTCACCCACATATATGCAGAAGATAGCCTCAGTGGGTTATTATTCCGTCCCTTTTGAATCACAAAACAGCTGCTAGTTTTCCCCAGCTGTGTGGCTGAGATCAAACATCAGGGCTGCTGAAGATGCTTAGCCACAAATTAGGGTATTAAAAGCAAGGAATTTAATGTTCCCTCGCGTCACAAAGCAGAGCAGGATGACATGGCTGGGAAGTTAAATCCAGAGCAGCATGTCAAGGCTTTGCTTGGTCCCATTTTGAGGGCTGTTTTGTGTGTACTGGGGCATTGTGCTGGGGTTTCATGGTGGGTGTGTGCTAGTTAGGGTGTGGAGAGAAGAGGGGGGCAAGTAACCAGTCCCCTGTACAGCCTCCGTTGGTGTACCAGCCCCAGGGGTGACACAATTCTACTCCGGTGTACCAGCCCCAGGGGTGACACAATTCTACTCCCTCAGCAAAGTGAGAATGGGTTTGAAGGGTCTTCGGCCTCCCTTACCTCTTCATGAAGGCACAGTGCAAGGCCTGTAGAGACATGAAGACCCAAGCAGGAGCTGTTCCTGCCCTGTTCTGGGGGTAGGTGGGAGAGGCCACATTACATGTTTTGGGATGTGCAGGTTGATGTGCCAGTCTGAGGCTTTCCTGAGCAAATTTCCCAGCTGGTGTTTTACTGAAAAACCTGAATCTTAAGTTTGAGCCTCCGTTAGCCTCCAGGCCTCCTATTTGCCCACTGCTAGTGACCACTGATATATCCCTGCAAAGGCAGAGGGGATAGCTACAGGGTTGGGCATGGGGGAGCATATGAGCCTGAAAAGAACGGGGAGCCGGTTCCCTCCTGAGGGTACTGGCTGGATCGCTCACCAGCTGTGCTCTTGTTCAGGAACAAGGATGCAGCAAGCTTTCAGATCTGAAGTCCTCCTTTGGAAGACATCAATTACTTTGCTCAAGAAGGGCGTGCATATGCTGTGTGCTGCTTTTTCCTAGCCGTAAGGGCATAACTTTAACAAACGCAATTACCTCTCTCGTTTGTTAATTATCTTTGAGTAAATGAAGTCACTTTAGCTGTATGCTTGTCTCAGGTGCCATCTGCAGACAGGAGAACTAATTCTGACTCTTTTCCTCCCTTTTAGTTGAAGTGAGTCTCACTGGAGCTTTTTCCTTCCCTGCCAGTATCTCAGCAGATAAAAATTGTAGGTCTGCACAACTCTGACCTGTAGCAAAAGATGTGGTGAGAACAAGAATAACTTGGAATTCACTTTTTTAGTAATAGGTAGTTGCAGAGTTTAAGAGCTGAACCTTGGGTGCTGGGACATTTATATCCCTTCTTAAACTTTGCAGCTAATTTTACTGTGCCAAGCTATTTGTTTTTTCTCTCTCTGCCCAGAGGTTTTGACATGAGAGAGCTATGTGCTGGTATCTAGAGTGGAGAAAAAATCTCAAAAACATCTATGTAGTTTGGCTTGAGCTTAGATCTAGTTAGCAGGGACTTGTGTCATAACTAGTGCAGAAGGAGCATTTGAATTTATGGTCACAGGAAACATGCAGGATTCTGGCATTCTCAAATAAAAATCTAGATATGATTTAATTTAATGCCTTTAAGCCAACAGCATATTACCTGAGACCCCATGTGATTCTCAAGTGGAGCCAAATCTTACATGTCCCCCGTTAGTGTGCTGTTATTTAGCTCAGTAAAATATTAATTGTCAATGCTGTAGTCATATGAAAAACTGAAAGTACCAGTGAAGAATATTGATTTTTTTTTTTTAAGTGCAAAATGAGTCTCAAGGGAGTCTGGATAGCTCAGAGAATTGCATAAGATACTGATTAATCTGTCAGCCATTGCTGTCTCCATAAAAGAATGAATGGTAGCTTCTGTCTGTACAGTGATGCTCACTTTTGGCTCTCTCATGGAATGAAAACCTTGACTGTAGAGGTTTCTGGGCATTTATCTCAAAGGGAGCTGGCACTTGAAAATCATTGCAGTTCTGGGCCAAAGGGCTTCAATTACTGCTTCATATTTAAGTCTCTCTCTCTTTTTTTTTTTTTTTTTTTTTTTTTTTCCCCTCCGGGTGTTCTGTTGCTGAAAATTTCCCTTTAGGAGCCTTCATAGAAATGGATAGCACTTTCAGAACTATGTAAAAGAAACTATATTTCCACCATTGAGAGGATTGATTTTTACTTTTATTTTCAAGATAAGCAACAGGATGAATGTAGCTCAGAAAAATTGCAAGGGTGTTCCCCAACATGTGTGTGTAAATAACATCCTCTTTGTGCTCCAAGTAGAGTTCTGCAGAAGCAGTTAAGCTTTTCAGAATAACTTTTTAATTAAAGCAATAAAATGTACCACTCGCCACAGAAGTGGCCTCCCCTTTGTCTTCTAAATAGGAATTATGATTTCAGCTTTTTTTGTCACCACTTATAGCAAGCAAGAATCAAAAAGCAATCAAGTCTTGAGGGCCATATGAATCTCAGATTAATACAATCAGCCTGACAGTAGGGAGACTGGGGAGACTTTTTTTTCCAGTATAAAAATAGCAAATAGCAATGCCAAGTAGGTCCTTTTTGTTTTGTTTTGTTTTGTTTTGTTTTTCCCTTTCTTTCCTTCCCCACTTGTTTCACACCATTAAATGCTTTGGAAGAAAGGTACAGTAACTGCAGCTATTATAGGTAAACTTTAGATGAATGTACCTGCCAGAATATAAATGAAATCCTATATCACTTTGCTCATTTTGTTTTGTTTTCCCCATCCTAAATGAAATTAGAGAGAATTAAATTTTTGAAGCATGACCATTGCACAGAGAATTATTCAGCTAAGAGCTGGCCACCTGCAAGAGGTTCTCTCCTCCCTCCCCTTAAGCTTGTTATTCATTGTCTCTGTTACTAATTAGGTTTTCTGATTTAAACTTAGTTTGCAGATGATGGATTTTAAAGAATATTGTAAGGGACAGGACATCAAGGTCAATATTCAAAACTGGCTGAGATGTAACCTTCAGAGTGCTTATGCTCTGTGATAGCCCCGGAAAGGGAGAGGCCGTGTGCTGAGCTGACACACTTGTTAGCTCTCTGTTGTTGTTTTTTAACCACAACATGCAGCAAATAGGGCCATTGGTGGTGGGTGACACCACAGCTATGGAAGTTAAAGGCGCTGCTCATTAAAAGCAGCACCTGCTACGTGTGAAGTTCAACCCTAGACACACACCCAAGGCATGCTTCCAGGGTGGGTGAACGATATATTTTCTTGCAGCCTGCGGACTAACTGAAGAGGAGCACAAGGGAGAGGGAAGCACTGTACGCATTTTAGATAAACATCAACCACTTTATTGCTGACTGTGAATTCAAAAACGGAGCTTTACAAGACTGAAGGGAGAAGTGTCATAATTGGATCCTTTGCTAATTCAGCAGTAGCGTGGCTCTGTCACAGCCTGGTCTCTCATATACATAAAATGGAAAATTCCACTTCAGGCCAGTTCTGGTGCTAGATCTATTTTAAATAGCTCTTTTCTCCTTCAGTAGGCCTAATGGCTTCATTACAGTCTCTCGTGAATGAAGGCAGTGCTTGGAGCAAATAGGGTGACTGGAGATGGTCCTCCATGGGTTTCACGGCTCAGGAAACACCCCGAGGAGCAGACTTTCACCATCTGGGCTGTGGGGACTAGGAACAGACTCTAAGGAGGGGTCTTCTCAGAGGATGAAGCCTTGGTGAAATAAAAAGGTCTTTATTTTTTTTTTTGTTGTTGTTGTTGTTTTAAAGTGCCTGCTGAACATATGCAGTACTTTCAGAGGCCTTGGCTCTTGTAAATGGCAGCATTCCTGCAGATGTCAGAACTATACTTGGACCACGAGGACATCCACAGGTTTAAAGCCATGTTCTAGCTTTGCTGAGGTGGGCTCATTTACAAAGGGTTGTTTTTCCCATGAGGGATGGGAAATATGTATTTTGATAGTGTATACCTGTATACTAAGGGACATGAAGCCAGCAGCAGGACTGCTCCAGCAGAACAATTAATTCTACACTCAGTGGACTGGTGGAGCCTTGTCTCATGGATCTCAGTTGTTCCTTGGGTCAGGTTGGGCAGTTTCCTTACCTGGCTGACATGGTGATGCTGGGCTTGCTCTGATGTCTGTCTTCTTCAGCTTCCACAGCACAGTCCATTTCTTTTTGCCACTGCAAATTCCTGATACAAGGCACCATTTCCAGAGGCTTTCTGTGCAAGGCTGTGAATCTGCAATGCCTTTGTCCCTGGAGTCTCTTCTTCCAGCATCAGCTGTGGTAACGAAAGCATACAAAAAGGCTCTTGGCCAAACCTGCAAAGACTTTTCTAAGACTTCTTCCTATACAACGCAGATGGTTGGGGCTAGAGCCCTGAGATCATTCCTAAGAAATCTAATAGGTTGCAATTGTAATGAGTCATTTCATGTATAGAGATGTACCTGGGACGACACTCTGAAACAAACTTGGAATCAGCATTCAAATGATTTACCAGAATTTCCAGTAATTCATGCATTACTGACAGAACAACACAGGTATTTCAGGGCATTATTGTTCCATGCTTGCTTGAGATAACTTGGTGTTTAAACATGCAAAGGCTCATTTTGTCACACTGGGATTAAGTGCTGGGAATCACTAATTTCAATCAACCTTACATCTGCAATAATTCAGCTCTCCCCAGCAGGTTGATTGGGTTCATTGGGTCAGACAGCTGTAGGATATCCTGTGACAGGAAAGAATGACTGTTTGCTGAAACACTGCTGTTGACGGAGGCAGTTCATTTGGGAAATGTCAGCAGTGGGTGAGATGGAAAGGATGTTTCTGAAAGCTTAAAAGCCAATGGTGGGATAGGTTGCTTGATGCAAGAGAAAGGAGAGGGAATGGAGTAATTGCTAGTTTTATTCCAACTTAGTCTTTATTGGATTAGTCAAGTTAAAACCCCCTCTAAACTAATGTTTAGGAACAAAGAATTTAGAATAAAAGAAATAATATTTATGTAATTAAATTCATATGTCCTCAAATTCTCTGGTCTCCTTTGCCATCATGGACAGTCATATTTTCAAATGCATATACTTTGATATTATACTCCCTCCCAGCATACACAAGCTTAAATAGACCTTGAGGTTCTGAAACAACAGGTTTATGCTTTTATAAAGCAAAGTAAATGTGGTACTTGTATAGAACCACCATGTAATAATACGCATGGGGGGGAGGGGGAGGGCACAACAAAACCACCCTTTGTTTAATCTGTATTATTCATTAAACAAGATATAGCAATTGCATTGACTTGAGTAATTGTCAGCAACTAAAGAAGCATGTGAGGGAGTGCCTGGGTCTGGACACGGAACAGGGAGGTCTGGCTTCCATTCCCCTGGTCCCAGAGCAGGACCACTCTTAGACAAAGCATCTGTGTCTCAGTTCCTTCCTCGCACTGTGAGGGAGGTAAGGCTGACCTTCCTCTGTTTTATGAAAACCATATTTGTATTTACAAAGCCTCCTGAGAAATGTAAAAGGAACTTGTCCACCCCCAGTGTCTGCGTGTAAAGATCTTTGCACAAAAGATGATGTGCACGTCCAAAAGGAATTGAAGTGCCCAAGGAGGGGGGGAGATCAGAGGAGGTGGATATGGGGTCTCAAAGGGCCATTGGAGGAAATTTCACATGGAGCTGTAAGCAAAATGAATAAAGTCAAAACAAAAGTTCATTTGACAATTTTCAGTAGATTCCAGTACTCATGGAGGGGAAATGACCCACTCAAGAAACATTTCAGATGTAATTGTTCTTACTTTTTCTGGGTGTGATACCTGATTTTAAGGGCATACCAAAATTAAATTAAAAAGATCATCTCACATTGCAGATGGAATGGAGAACTTTTACAGATTGCATCATGTTTTGAAATTTAGAAATGAACTTAAAGTTCATTTCAATATTGAACCTGACCGTACTTCATGCCAGAAAGCCTGGTTGTAGTCAAAGAGCAACTCGGTATGTTTTCATAACAATATTTTGTTAGTGTTAATAGGCAGCTGGAGTGCCAAATGAAAGATGAATTGAAGCAATAGGCAGGAAAGAGCTGAAGTTTGCCTGGGAAGTCCTTAATGAGCAAAACACAAATTGTGTATCATTGTCAATGACCCATAAACATTTCTGGGATGAAATATTTCTTCCTGTTAAGAAGCAAAGAGATTTTCTTAAATTTAAACAAAGGGGGAAAGTGGGAAAGAAAGGGCTTAACAATAAAAAGGCAGAAGGAGGAAGAGACTGGCAACAGCACGACAGACTGCTGGAATAGCTTGTATTTTTCCCTAGAGAGATGCCTCTTAATTTTCTGAAGGTCTCATCCCTTTGGTAACAGTGAACCTTTTAAGCTCTGGACATACATGACACAGTGTACATCTGATCTCCCTTGGGAGTTTATATGCCTGAAGTAGAGAGTCTTTGGACAATACATTCAGAGATCAGAAAAATTCAAAATAGACCATTCAAAGCCCAAGACTCAGAGCAGGGCTCTGTGTAAAGCAGGCAGTGAGGAGCAGAGTGTTTTCTTCCTCAGGTTTAGGTAGCTCAGTGGTGCTCATAAGCACTTCTGTGCGGTTGAAACTCACCGCTGACCTCTCTCTAAGGATAGCAGGGTTGCTTTAAGAGAATACAAAGTTGCTTTGGAAAAAGTATCCAGAACAATTTCTGAAGAAAGATGGTAATAAAAGCACCATTGACCCTGTTTTTTATCCAGAACATCTACCTGTGATACAAGAGGGATAGGTTAAACTCTCACTACTGAGTTATGGGGGGATGGGAGGGGGTTACAAAAGTAGAAGCTGTTTTCATTTTCTTACTTTTAATAAGATATTTTAGTGCAAAATATTCAAGGGTTAAGGGTTGTATCAAATTATGATCCTGCAGAAAACTTTTCCTCCCCAAATTCAATTTCTACCCTTCTTTTCTTTAGCAGAATGACCTCAGGCCCTGCATGGCAGAGGAGCAACATTTATTAAGCTTTAGCAGCAGGAACTGATTAGCTTAGCAAAAATGTCACAGGGGGCCATACTTGCAAGCGTATATATTGGGTAACAGTTCAGAGACAATCACTTACAGTCCAAAACAGACAGCTTCTTCATCAATGCCAAAACACGCTCAGGAAATTAAATTGTTAAAAATCGGGCTTGTTCATTCACTTTCTGGAGAGCTTGATGAAGTAGGAAAAGCAGGAGAACACAGCCCCTCTGGGCTGGAAGCACCACGCTCCTCTTTGCCTGTGAAAGCCCCCAGAGGGCTGCGAGCCTCTGCTGGAACAATTTAATTACCCAGCCCAGAAACTTTGCCAGAGATCATAGGGAGGCTCCAGGCTAACCACGAATGGTCCTCTGTCCTCTGATCCTAGCACAGAGATGCTAATGGCACCCTGTGAAATGTACTCATTTTTCATGTCACAACTTCAAGACTTTTAGGCTTTTAATCTCTCAAACTTCTCTGGGGCAAAGGAACTGATACACACTGAAGAGGTAGCAAATTTTTTTGAGGTCCAGTCTGGCCATGATCTTTGGTGGACCTACCCTGCTTCTCAGCTTTCTTCTTCCCCTTTATGTTTAGCGGGTGACAAGTGTTTCAGGACAGGGGAAGAGAGATGTGAGGGGCTGCATACAGGTGAGGCATGGGTCTGGCTATGGGGCGGTGTGATGGCGTGGTGCTCAGCATGGGTCTGCCTCTCTGGCCAGCTTGCTGCAAGGAAGAGTTGTCCTGAAGGACAGCTTGGAGTCATGTGAAGTGGGTCAGTGTTCTTTTCACTTCAGTGGTGGCTATTTATATGGGATGGAGAGGAGGGATAACAGATGTGCTATTGCAACATAAGGCTATTTATACAAAATATGGAAGCATGGATGAGTTATTGCAAGGACATATTTATATTTACTACTGCAAGAGCACCTAAGCTTTTATGTGTGCCCACTACTGCTCCATCATGAAAATGGAGATGCTTGCTTTCATTGATGAGTCACCCATCTTAGGGCACCTCTGTGTACTGCTGGGTGTGGAGCTCAGGCACGTCTTTCGGTCATCTTCTTAATGCTGTACAACTCCCTGGGCCTACGGACTGCCTCTTGGGAAACTTGTGAAAGCTGTTGTTGGCACGCAAAGCTCAACTATACGTGCTGCAACCTGTACGTATGACATTTCTGGAGGAGGCTTTCTACAGGGGTCCACAAAGCAGAAATGTCTGCCTGGGCACTCACTGCTCAGTGCCAGCACTACAGGTGTCTGGAGGAGGCGGCCGAGGTGGCTCCTGGTGAGCAGGCAGTGGCTGGAGGGAAGGAGGCGGCATGGTGTTGAACAAGGTTCCACCTTACAGCTCTCTTCCCCAGGGACTTCATTGCCGAAGGGCATACCGGGGTACCTGCCTTCCTTAGTGAGGAGCTGGTATTTGTGAAAGCTACAGCTGAGCACCTAGCTCATTTCAGTGCTCCTTGCACCAAGTACATCAACCACGGTGGGGCATAGTGGGGTGAAACATTTCCCACTCCTCCAGCAGTTACTTTGCTGATTTGATTGAATCCACCTGTCACCTCCAGTCTGTGGCCTATCCCGGCGTTGCCGGGCATGGATTTCCTCCTTTTCTTTCCCCTCCTTCCCTGCCACTTTGCCCAGCACACACCGGAGCAGGGCAGTGACTGCGGGCCCCTCCTGTCTTTGGTCTGCGCGTGGCCGCGGGCTGATAGGCCAGAGCCTCTCTGCACGTCCCAGTGAGTGGCGACTGCGTACAAAGCAGGGGATTCAGCAGGAAAGGGTGACAGCACCTTGGTGCTGCTACAGATGTCTTGTATGGGAGCCAGGGAAAAGCTTTGAGGGCTCGCTGTCAAACAGAGCCAAGGGGAGGGCTGTAGCTCAGGTCTCCCATGTCCCAGAGAGTCCCTGGCCAGAGAGGTGCTGCACCTAGTGCAAGTCTGTCCTGCTGGAACAAGGCCCCTTGGGTCAGGGCAGGAGAAATGACTGTTTTGGGGCTTTCTGAAGTGTTATGTCACTCAGAATTGCTTAGGTGAATGCACCCAAGGCAGAGCTGCTCTGCTGGGGGAGCAGCCTGTGACACCGAGCCTCTCGAAAACACAGTCGTTCAGATAGCTATGTCAGAAGCCTTCTGGGGATCTGGCTTTGTCTTGTCCATGTCTTACAAGAAGTACATGACAGAATGGGATCTGCATCAAAGTGTCCTGTCATCCCTCTTGTTTTTCTTCAAAACCAAAATCTTGAAAGGAAACTTCTTTTGGATGGAAAGTAATTGTTGAGGGAGGGTAAAGGAAGTTGTTTATAAAGTCTAGGTCATTGGCTCAGAAGAAAAGAGAAAACAAAATTCATGCAATAGTTCACTGTTCAAACTTCAGACTGTGACTGTTTAGAGGACTTTTTTCTCATCAAACTGTTTGCAGAAGAATGTCTATATTCTGGGATTTGTTTAGATAGAAAATAAGAAAAGATCTTCTTGCATGAAGGATGAAAGATCCTAAACGAAGAAAAAACATCAGGTCAGAACATCAGCTACTTAATGGATTAGCTTAATGGATTTGTCTCTCTTGAGAAGTGGCTCTGCATATTTTTTATGTATATTATTTATTCTTTATTTATTTTTATTTTTTGGAATTCCACATTTACAGACTGCTTATTTGAATCTGTTTTCTTCTGACCCTGTGTTATCTCATTACCCCAATTCCTCTATAAAACATTTTCATATAAAACAGAAAACCTAGACCCACCAGCATTAAAGTGGTAGATGCAATTTTGCTTTTATTCCTTTTGAGACAGTGGAAGAAAAAGAGCTTTTGCTGAATTTGCTGGATAAATTCACATTTTGACCTTTCTCTGCTATAAAGCTGATAAATACAGCAAAATCATTTTTCAGATCTTCAGGGAAGATAATTTTATGTTTGAAATGTTGCTTAAGGCATGTTCCTTCTGTTTCAGGAACTTTCTCCCCAGCTAGGAAAAAACAAACAAACAAACAAACAAAAAAAAACCTTCCAGTCCTAGCTGGTCTGGACAAGCAAACTGCAAACTGCAAGAGTCTGCAGCTATTCAAAGTGGTACAAGAAAATGCCAGCATATATAAACTTCTTTTTCTCTTCAGGAAATTTAGGGGAAGATAGCCTGCCTTTGAGCTGTTCTGTCCAATGCACTAGCTTTGACTCTTTCTGAAGACAGAGGCAATTTCCTGCACTCGCTGAGACGTCCCCACCTCACTGCATGGGACAGGCATCCCAAGGAGTGTAGGCTAGAGCCCCCAGAAGAAGGCATTTGAAATGCTATTTGCACATACGGCTACATTTATAGGATTATGTTTCTGAGCAGTCCTCCTATAATTTTCAAAATTATATGAAGCCTGAGCGTAAGCTTTGTCTTTTTTCTCTGATTGATTTAAAGAACCTGGCATTTAAAATATTAAGTGGTCCTTAAGAAAGCATGTAAAATAAGTAAATGGCCCTGTAACCACTCTGAGTAAAGCTCTGCATCACTCGACTGATGTGCTATAGTTTAGCTTCATATAAATCCCAGAATAAAATAACTGTTATGCGTTTCTCTTTCCTTCCATGTAATTACATGGTGTCATGCTTAGCCCTGGGACATCCTGACCATGGCAAGATTTCGTGAACAGCACAAAGGTAATTAATCATTATCATCATTATTCAGGATGCTCTGCCATTTATCCCTACTCAGCCAGGTAAATGCTTAAAAGTTAAGCTCCTTTGAGTGTGTAAAATAGGACCCATTAATAAGCTCATGAATCTTCTTCAAACTGGTTATTTAACAATAAACATTAAATGGCAAGTAACCAGGTGACTTCAGAAGAGCAAAACAAAAAGCAAAGCAGCGAAACACAGTTGAGCATGATCAAATGAAGAGGGCAGTATGCCTAGCACTGTCGCATGCAGATCCTGCTATTTACAGCACATTCACTGGGTAGGGACTGACTTTGAAAGGGAGGCTGGATAATGTGAATAAAAGGTCACTATTATATTAATGCAGATAAACTGGCGCCCTGCAACCTGTCTGGAGAAATGTTTTGTATTTGTCTAAATAACAGAGATAAGGTAATGAAATGCTCAGGGAGGCTGGAAACCATCCTCAAGCTTCAGGCAGATGGAGCAGCACTGTACGGAGGCAACCACAGGCAGCACAGATGGGGACGGCAGCCAGGCAGAATATCAGCTCACAGCAGAACCGCTCCTTTTCTGGCTGCTTGACAGAGGGAGTGAAAGGGATGTATCTTTGCTTTTGATAAAACTGAAGTTCCTTGAATCCCGTGGGACTACATGACTATTTACCAGTTGAAGATCTCAGCCCAGTTCTAAAAACAGAGCAGGTTTATGGCAGCTGCTTTATTTTGCATGAAATAGTGTAATTCTTCAGGAGGGACAGAGTATAGCACGCAGTCACTAGTGCAGCAAGACCACATAATTTCAGTTCTTGGATGACTCTTCTTCATCAGACATTTATTGTTTCTAATATGTCAGTCCTTATTTCCAGTACCTTTCTTTCTGTGAGGAAAAAAGTGCTATCCATCCCAGTAGTACAGAATCATAGTCCAGGTTGCCCAAAGTCTCATCCAACCCGGTCTTGAACACCTCCAGGGGCATCCACAGCTTTTCTAGGCAACCTGTGTCAGTGCCTCACCACCCTCTGAGTGAAGAATTTCTTCTTTTTACCTACTCTAAATCTACCCTTTTTAAGTTTAAGACCATTACTGCTTGTCCCATCAGTACAGGCCCTGGTAAAAAGACAACCTTTCTCCATCTTTCTTATAAGCCCTCTTTATATATTGAAAGGCCTCTATAAGGTCTCCCTGGAGCCTTCTCTTCTCCCCAGGACTAAACAACCCCAACTCCCTCAGTCTATCTTCGTAGGAGAGGTGCTCCAGCCCCTTGATCATCCTTTATGTCTCTCCTCTGGACCCACTCTAACAGATCCATGTCCTTCTTATGGACACAAGAGCTGTGGTCCCATCGGAGTCTAATATTGTCCACAGGCTCATGCGTTACCAGGCAGGTACAGGAGAGCTCTTTGTTAAAGCCTCACACAAATACCACATGGCCTGCCAGGTTTCACAGGGAAAAGCTCCTGATGCAGCCCCTAATTTTGTAAATTCCCTTTCCATACAGCTGCTAATGCTCCCCTGAGCCACTGGGCAGCCTCAACAGCTGGTCTGTGGGTGCAGGTGGGGTGAAAAATAAAAGCATCTGCTGAGAAAATCACATTTAATTAGAAGGGAATAAAATGCACATGATGAATAAAAGGAGACTGGAGCTGTTGCGGAAAGGAAGTTGAAGAAATTCATCTGGGAATTCTCTGAATAATGATTATTATTAATAACACTGAGCACTTTTGCGGCATTTTTTTGGGTCAAGTTCACTGCTGTGAATCATCACAACAAATGCAGAATGTAGGTTATTCTTTAGCATTCAAAAGTCGTGTCTGATTTATAGTTGGCTATCAGTATCATACAACATTTAGGCAAAATGTCTCCTTTTTTTCCCCCTTCTCCTGCAAAAAATAATCTCATCAGATTTGCACCTCCTTGGTTTGTCTCCTGGCCATACTTACCGTGTAAGTCTGGGATAAGGTGTGCAAACCGTAATGTGTTCCTTTCTGCAAAATTAAATTTCAGACAAATCTTCTCTACTTAGGTTTCAACAAACATCCTCCTAGCTACTTCAAAACCAAGAACTCAGCATGAAGTGCACCAGCACTCTCTTTGTTCTTGAAAGCCCGAAAATGAACCGATCAGCAGCCGGTTTCTCTGCGGTGTAAATCCGTGGGAGTCCAGCCACTGAAATCAGCACAAGTAGCGCATCACCCTATTAAAAGCATTAACCACATAAGACCACTTTCCCTCTTCAGTTCTTCAGATCATTAATTGTCAGCATCCAGCATCATCCCCTCAGCATCGTGCTTTTGGTGATGCATTTGGGAGCTGGGCTCACCTTCTCCAATCTAGCCTCACAGGCTTGCAGCCTCAGGTGATGATCTGCCTTACTGCTCATACACATTATTTACAGATTTACAGTCTTAATTTGGCTACATCTGAAAAATAATGCAGATCAAAGCAAGGTTTTAAATTGCAGCAGTTTTCCAGGCAAATTCTAGAGGTACTAACTCAGTCCGACTGAGACAAGTTGGTCTGAAGCAGATCTCGACCAGTTGTTTGTGTAGAGCAGTGACCAGGTTTGAAAAGCAGTCTGAAAAGAGCTATTTTTAAAACTCTGTTCATGCTACAAATAACATAATCAGGAGCATTCCTGGAATAAAGGTGTATTTTCCAGGAATAAATGGGGCTTGAGAGCTTGAAATGTTTGGCAAAGATGGGTTGGGAGCTGGTATGTTTTAGATTTTTTTTTTTCTTACTTCTGCTGATTCAATTTAAGTCCAGACAGAAAATCCCTGAAAACCCACAGATTCAATTCAGTGCTGGTTGTTTTCAAGCTTTCCCAGGCTGATGAAGCGTTTCAGCTTCAGCTGCTCAGTTCCCTCGGAGGAAGGGCACGTCTCTGCCACGCGTCCCAAATGCAGGGGACGTTGACAGGCTGCAGTCATCCAAAGGGGCGAGTTGGCTCTCCAGGCACCTCTGGTCCTTCTTATGATGGTCAGAGGGCACTCACCTCCTTACTGATGCATCTGCAGAGTTTTCTCTCATATGAGAAACTGCCCAAAAACAGGAGGGGAAATGGATCTGAAGGAAGTGTCCTACATCTGCTGCAGTTTGTCTTAGTCCCCAGAAAAAAAAAAAAAAAAAAAAAAAAAGAAAATCAATTGAGGGGGCTTCATTTTTTATTATGTTTGTAACTTGTATCTCCATGTTCACTTAACACCAGAGAGAAGGCCCTGTCTGGGACCCCGGGCTCCTCTCCCATGTGCTCTCCAGGCCCCCATGAGCCCCCAGCTGGGGAGAAGAGAAGGAAGCTGAGCTGTGAGCAGCCACAACCCTGCGGCCACCATCAAAGCATGGGCTGCATGTGCTGGTGTTAACTGGGAGGGCAGAGGATGTGCCACTGGCTTTTCAGTTGTCCCATTCAGGGGATCCTGACCGGGTTGTTAATGTGAGCTCAAAGGTATTGTCTACCAAAACCTACTATTTTCAGAATAACATTTGTTCGTCTACTCAGGATGAATCAAATTGCATGCATGTGCACACATACACATGCACACACACACATACACACAAGATGCTTTTCTATAAATTTTCTGAAGTCCTGATCTGTATTAATTAATTCACTCTCTTTTCAACAATTAGGTGAGATTTTCTGTAGAAGTTGGTATGAGTATATGCAGTATTAAATGGACTGTTCCTACTCTGATTATGGATTATTATTCATACTTAATTTTTCGTTGTTTCCCTCTAGGATGGGAATGCCTCACATCATTGGACTGGCTGATAGCCCCCCGCTGAGATGCTGTCATGCAGCAGTGCCTGCCCTCTCGCTGGGGATAGATTCAGACCCTGGGAGCCACATCCCGCCTCACAGCAGTCGTCCCTGCACCACCAAGCAGCCTGGGGCTATTCTGCACTCCCGGCTTGGGTATGTATTTCAGGGTAAGCTGGGCTGCCATCTGGGAGTGCTGTCCTTCTCCACTGATGACAAGATTCTAGACAATTTAGGTATTTTAAATGCCTAGTTTGTAGTTTGGTTAAAATTAGGTGAGAGGAATCCTGTCCCAGGTAGTCAGGGGTTTTGTAAATCAGGCTTCATAAATGGTAGCTGTAGAGAATAAACCACTTCTCCCAGGTGACAAATGAAACTGTAACATTATTGACATCCCTCGTGGTCATGACAGCAAAAGCCGAGCCTGTTTGGGTAACGTGGTGCTGGGCAGAGGCCGTCTCTCACCATGTTTGTACAGCAGCCTGCACAGTACAAATAGCAAGTGAGATTCCATCAGAGAACTTGTTGTCATAAGTCAAAACTCTTTTAAAGAGAATGTTGAATTTAGAACAACTCTCAAGCTTATGATGGATCATTTTTCTGTATGTGAAGCAAATAGCATTTCAGAAGACTTTTTTTTTTTTTTCCCTTAGAATTGGTAAATTTTAATTCTAGAAAGTGCTTGTATCCATCTTCTGTGGTATCTTAACAATATAATTTCTACATGAAATTGCAGTTACTGAAACAAACTTCTGGTGCTTTTCCCAGTTCCTATTCTTACAGAGTAGTTCTATTGCTTTTAGTAGAGACTGTGAAGATGGCAGGTGACCTCATGGACACCATACAGTCTCATGCCTTAGCTAGGGAATTGCTTGCCAAGTTTGCATTTTTTTTTTTTTTCTTCCTGGACCAACTCCCTTAACACAGCTAGAGGTCAGAAAGATCATAATTTGAAAGTGATGAGTTGTTCAGATGCAGCCAAAAAACCAGTTTGGAGACCTGAATTCATATTACAGGCGATGAGGCATGTGAAAAAACAAACAAACAAACAACATAGCTGCTGACCCTGTAATTTCTTGATCCAGGTAGATTCCTCCATCCCTGTAAAGCCTCATTAACTTCTGATGTGCACCATTAGTACTTAAAAAGTTAGGAAAAGGGATAAAGCTGGAGATATTTCCTGCTCCATTTTGCCACTGTCATCTTTCAAAGGAGAATTGGGTTATAACAGTTCTGTCATAGCAGTTGGGACACGGAGAAACATTTTGCTTCAAAAGGTGCACTGAAACAGTGGATGCTATGTTGTCATGTAAAATTGCAAACAGTTGCTGCCCACTCCTGGACTGGCACCATGTGTACAGATGTATCTGCACGTGAGTGGTGGTGTGCCTACACCCTGGCAAATTTTAATAGCCTTTTTTATAGCCTTTTAATTTGTTCCAAAATAAATGTTTTGCCATTTTGGAGTATCCTCTTCCCCATTCCCTTCCTAACTGTTGCAAATATTTTATGAGTAAAGCTCATTGGAAATTTTGAACTGAATTTGCAAATAGTTTCAATCCTCCAAACCTACAGTTTTCAAAACAGATGAGTTGAATTGATTTTATTCAGCTCTAGCCTTGATTTTGTTCCAAGGTATTCACTTGATTCATTATTGGACAGGAATAGACTGAGATTTGGTGTCTTGATTTTAGCAGGAGTATCACTGATAATTCAGATAAATGCAACCTCACTACAAACAGACTTTTCAGAGGTTTTACCTGTCCAGCTCAAATGTCCTATAGAGAAGGGAAACCAGGAGTTCCCAGAGGCTTGCAACTGGCAAAAAAAAAAGCATTGATCTGCTTGTCAAATTTAATTCATTCTCCCAAGATCATAAGAGGTATCGATTGTCAATAAGACTGTCAGAAGTTGTTGATTTTTTATTGTTTTAATACATTTTCCTCAAATGTCATCCTTGGAAGCAATGGAATTGTTCTTCTGCAGCTCCTAGACAAATATAAAGGTCAGCATGCATCTTACTTTCAACATGGAAAATTTCAGAACAAGCTGTTCACACTCAAATAGGTTTTAAGCACACTGGACACTGGGTCATCAAATAGAAAGATTCAAGGAAAATTACTGCTATATCTGACATCCACATACATAATGTATGTACTTTCTGGGTTTTGAGCAGCCTAACTTGATCCTGCACAATGCTTCAAATGAAGTGGGAAGAAGCGTGGTACACGCATGAAAGTTTTGCAGGCCTGTTTTCTGCTCCGGAGATGCTCTGAGTAGCTGCTGAAGGGATACCAAAGGCACATAGCTGCCAGAGAAGTTTTACTTGACGAGTCATGGTGCTTTCATAGCCTGCCTCTGAATGCTGTTAATGAAAAGAATGACTTTGGGCAGCCCAAATCTGTGTCCATCAAAACAGTCATGCCTGCCAACCAGACAGTCTAGAGGTTAGCATGACCTGCTGCTTGCAGGGCAGCTTGCTGTGGAGAAGACAAATAGCTTCTTCCCCAGATTCAATGGAACAACACACTGAAAGCAAACAGAGCTCTGAAACATCCTTACTTAAAATTCCCTCTGAAATTCTTGCCCCTGGAAGGCTTCCTTCATGATGCTGGAGAAGTCACGGTACAAAAACCTGCATGGGGACAGGTTTCCTGCTCTTTACTTCTCCCTGCTGTGTCCAAAAGGGCCGCAAGCTTGTCCAGGCAGGATTTCTCCTGCTGTGTGGGTACTGGGACTTTTGCCTCCCGTGCTGCTATTTGCAATCAGGAGGGCTCAGGCTGCAATAAGCAGCACAGGCCCCTTCCATCTTGCTCCTAAACGCCTGCTGTCAGCCACCACTGGAGAGGGGCAGCAGATGGATGATCAGGTGCATCTGGATTTTAATCTCTCTCTATGAAGAACACACAGGCCTTGAAATATTCTGTTAAGCAAATGACTGCTAATGAGGTGTGAAGCCCCTAATCAGGATATATGCCTCATTCTGCCATTTGTAGTTCTCTCACCCCCCATGGCCCCCCTTTGCACCCCCCTTTTTTTTAATTTTCCGGTAGGCATCAATTAGGTGAGGGCTTTTCATTTGAAACATTGAGATTTGTACTTGGCCTGCTAAGGCTGTCAGGTCTAGTTTGCTGCTGAACAGTTCATGCTTTGGTGCTGGACAATGCATGAATGTTTAAATTGCTTGAAATGTCTAATTGAATTATACTCAAATTACAAATCAAAATGGGAAAGGCTGTCTCTGGCTCACAGGCTCGCTCACTTGGATGTGTCTGCTGTACTGCTGCTTTTCTTTATATTTTCTTTTCTACTTCCTGCTATGGCTGTGTTAAATGAAACCTTAAATACTGAAATTTCTGTGTGCATGTGCAGGGGGAAGTGATGCTGAACTTAGAGGGAAATTTATTCACATTCTGGCTCAAAGTTCTTTTTGTGCTGTACAAAACCCAGTTCATGAAATTTATATCAATGCATAAGAAAGCAAACAGCCAGCTGCTATTTACAAAGAAACTTCCTTTCTCTTTCAGCCACTATGATATATAATATAAAATACTTTCAGACAGATAAATATAAATACCACTTAACTGTTTTTTATGAGTGCTCACAGATTAAGGAAATCAACAAACCAGAAAGAAGACTAAATGTATCTAGCCAGCACTCATAATAAAATCAGCTTGTTAAAGCCTTGCCATTTATACAGTGAGGTAGAAACTAAAGCCTGTAGGATTTCAATTTATAAATTGTTGGGGTAAGCGGCGCTGGGTCTCCGTGGATCCAATGGGCCACATTCAGCATATTCATCCCCTTCCCCAGCAGCACTCTAGGCTAATCAGAAACTGGTCAGTGCAATAATGTGTCTTTCATGGGTGTAATACCTTTATGGCATTTTATAATATAAAGTGTGCTTGACCGCTCACCTGCAAACCTAGTTCTGTGCTTAACTTGTTCAGTAACCGTACCGGCAGGACTAAGGTGTTGGTGCCAGATCGTGCTCCTAGCAGATGCACCATCCCTTCCTCTCCCCAGGAATTCCCCCTTCAGGGGCTGCACACTTCATGCAGGCATTGCTGCCTCCCCCTGTGCTCAGGCATGGAGCCCTTGCTGGTGCTCACTGCACTGTGCAGACTCTCCTGGTGGGATGGGCTGGGGCAGGAGGATGTTGTGACAGCACTGCTGACATGCTCGGAGTAATCAAGAGAATTGCTAATCCCCATGGCTATGCCAAACATGCCATGGTAGAAGGCAGGAGAAACATGACAAATGCTTAAATGTGGTAGTGAGTGCTTTTGTATTAACTCTGACCAAAAATAAAACAAATTCAGAACATGCCAGGAATCCTGGTATTAATATTCCCAGTGTTTTTTTCCTGAATGCTAACAAAATTAATTAGATTCAGGTCACTTTCCAGGGCAACTTCTCTGCTAGCTTGCAATTAGGTAATTGTTTTTGTACTTTAAAACTGGTTGAGGATATAATAACTATTAAAGGACCATAAGGAAATGGCTTAGATATAATCTTTATTAAATGGAAGACCATCTCTGGGGGGTATTTTTGATTGGAAAGATATATCTATTATTAATAAGAATGTTGACACATTGATAACTTAAGACTAATACATCAGGTCTTTTAAAACATGTTATTGTTTTGGGGGACAAAGATTGCAGCTGCATTAATCAAGCATGCCCAAATCAGAGCCTCTTTCAGAAAAGGAGAAAGATGTTATTTAAAACTAATTGTACTGGACATCTATTAAAATGATGTAGACCTTGGCAATGCACGTGTCCAGATGAAACCAGTGAAATGCACTTGATAATGATTGTGTATTACCAAAATCACATAATACACCACATCTCCCTCATTATAAATCTCTTGCTCCCTCTCCAAATAATATTAAAACCCAGTAATGTAATTACTCTCTTGGTATCATAATGTTGGTTCCCAGTGGTGGGCCAGTGGAGGAAGAGCACACCAGGCAACACCAGGTTTTTCAGCATGGCAAGATATTTACTGTCTCCTATTCTTTAGGAATATTTTCAGTGATTCTCAAAACATACCCACAGTTTTTAGGTTTGGGGCTCTTTTGCTGTGTCCCAGTCTAGTCAGATTTGCACCAAATACTCCTGTTTCTCACGAAACAGCACCAGTGCCTTGGTCATTTTTTAAGATGCTCATGCTTTGGTTCATGTGACCATTTCACTTGGACTACAGCATACAAATAGTCAAATGGCAGTGGATTCTGTGTTGATATTTTTATTGTTATTAGGACTTGAGGGTCCTCACCTGAGTATCACCACCTTTGTCTGCAGAATGGTGTCCAAGCAGTCTCTCCCCAGTTGTGGAAGTCTCCTCTTCCCAGTGATGTGCTGCTTCCTCAGCTACAGGCTGGAGGTATGGGTGCTGAACCTGCAGCTTCAATGCGTGAAGCAGGACAAATGTCTGCTGGGGACATTTTCTTTCTCAGTGGTCAGAGGGAGATTTTAATGTGGAAGCTTTCTTTCACAAAACAGAGCTGATAGTTATGTCTGATGGATGGCATACTACGTGGAATAATGGTTCTTGCTGTAGTTTATCAAACTGTCACCTGCTCAATTTACATTCATGTTGGTTTGGGGTTTGTTCAGTTCTAAACATCCTATAAATGGAGATATATAATCATTTACTAGGGATCAATGAAATTTACTGAGCACCAGGAATTAGGCAGACAAATATTTGTATCTTGAGGAAATCCCATTTTGGGAATTAAAGGCAACCAAGATGCCTCCACACCTGAACTGAATTTCCCCTGTGCAGGCCTGCATGCAGCTGATCTTGCTCAGACACCTGAAGGTAGCCGGGAAGGTACTTTAGGCTCCCTGGTGGTTGAAGAAGCAAGAACCCTCCTATGAAGGGCAGCTCACATTGGTGATGGCTTCAGAAGCCCTCACAGATTGTGTTCTATTCCCCTGTGTGTTAAAGGCATGACATTATGTGGGATGAATACTGGTCAAAGGATCCACATTTACCTCCTATAGGTCACTGTAGGTCTTCTGAAGCTTGGGTCAATAATTTGCTTTGTTCTTGTGTGGAAAAGGGAAGATTAAGTCTATGTGGTGAGTTAGAATTATTGGTGCACATTATTTCTTGCATCAAAAAACCCAAAGGCGCTGAGTATAATGTGAAAAGGAAAAAAAAAAATCTTAAACAAGAGATGGTTAAGGAAACATGCAGCACCTCTAGCATAATGAAGAGAGAGGCTTTCTTGAGCTTTGGGGGTGCTGCAGGAATGTGCTAGTGTAATTCCCTAGCTTGCAAAGCACCAGCTTTTGGACCCAGTTTTCCTACCACTCACTCATGCTCTGGGGTAAGCATGGGGTAGGCAGGGACACACTGTGCTGGGCCACACAGCCAGTGCCGGAGCATGGCAGAGAAGGAGTGAAGGTAAGAAATGGGCAGGAGTCAAAATCTCTTACCATGGATCTGGGACTGAAACTTAAGGGCTGGATGAGATGGTCCCAGAACCCAGCCAGACAGCTATGCTGAAACCAGAGCAGAAAGCTCTTTTAAGCAGGCTTTATTTAGGCAGCAGGAGAGGTGCCTGAAGAGGCACTGCAGTCATTCCTCCTGGCAGTGTTTCTCTTTACCATGTCTCAACCCTCAGCTACATAATGCAGAGGACACAGGAAACTTTTTACAAGTACATTTTTATTTAAAATAAAAATTAATTATGGTGCCTTTTTAAAATAGGGTACTGCACAATCTGTATATGCAACACAGTTTTTGGTACGGAACATACTTATTGAGCAATATCCTTAAATACTAAATATACATTAATGGCTTGTTTGAGAAACATGACAACATTAATTCTGATATTTTTCTCTTTAGTCATTTAACCACTGATACAGATTTCCTATAAACAATATTCGTTTTCATCTGTACATGTGGTACACAGTCATGAAGGCAGATCTTAGAATATTTACATTCATGCATTGATTTAAACACACTATTTTGTAGTTTAAAATATTTTTGTTTGTACAGATGCAGGGAGTATTGTGAATACATATCTACCACAGGCCTGATTCTCCGTTGCTTGGCAGCATCTATGGTCATTACCTGGTTGGAGCAGCAGGGCCACGCTCGCTTCACATGCTGTGCATGACCATACGGCATGCAAGACTGGACAATTAGGTCTCTGCCTAGATATATATCAACATATTTATATCTTAGACTTGGCAGAACTCTCCTTTTTCCTTCCATGTCTGTTTCTGCAGCATCTACGTGAGGTGGAGATGCTTTCCTGGTCACACCTCTGCGGTGGACCTGCGCCAGGAAGGGCCGCTGGGCTGAGCCTTCCTGCAACACACGGACACCTCAGCTCGGCCTTCCTGGCGTTGTGGAAGACTGAGGAAACAATTCTTTGCAGCTCAGGCCCTTAAAGTGCAGTCTCTGCTTGTGTCTGCTAGTGGTGATGCTCGTAGAAAAGAAGAAATTTTGAGTTAATGCTCTCCCTCAGACTGAACAAAGTGGTTTTCTGTTTTGTGAGGCTGCCTGGTGGTGGTCAGAGGGGTCAGAGCACAGCAATTTACTTCTGCCTAGAAACAGGCCACCTTTGCATCTGCCAAGGATATGGCTATTTTGTGAATGGAGCTTTACAGGACCTTTCAGTGCCTGATATTTTGGTGGCTAAAAATAAACTTGCAATGCTTGTAGAGCTGTATTTTGAGTTGCCAGTTCCCCAGATCCAGGGTCACTGCTCAGCGAGGCCCTTAACCTTCAAGACCTTTCCTTTCCCTTTGTATTTAATTATAGTACAGTAAGGAAGCACAGAAGGCTGTTTTAGAAAGGCATCCCGAGTAGCCTGCGGAGTGTTAAACAAACGGTTAAGCCACATCAGAAAACTTCAGAAATCATTCCCCAGAGACACTGCCTTTCTGGCCTCACTTTTCTGAAGACTTAATCTGCTTCCAGCATACTTTTCCAAGTGACTTTCTGAAGATCACCTTAAATTTTTGGTGCACTGTATTCAACTGCATTTGGATGCCCAGGATTCTACAGGAATGGCAGCAAAACTGCCCCATACAGAATGTCCCGTCTCTCCCAGCCATGCAGCTGTGTAAGTGCTGAGAACAAGGACTCTGGAGAAGCAGAGAGGAGCAGCTCCCAGCCTGTCTGCTGCTGCTGCTCTTCTGTGGCCAGTGGATTAATGAAACACACTGGGGATTGTTTGCTTGTGAAATACCTTGGGAAGTGTGAGTATTATGGTGATGATGTGACCAAATACATTTATTTAATATCAGCATGTTGGATATGATGACAGTGTTACTCTGCCTATGCAAGTAAGATACATATACCTCTCTCAAAATACTGCCACAGAGCTGTTAAGTATTTTTATCATGACTACACAGATGGGTAAATTGAGGCACAGAGAGGCAAAATTACTTGCTAGTAAACAGCAGAGTTGGAAATAGATGCTGGTCCCCACGTGTGGCTCCTTGAAACGTGTTGCCTCCCTGCTCTGCATGAAGCCTGAACATTTGTGTTCCACTGAGAAGACCTCCGGGGCACTAGGGGAGGTTTGCTCATAGGTTATGTCATACACCATGGTTTTCTCTCAGCGAGGACATTTTACCATAGACATCACAGAAAGTAAGACAGAATCTAGTGACCATCTCTTTAGACTTTTTCTTGCAAAAACAGACACATTTTGATGAACATAATGAGCTACAAATCCCTTTTGTGATTTTGGCCTTTCAGAACATGCCTTTAAAGCTTTATTATGAAATAAGTGAAATCAACAACCTTTAGGAGAAAGTGCTAATCCTGAGCCCATATAATGCTAAACTCATCTTCATTCATACTTATACTCTCAGCTAAACATGCAACCAGTCTCAAACTATACACATTTAGGCAGAAACAACTGGAGTAAAAAAAGAAAGGCAAACATAGGTAACTACACCAAAATAAATATTATAGCTTTAAAAATATTCTAGAAATATACTTGCATTATTTTTATTATAGCATTTAGGGGCTAAGTGCTTTAGGCAATCAACATTTGGGATACTAGACTCAAAATGTAAATTCTGTCATCTTAATCCCACTTTGGATCTAAGAGCATATCACTGTATCTTGTGCAAGCACACAATATAAATATGGCAGGAAATGATCGTAATCTTGGGCAAAAGGTTACTTGTTCCCTTTCACTTTTATAATTCACTTCTCAAGAAAGTCTAGCCTTTAAAAATAATTGCATGTAGCTAAACTTCTACGTAATGATGACAGGCTAAAAAGCTAAATGAATAACTCCATAAATTTCTCAACAGCAGTATATAGCAGCATTTCATTTTATCATTGAAAAGATATTTATATTTACATTTATCATATTGTTCAATAGGTAATAGAAAACTAGAGATGGGCCTGAGCTGAAAATGCTGATTTGAGCATCCCGGAGCTTTTTCTGGGAAGGTCTGCAGAACATCGTCTTCCTCTACCATCAGGCCAAGCTCTACATCCCAGAGACAGACCAAATGCAGACAGGAACATGTTCAAAATCAAGATCTGCTTTCTGCAGTTCAGGCACATCCTTACATAAAACTGAAAGCATCAGTGTGTTGCGTTACCGATGGATGCGACAGCTGTGGAAGAGCCACATCCCGGACCAGGACCGGGTTGGCCCCTGGGAGTTACTCACAGACACGGAGACCCAGTGGTATTGGTGCTTGATGTCCAGACAAGAAGCCAGGGTGGACGTTTGTCTTTCCCTGTGTCGCTACTTTCAGCACAGAGGTAAATGGAGACATACATGTGGAGGTGTGACACAAAGGAAAGTTTTCAGGATGTTGGCAAAGACCAGTGGCTCGGCCAGTCCGATCGCCTTTATCCTAAGGGTTGCTTACTGAGTCTAACCTGAGATCCTAAATGAAATGGATTTGGGTGGATTCAGCTTTCCTTTAAGTAGTCTGCAATCCATGTCATGGAAAGTACAACACTAAGCTATTACGCTGAATTTGGCACGACTGGCAGTTTCTGCCCAGGAGAGGCAGAGACTGAGTTAACACGGGCACAACCAGCTTACAAGGCCCTCAAAAATGGTCCTCCAAGCCTGATCTACAACATCCTTGGTGGGTCATTTCATGAGACTTGACACTTTCAGGAAACAACACTCATCAGTGAAGGAAAAGGACTTCAATGGGCTGCTTGTCCTCTCTACAAAATCCCGCCCAAATGCTCACTCCAAGATACAAACAAAATCTTTCATGGAGGGGTTTCACTGGCAAATCAGTGTGATGCAAACATGGGGAAATGTGTAGACTTTCACAAAGGAAGAACTTGTTCAAAGATAAAAAGGATGTGATGTGGAAAAGGAGGCTAACTATAAAGTAATAATGTTCAAAGCACCTCTTAATAATAGCTCTCTTTCATTAGCAATGCTAAATGCTAAAATAACATATTTTGATTTGTTTTGCCTGAAAAGTCTTCAGCCATGGAAATTGCATAGTCACCAGACCACAGATTAATTTCCTGGTCACCAGTTCAGTCACAAGTTCATCCAACTTTTGGTTCCTTGATGGCTTAACATTTTTTTCCCCTTTTTAATAATGAAATAATAAAAAATATAAGAATGAGTGAAGTAAAAGGATACAAAGCTGCTAGGTTCTAGGTGAAAACACTGTATGGGCTGGAGAAGCATGTAGGTGACAGCTCCCACCCTTGACCCTCAGACAACTTTATAATAAGCCTCTGCCACTTTGGCAGATCACCTTCTCCTTGAGAGACCCTATTTAAGGAGCTTTATGTGGGCACTCAATTCAAACTAAACCGTGGGTGAAGAGGAAGCAGGAGGCATAATGACGTTGCTTTCACAAGATGCAGCATGCAATGCCTATGCCTTTGTGTTGCCTTTTCTCTGGGCAGCCTGGACAGGTGAGTTTATCCTCCCTTGGAGAAGCAGCAAGCCTGAAGAGCAGCCTGCTTTTCTCTTCTGAGTCACTGATGCGTGCGTTACTCTGAAATGAAGTCCGTGGCCACAGAGCCCCTTTTGGTGCCTTATTTCACCCACCTTGCATACTCCACGCATGTGCTTTAAAAGTTTACCACCTCCTGCACTTCAGTGGGATTTCAGGGATTATACGACCGCACTGTTGTCAACTGTTTTGTTGTTCTGGGAGGAGGTCATTGCATATTCAGACCGACTGGTTCCGTTCTCTTCTTTTCTCATGGGTTTCCTTAGGTGATCCCAGGTTCGGTGATGTATAGGTAGGGTGGGGGGAGAAGAAAGGACACAAATAAACATCTTCTTTGTCAATACAGAAAATCAAGGACATTTAAAAGTGTATAATTTCAAGAAAATTTAGAAGTGTATTATAACACTGAATGTTTCCTCTACTGAACCACTGTGTTCAGTCACTAGGAGAGGACTTGTCTGAGCAGGTATCGATATGTACATCTGTGGTGACCAGGCTAGACTCTCTTCAGTTAGTGGACGACAGAAAGACGTACTTTTAAAACATGATTCAGATCACCTTAAGTGGTTACCCAAAATATGTCAGATGCTTTGTGCCCAAAGCATTCCTGTTTCTCCGTATGGCTTGTGAAGGAGGCCTAATTTACTAGCTCAGACAGAGAAGTCCATGTAGGTGTTGAAGCTAGTGACTGAAAAAACAGTTCCTGCTGTGATCTGCCAGTCCCCCAACACCAACTACTGAAGCATCTCCCTTTTTATTTAGTTTAGTGGCCATTGGCACCATTTAGTAACACCGTCTATATCCAACAGTGCTAATCATAAGGCAATTCAGCAAATGCCCAGCAAGTGCAGAAAACCAGCAAGAATCTGCAAATCACTGAGCAAAAGCATCTTCTCTGGGATTTTAAAGTGACTCTGAAAGGGAAGACCTGAGCATAAGTCCTATAACAGACCATGTTACATCATGGATTGTTTCCTCCACAGTTTCTCTCCTCAAAAGTGGCATGGCCTTTATTTAAAGCCAAAGTTTTACACACAGTAAGAGGCAAAAGCTCTGCGCTTTCGAAGCAGATATGTCATATATTAGCACCTTGAGTTTAAGAAGCTTGTAAGGCCAAAAAGAACACTACATTAACACATATAATGCAACATTTTCTGCTATTGTTCTTGGCATCATTTAACAATACATACATCAATTAATAAGAAATAGTTAAGTACATTAATTTTAGCAGATAAAGGCATTAGTGAAAGGTTTATGGAGAAAGACTCAAGAAGATAAATTTGTTTCTCTTGTGATGTTGAAGAAAATGACTATGGTATCTTACTCACTGGTAAGGGTTAAGGGTTGTTAATATTAGCTGTGGTTTCAGCTGTTAGAGAATGAAAATGGAAGGGAAGGTGAGCCTAAGAACTCTACTGAACCCCTTTTCAGCTGTTAACATGCTGTGCCTTCCTGTATCTGACACCAGATCCTGAGTCTCTGTCTTTCATACCACTGTAAAGCACCCATCCACACCACCACATCCCTCAGGAGAAATGCAGAGGCAACATTTCCCTCATTTTCTCCTGTTTACCCCTTCTTTCTTTACTTTGCTGTCCTATGTGTCTCTGCCTCGCTCGCCCGCCCCCATCTTCATTCCCTGTCTGCCTCTTTCTTTCTTTAAGAATTATTATTATTATTATTATTATTTTTCTGTAAGTGATTTCAAGAATGGCCAAGAGAAAATAAAGTTTCCGTCCTCCCGAAACGCTGCTCTGTTTCCCTTCTGACCCTTTTTGACTTTTGCTTCTGGTCTCCGGGAGCTCTTTTACCTCCCCTGCCTGGAGCCTTGTTTGTTTGGAGATTCCCCTCTGACAGTGAGACCCCTCTGGAGAAGCTGCCTGTGATGCTGTATGACCTATACTAGAATGCACCAGAACTTATTTTTTTTTCAGAGCCTGAAAATAGCAGAATGGGATTTTACTGGGGTTCTGCTGTCTCTCTGCAGCCCCAACATCCTCTGCTGCCTTACCAACTGCTCAGGGTCAGTGTGAGTGAAACAGAACAACTGTTCTGGGTCTCAATGAAATGGCAATCTGAGGTGTTTATTTATTATATAGAATCCTAGAATCTTGCTGGCATTTTGCAATTTTTAAACCATGTATTAGCATTAGGGCACTAGCTCTTTCAGTGTTGCCAGCTCTGTGTGTCACTACCTCTTTTTCCCCTCAAATTCTGTTGGCTGTTGAGATCACAGTATACATTTTTCCTCTTACACACCAAGGAAAACCCTATTACCTTATTTTGAGCCTGATAAGTAGGTTATGCATGATTGTCCTATATGTAGCATTCCAAGGCCCCGTTTGGATGAAATGCTGTAGCCCTGTATTTATGCATTTTCTTTTCAGGGTTGCTCTTCACTGGCAGGGAGGGATGGGTCAAATTAGTGAGGGAATGAGCAGGGAACTATTCATATCTGACATACTCACATGGTGGCAGGCGAAACAGGCTGATTGCTAAGTGGCTTGCACTGCTTTACAGTATGATTTGCTACACATCATGCTTTGATGTTTAGCAAGCAAATTGGTGCACCCTTCATGCAAAACATCTGTGAATGAAAAGTAAATGCAACTCTGCACTGCTTAGTACACGCCTGAAATGATGCATCTGAGTCCATAATGAGCTCTCCAGCATGTATGCATTAATTTGCATGAGTCCTAAAATCAAGAAAGCATCAAAGAGCCACTTAATAACACATTTCACAAGTTAAGCTTCCATTTCTGGTGAGGTTCTCATCACATTTAATGATAAATCTTGTTTGTCAAGGAAATTCATATTGGCTCGTACCAGCTCTCTGCAGAGTCCTGTGTAAAGGTCAATGTAACAACGCACAGTCAAACAGAATTTGTAGGTTTTTGTCTGTAGGAAAGCTCTTAGAGAAAGTCTGTGTTTTAACCTGGAAGGCAGCTCAGCACCACAGAGACATTCACTCACTCCCCCTCGGTGGGATGGGGAAGAGAAATTGGAAAAAGTTAAAACTGTGGGTTGAGATAAAGACAGTTTAGTAGAACAGAAAAGGAAGAGAAAATAACATAATAATATAACGATGCAAATACAAAACAAAATATGAACAATGCAATCTCTTACCACCTGCTGACTGATGCCCAGCCTGTCCCCAAGCAGTGGCTGACCCTCTCTGGCTACTCCCTACCCCCCCAGTTTTTTTGTTCAGCATGACACCACATGGCATGGGATATCCCTGTGGCCAGACTGGGTCAACTGTCCTGGCTGAGTTCCCCTTCCAGCACCCCCAGCCAGCAGGCTGGGCAGCATGAGGAACAGCAAAGTCCTTGGCTCTCTGTAAGCACTGCTCCACAACTCCTAAAACGTCGGTGTTAGCACATGAAGAAAATAAGGTGAGTAGTTGGCAAGGGGAAATCATGCTTAACCAATCTGATAGCCTTCTATGATGGGATGACAGGCTGGGTAGATGAGGGAAGAGCAGTGGATATTGTCAACCTTGACTTCAGCAAGGCTTTTGACATTGTCTCCCACAAAATCCTCATAGGCAAGCTCAGGAAGTGTGGGATGGATGAGTGGACAGTGAGGTGGATTTTGAACTGGCTGGGTGGCAGAGCTCCGAGGGCTGTGATCAGCAGTGCAGAATCCAGTTGGAGGCCTGCAGCTAGTGGTGTCCCCCCTGGGAGTCCTGGTGGACAAGAAGTTAATCATGAGCCAGCCAAGTGCCCTTGTAGCCAAGAAGGCCAACAGTATCCTGGGGCCGCATTACAAAGAGTGTTGCCAGCAGGCGAAGGGAGGTGATCCTGCCCCTCTACTCAGACCTGGAGAGGCCTCACCTGGAGTATTGACACAAGTTCTGGGCTCCCCAGTACAAGATGGACATAGAGCTACTGGAGTGAGTCCAGAGGAGGGCTACTAAGATGATCAGGGGACTGGAGCATCTGTCATATGAGGAGAGGCTGAGAGAACTAGGTCTGTGTAGCATGGAAAAGGCTAAGAGGGAATGTTATCAATATGTATAAATATCTGAAGGGAGGGTGTCAAGAGCATGGGACCACACTCTTTTCAATGGTGCCCAGTAACAGGACAAAAGGCATCAGGAACAAATGGAAACATGGGAAGTTCCAGCTGGATATGAGGAAAAACTTCTTTGCTCTGAGGGTGACAGAGCACTGGAACAGGTTGTCCAGGGAGGCTGCGGAGCCTCCTGCTCTGGAGATACTCAAAACCAGACTGGATAAGATCCTGTGCAATGTGCTCGATGTGACCCTACTTGGCAGGAGAGTTGGACTACATGATCCCCAGAGGTTCCTTCCAACCTCAACCATTCTGTGATTCTGTGCTATCAGCATTATGCCCATACTAAATCCAAAACACAGCATCATACCAGCTACTATGAAGAAAAATAACTCTATTCCAGCTGAAACCAGGACAAGGAAAACACAGTTTGGGGCACATGATCCTGTCTACTCACAAAACTCAGCTGGCATGTGTGACCAAACCCTCCCTGCCAGCTTTTGCTGCTGGTGTAAATTCGGCATAGATGTAGGTCTATGTCTGTAATGCAGTTCTGCTGGTAGAGTACTATGGGAGGGTTTGTTCTCATTTGTCTCATTTGCACGCATTTAAAAAAATACAACTTTTTAGAGAAAATCAATCAGATGCCAAGCAAACTGTTCATTTAATCAGGACTTTATTATGCCTTGCTCATAGCCATTTGAAGCATTGAGGAGAATCAGATCACCTAGAAATTGGAATAGAAGCTTTCTCCAGAAGAGTAAACTGAAATGGAGTTTAAAAAACACATCCCAATCCACATGTTCATACTTTTCAAGTTATTTTGTGCTTTGAATGGATGAGATTTTAGCATAAAAATGTGACTTCATAAGAAGCCTGAACCCTGCCAACCTACTAGCTTTCTACTGTCTGCCTCCATTGCAATATCTCTGTGTAGTGCTGTTGCCCCATGGCCAGCATTCAGGAAGGCTGGACCCCGGGGAAACCCAGCCCAGCTAAGAGGGTTTGACTTTAGGCTGGAAGCAGAACAATGTAGGAATCTTAAATTCATCTCCTGCTGGGGCTCTGATGCTCTGCTTAGCACTACCAGAATGTCTGCCTCCACTTGGGATTTGCTGAGGGAAATGTCTGCTCTGCTTCTTACAAAATAGGAATAGAGCATAATTTTCCTTTTAAAAAACAGTCAGAGGAGGAAAAGCCACTTTACCCTCCCTGCTGTGCGTTGTTTGAGATGCCCAGTGCTCAGAAGACCACAGTACAAGTCCAAGTCTTTCCTGAATAGTGGTACAAAACTGTAAATTGCATTTAAGAGGTTCTATAGGACAAGATAAACAGCTGGAGACCTGTTCTACCACAAGTGACACCACGACTCATGAGCCCCTCCTGTGTTGTTGGTGACTGGTTGTGTGTGTGCCTGTCACTCCCCAGGGCAAAGCGACAGAAGGCATACCAGGGAGCCGAGATACCACTTGTACGTGCAATGACTTCAAAGTTGCTCTCTATAAGGATAAATATTTCATTAGCTATCAACACATAAAAATTAATGATTTTCAGTAAAATTGGCTCTCATACAACACATCCATTTGCTTTTATAGGATCGGTCTGTCCTCATGGGTCTTTAGTGTACAACAGATATATCCAAGCTGTCTAGGTACCACTAGTGATCCAACAGTAGCAGCATCTTCTGGAGTTGAAATGGGGTAGATACCTGGTAACTGTATTTTCACTCAGCTTCACTTCTCCCAGGCTTGGATGTTAGCAATACCTGTGGCAACTATGCTTAGAGCTCTTGGCAAGACTTCAATGCTGGAAGCGCAGGCAAGATGATATGTGGACTACTGTCACACTTCAAAAAATCCTTATTTAGCAGATGCAGGTGGGAATGGAAGAATAAATTTTGTACACAGTTAGTAGACCGTCTCTCTCAGTAACCTGAATGCTTATAAGAATGCAAAGTAAATGAATGGAAGGTGTTTACATCTCAGCACTGTGGGCGTTCATCAAACAGCAGCTTGATTCATGCTGGGCCTCAGATACCAGAGATGAATCGGTTCCCATAATAGCAACTGGTGGGAGAAGCAAACTTGCTTTCTAAGACTGTTTTGTGAACAGGACCCCTGCTAGAGAGACTCAAAGCACTGAATAAAGTTGCTTTCTGGGACACAGCTTTCGAATCTAGAAAGCTTGTGTGCAGCCACCCACCACGTGCCTTGCCTTGTGACTAACTGGGCTGGCCAGCCTGGCACTGTGGCCTGGCCATACAGGGCTTGTGTTTCCCAAAAAAAGGGAAGGCCACTTCTCTGGAGATTGTTTTCAAACTCATGGCAAGGGAGTCACATTGTGACTTCCATTTGTCTGTCTCAAAGGGATCAGAAAAGTTCAAACTGGGTATTTTTTATTTGACAATATAAAGATAGAAATCAAAGAAGAAGCCCTAATGAAGAAAATTCTTTGTAACCTTAGTTTTTCTCTATTAAATTAGCTAACAGCCATATGTGGACCATCAGTCTGTCCAGAAAACAAGCAGCATACTACTCATTACTCGTAGGAAGAGGTTACTAGTTCAACTACTTCCCACGTACAGAGCAAATGTTTTACAGTTATATTAAAAAGCATCTCCATCTGGACATGTTACTCAATTAGTCTCCTACGTGCAGAAGGGGAGAAGATCTGTACAAGCGCATGCGCTAGAACCAGTATTCAAACCAGAGAAGCACTGCCAGTCATGTTGCATCAATAGGCTTTGATCTAGCCCCAAGATACCATCTCCTAAGCAGAGTTTTTTGTTTTCTGGATATTCACAGGAGCATTTTCAAGCCTGCAATTTACAGCTATCTCTGCTCTCCCTCACAGCCATTTTTAGCTGACCAATTTCTGGAATGTATTTAAGTGAGCTCTGCAGGCATGTGGGCGATTTCCATTTTGGGGTGTTTCACACTCCCCTGTGATAGTCAAATCCCTCTCGCTGTGCTCAGATTGAATGTCTAGCCTTTGCTGAGTGCTCTTCTCAGGGAAAACCAATTCCATATGGAGCCACGCTGCAGCTGTTCATCAGCACTTAGAGGCTGTTGGACTGCAAAATGCAGTGGGCAGATCTTTTGCAGCAGAGGTGTACCTACCCCAGCCTGCTGAAGTCACTCTGAGTCTATCTGAAGGGAGGATTGGCCTGTTCAGATTGGAAGTAATTGCAGTAAATTGCTGAGCCCCAGATGAAATTTAAGAAGTGGAGTTTAGTCCTTGTTTATTTTTGGTAGTGCAAAGTCGAAGTAATTCCACAGGCTGTGGTGGACTTGAGCAAGATTTTTTATGAGGTAACAAAGAAAGATCTGTCCCTGGGAGACTAAAGTGATGTAATCACATTTCCTACTCAGCCTTCGATTAAACTAGCTTCAAAATTATGCTCCTTACTTATCACCTACACAAAACCTACCTTAAGGAAGAGAAGCAGCTTTATTATTGGACTATTAACTGAGGTAATTGATAAAAGTACTTTCAGTGACCTCTCATTCTTTGCACTCGCTATAATGATCTTTAAAAGGTTTTATTGACTGGAGGGATTTGACGGCTGATGTTAACCATTGGGTGTTTTCAGTGCAGAATACATCATCGATATGTTTTGATGACAAAAGGAAATAAAATGAATGGGCCTAATGTGAAACAATGAGCTCATGTTGCTGGCCTTTCAGCCTGGCAAAAAGCCACTAAATGGAAAAAAAAAAAAAGCAAAAAGAGAGGTTTAATGCATGGAATGGAGGCACCCTGCTTCTAACAAAGCCAAAACACATCTGGAAGATGACCAAAACCACAGCCAAGCAATGCAGAAACTGCCTGATACTGTCAATACACATCTAGCACCCTGGTTGCTGGGACCGTAGGTAACTCTGTTGTGTTAGGCAGGGTCTGCCTAAGCTAGTACATAGTTTTAACAGAGCAGCCAGCTCAAATTTCTCATGGAAGACAACAACGAAGTTTGAACTATTTAGTCTAATGAAAAGAAAGAAGAGATGGGATTGGTTTCAAGAATACTGGAAAAAGGTTATTTAAAAGAAGAAATGGGAAGTAGGCATGGGTAAATTTAGGCTGGAGATGCAAACAAGTTTCTTGCCCTCAGAAGAATAATGGTTTGAATTGGGATTGCTGGAGGAAGGAGCAGGGAGTGAGGGAAAACAACATGGCGTCAATAAAGAGAAAAGATCAAATGCCACATTGCTCACAATACTGGGGACACACAGGGAGACTCGAGGGTCTTGTTCCAGTGCCATGTTACTACGATGTTCAGGCTGCCATGCTGAAGAAGCAAAGCAGAAATGACTACTGACTACTTCACACGTGGCTTCACTTAGGGGCTGACTCTCAGTGACCACAGCAATACGTATGGCCAGAGCTGGACATAGGTTGGGTTGCACCACATCATCACCCAGGGCTGGGTGATGGCTGGGAATAGGTTCAGCTGGATAAGAAAAGCTGCAGACTCTCTCCCATTTTGCTTTTTTGTTGTTGTTGCTGTTTGTTTCCCATTTTATGCAGAACAGTATTTCCCAGAGCCCCTCTGTGAACATCCTGCAAACTGTATGCATTGCTGGCGTTATATTGGTGTCTCACTAAAATCAAAGTCATGGGGCTTGTGCAGTGTTGGACAAAAATTGAAGGCTGCCCCCAGAATGGACTGTGCACACTCTGTGGGCTCGTGTGCCCAGAAGCTGAACACATGCAGGTTTGGTCCTTGATTTCTGCATGCCTGTGAGATCTCTCCGTGACTTGCACAGGACTCAGCCATACACGTTCCCACAGCTGTAGCGTGGAGGCAGCAAGCCATGCTTTGCTCATCCACAACTTGCTGGTAATACAGAACCATGAGTGGAAGCCAAAACACGAGATCTTCTTTCTCTTAGTCCCATGACATTCCCCAGTCTTTCTGGTGCAGACAGAAAAATATTTATCACTGTTTAGCTCTTTCTGTCTTCAAAGTAGTTAACAAACATTAAAGAAATCTGGAGAAACATGCTTTCCAAATGCCCAGCTCTATCAATCCTGATTAATACCTTGCTTGTTTTATAGACATCTAAACATACACACTGAACAGCACATAAGAACTACCTAATTGCTCTGCTCAGCTACAGTGAGGTCAGAAATAAAACTATTTATAAACTATTACTTAGCTGGGCTCCCAGGTGGAATTTGTCCTTACAAAAAGATGACTATCTGGGAAGTGGGGGAGGGAGTGCAGGAATCCCACACCATGTCTGGCTGTTGGTGCACCACGCTCTAGACTGGGGGGGGCATCAGTACTGGAAAAATGTGGGGTTGGAATAATAAGGTGGCAGAGAGAGATGAGCAAGGGCTACTCTCCACTGCTCTTTCACCTTCTCTGAAGGACATTATGTCTCTCACCATCCAAGAAACTACAGATAGTTCCATTCTAGGCACTGGACTTTTCCATCCCCCAAACAAAGTTGATCTGCTGTGCTACTTTGTGCCCAGACTTTTTGCTGAATGTAGATAACTACCTTGCTATTTGATCCCTTCCAAACACGGGCAACAACTTGATCCATGCAGAAGAAAAAGGCTACTGCTAATTCACAGAGTCATTTGAGCAGAGTTTCAGAGTTATTTAAATACTTGCATTCTGTGCAGGTGAACCAAAATTCTGTTGTAGGAATGTCTTTAATAGAAAAGTATCTGCAAGGCAAATAAATGCAAAGAGTTGAGAAGAAAAACAAAATTTGTAAAAAGAATTGTCCTCTGCAAGTCCGGATCACTTTGCATTTGAAGCAATCTGTCCCTGCCACCAACTAGAGTAACACCACTGATTTCCAAGCAGCTGCTCCTAAATTTCTCCCATCAAAAAGAAAAGTCTGCAGAGCCAGATTTGGCTCTTTGCAGGAAAAATATAAACCCACCATGCTGACTGCATACAGTGGTCCCAGCCTTCCCCTTCCCCAGGTGTGCAACTGGGCAAGCCCACACAGAGGCATAGAAAGCAGCAAGTCCTATGCACCTTGATGTTTCCCAAAGATTTGTGTTTGTTTGGGAGCTAAGTAGGTTTAGCTAATTATGAGTGGGGACAATTTCTGAGGAAGGATTTGAGTTCAGCCAGTCTCCGTACTCAGAAGAGCACAGTGCTCTCAGGGTTCAGAGCAACCAGAGGGAAGAGCCAGGTTAGCGTGCAGTTACTGCTGCTTGGGGGAATTAGTCTTTTGCAGTGTTTCTCATCACTGCCTCAAGAAGCAGACACCAAAGGAGGCACTCCACTATTTCTCCATCTGGGGCCTCTTTGCAAAGATGGTTTAAGGCAAAGGCTAGGAAGAGGAATGACCCTATCTTCCCACTCTTAACTTGCACACAGTTGGGATCAGACCCTTCACTCCTCTCTCTGTGCTTCACTCCACCACCTGTCATTAGCTTGGGCAATGGATGCTGTGATGATCCGACAACAGGCCATCTCCAAAAATGCCATCTGACATAGATGTTTAGCCAACAACACTCCAAGGTGGACAAACTGGCAGCATTGTCCTCCAGCCGGGTGGTTGTAGGGGTGACCACATGCCTGCTGACCACAGGAGCACCGCGGGAATGAAGCAGGCACGTGGCAGAGCAGGGCCACCTGGGCAGACGCCACCTTCTCCCACCCCCAGCTCTGCCCACGCTGACCTAGTGCGTGTCTCGCCCTCCTGTCGAGGCTCGCCCTCGCGGAGAGCAGCGTGCTGCTTAGCAACTCAGGAGTGTTATAAATATTTAGCAGTAAGTACTGGGGTGCGGAGAGGGAAGGGCAGAGGAAGCAGAAACCAGGCCGCGCTGCCGCACGAGCAGCAAGGGGCTGAAGGATGGCTGCAAGTGATTGATGTGTGCCCAAGAAGGACCGCAGTGGGGCATGGGGGGACCGTGTCTGCACCCACTACACCCCGGTGGTGCAGCTATGTGGCAGCAACCCCACAGCAAGGTGGGGGGCCACGTGGTGTGACCCCCTTTGGATGGCACAGGGCCAGCCCATGGAGGAACCGCTGGGGTGCTTGATGGTGCCCATGTGTGTGGCTGGGCACAATCCTGGCTCTTCTGGCTCTTTTTGTGCTGCAGCAAGAGGGTGGGTGTCAGGAAGGGCAGAAAATGATGGAGCTGCGGCCTCCCCTCTGCTGGGCTGGCTCTGCACCCCCGCCCTGGTAAATTGGTTAGAGGGAAATAGATGGGACTTGAAATTCTGTAGGCTTATTCAGAAATAAAAGCAGGGTGACAGTGATGAATCAGGCCCACGCTTCCCTGGCTTTCTCATTTTGACTTTTGGGGTTTTAGAGCTCCTGCAAACCTGCTCCTTGTCTGCTGAAGCCACGGGGAGCTGCGGCTGTTCAGACACTAGAGAAAACAGGCTCCGCTGCTTTGACTCCAGACCCACTGCAAATCCTCTGTGGGAAGGAAAAGGATAAAGTGATAAAGGTACCCAGCAGGTTCCTAGAGGTTTCTCTTCATGTAGAGAGAATTTCTGGGTGATACGGAGCTAGAGCAACTGATTCCCACCCCACTGCAGTGCCATGGGTACAATTTCCTCTGCACCATAAAGCAGATTGTCCTGGGCAAACCAGGCTGCTGGGTTTTCTCAAGCTGTAACAAATGCAGACCTAAGCTCAGGTGCCCCCAGTAACCCTGCCAAAGGTTTCCCTAGAATTCTCAGCTCACTGTCACAGGTACCTCTCAGACTCAGCTGTCGGTTTTCAGCAGCAGTGTCAGCTGCAAGTGCCCTCATGTCAGCATGAAAAGGGGGAAATTTAAAAGGTAAATGAATTTCTAAGAAACTGAACTTTATTTCTTTGCCTTGAGAGGTTTTGAATATGTAAGAGTCCTAAGTTTAAAGTCAGTTTTTAGAGTAGTATGTGAAGAGAACATACGAGGAGGTGAAAACACCATTTTAAACCCGTATCTCATATTTATTCATATTACTTCAGAGGTTATGGCTTCAAGAAGAACACCATGTAATAGAGAAGTCATTGTAAAATCATCCAAATGACAAATCTCCTGTTGGTTTCAAAGCTCCAGTATCTGCCTGCATCTTTGAATACTGCTGGGATAAATTTCAGGAATATTTCTGCCAGTACTACTAGACTAGCATAAGCATCACACAGGTGAAATCCACCTGGAGTTGCTCTGAGGAAGTTACTGTAAAATACTTGCATCTAGTGCAGGATTTCTGCCCACTTGATGTGCTAGTCTCATCCACAGCAGAAAACAGAAAAATGGCAGGCTCATTTCTGTTAACAGTGACAAGTTAAATGACCACAGGCTTGACCATAATAGTTTACAGATTTCTGTTGGCATCTTTTTCAGTACATCAGAAACTAGGAGTGAAAATATAGGAGTGAAAAAAATATACACTGGAGAGTATTCTGTGCAACACTTGGGGAATTTGTTTTACATTGGTGGCTGCAGCCTCCTGCAGGCTTCTAGTGGTCTCCATTTAGAGGAAATAGGGGTGTTTTAATAATTTATGATAGCAAACCTTCTCCCTACTAATATGCACTTGGGTATAACTTATGAAAGTAAGATGGACAGAGAAATTTTCCTCTGTAATAATTATGCAAACAAGCATTGCTTATAAAAACCCCAGACTGACAGTGCCAGAGCAGAGCCTCCTGCTTACCTTATGAATACACATAGTGCACAGGCAAAGCAAACTTTTCTTCACAGCGCTGCCCGTGCAGCTTGGTCCAGCCTTCTCTCCAGGTGAAAGGCTATTTTATCCACTCCACTCATCAGTCCTTGATCTATCAAATGAATCTGCTAACAAGCAGCAGCAATACATTTGGTATTCTGCTTCAGAAACAAAGCTAACCTTTTTTTGTCTTGATGTACCCCAAAATCATTGGACTGTATTAACTTGAGTGCCCCTTTCCAAAATCCCCAGTGCTTCCATTGAGTCAGCAGGATGAATACAGCTGAGCTCTGGCAACAACACTGGGCGTGGGTCAAGTTTTAAATCTGTTCAGCAGCTTGTCTCAAATATGC
Organism: Heteronetta atricapilla; assembly: GCA_011075105.1. Classification (NCBI taxonomy): domain Eukaryota; kingdom Metazoa; phylum Chordata; class Aves; order Anseriformes; family Anatidae; genus Heteronetta; species Heteronetta atricapilla. Next base: position 48,595,655 of record CM021735.1, read on the forward strand.
TAGCCTGGAAATCACTGAGCAAACAACACGCAGGCTTGGGGTCCTTTGGAAGAACAACTTATTTTCTTTTTACTCAAATTTCATCAAATAGGACTACATTTAATAAGTAGTGTTAGCTATTGATATCTCTGTGGAGATACTTACAACCTGACTGGACACAGTCCTGGGCAACCAGTTCTAGTTGACCCTGCCAGAGCAATAGGTTGGACTAAACGATCTCAAGTGACCCCTTCCAACCACAACCACTCTGTGATTCTATGAACTCATTGCCTGACGGTTAAAAAATGGGATCTCCTGCAGCACAACTGGTGGCTCATAATATTTAATTAGTTGTTTGTAGATCATCTGCAGTCTCATTCCCAGAATGGGAATAAATTCACCACTGGAAGGTGTGAGGCAACACACATGGATGTTGACCATGCTTAGAGATGGCAGAAGGCATGGCTGGCGGTGCTCTGTGGTAGATATCAAACAAGTCGCTGGTAAGCACTGACATTAAGCCTGCAGAAAGGGTACTCAGGCTACATACAATGTGACTGTTTTCTTTTTGCTCTGCCAGAATTTTGAAATTTGCTTTTCTTTCAGCTACCCTCAGTCACATTCTCAGGCCTTTCCAACAAGGACCATATGCCCCTTTCAAAGGCACTTTCTAGGGGTTGACCCCTGTGGTGGTTTTACCATGCTAGGCAGCTGAACACCACAACTGCTCTCTCACTCCCCCTCCTCAGATGAGGAGGGCAAGAAGTAAAGGAAAGAACAACTCATGGGCTAAGATAAGGATAATTTAATTAAAGAAGAAAAATATTATTAAGGAAATACTATTAATTAAACAATTCAATTAAAGGGAAAAAAGGGAAAGAGGAAGAGGGAGGGGGAAAGGGAATAACAAAACAAAACAAGTAAAGGCTATGTGGAAGTGCAGAGGAAAGGAATTACTCTCTACTTCCCACAAACGAGTGATGCTCGACCACGTCCTTGAAGCAGGGCCTCAACGCATGTAGCTGGTGTTCGGGAGGAGGACAGACGTTTTTGCAACGAAAGCCCACCCCTCCCCTCTTCTCCCTTTTTCCACCTTTTGTTGCTGAGTGTGACATCGTATGGTATGGAATATCCCTTTGGTTGGGTTAGGTCAGCTGCCCTGGTGATGTTTCTTTCTTACTTTTTTGCCCACCCCTAGGAGGGTTAGAGAGAGTCCTGATGCTGTGCTAGCACTGCTCAGCAGCAGACACAACACCAGTGTGATACCACTGCTGTTCTAGCTACAGGTGCAGAGTGCAGCACTGTATGGGCTGCTGCAGGGAAAGCTAACATCCCAGCCAGACCCAGTACAACACCTTTAGCAGCGCCAGACTAGTTTGGCATCAGGAAAGTGCATCAAAGCCACACAGATCTGCTTCCACAGACCCTCTTCTTCCCTGTGAGTGTCCCCCACTCAATCTGCACTTTTAAACCCAGCTCTTCCATCAACTATCCTACTTCATCTAATGAGTAATTACCATCTTTCCAGCCATCTGCTGAGAGTCAAGGCACCATTTCAGTACAAACCCATCTAATGTTTCAGGGAGAACAGAAGAGATAAGCAATCTCTTGATTCATCTTGACCTGTCTGTTGTCTGTCACGCTGCAGATATTCACTTTACAGCAACTAAGTAGGCTAGGCCCCTCTTCTGTCTTCTCTCCCCATACTGAAAAACATTGTTTTGTTGTAATAAACAACAATTTTGGACTAGACCATGCTTAGCCTCAGTGTTTCTCATAAGAGGTGGCCACATGGAGGACTACACTGTCCTTGCTCTTGGGGGGTGTGAGTGGTACAAAATGTGCTGGGGAGAAGCAGAGGGCCATGGCCTGCCAGGTAGGACATACACCTCTGCACTATGGGACATGTTTTTCACACACACTGGCTCACCAGAGCTCTCATTCCCACTTTTTGTCCTCTTAAAGAAAGCAAGCCTTGGTGTTTTCCCCTTATAAGCACCTGCTTCGTTTTGTTAAACAAAGCCAACATCCTAAAGCCTGCTCCAACTACTGAAATTAGATCTTGCAGTACATGGGGTCCATAAATCATAGGGCAATGCTGAGTACCCTAGAAAATACCCGAGCAATGGATTTTAAGACAGCATAAATATGGCCTGTCATTTTATTTCAGTACAATGCTTTCTTCCATTTAATTGTTATTTGAAGGTGAACTCACCGCCTATTTAAGGAAGTGAGTATGTAGGCATTTACGGTACCTTTTTCTCAGGCTATGAGACACATACAAAACTATTGTGGCTTGACAAAGTTAGAATAGTGAATAAAAGATATATTATGTGAAACTTTGCTATCATCAACCTGCTCTCTCTGCCGACTTAGCAAGAGGACTCTTTGTCAGCAAACCCTGTGGTAGAGCTGGGAGCAGAGGTATCCATCCTACATAAAAACCAGCAGAGCCAATGAGTCGCATCCCTAGACACTATGAGCTGCTCACAGGTCATCTCAGACTGTATGGATATTTTGGAGATGCTAACTGCAGGCTTTTCACATATTGGAAAGCATCCTATACACCTCCTGTCAGGTTGCACAACCTGCGTATCAGCTGGCACGGAGACCTGGATGCTCAATTTTGCCCCCACCTTTGAGACGTGAGAGATGGCTCCAGTATCTTAATGTTATACAGAGCCAGGGATTTATTTTTCCCTTTTATGTAAATATCTCACTCCCCTCATAGCAAGACACTGACACACCAGTGAGCTGCAAAAATAGGATTACAAAATGCGGGTCCCTCTCTCCCCCGTTTCAGCTGTTTATTTACCAAACTACTCTCGTTAATCCTCTTTACTGTGTTTCCTTCCCACTTCCCTCCAGTCTTACTGTCTTACCATGGTTCAGGTGCTTACATGGTAAGTAGATGTTGAAAAAAGCTGAGGAGGCAGCCTCCTCCAGAGCTGATTAAGAGGCACAGAGCTCCACAGATTGTTTTGGAAGCTGTACTGTTTTTTGCCAGATGAAGATTTGTTAGAGCTGCTTGCATTCATAGAGCTCTTGCCCAAGTCCAGCCCACAAACCATGTAATACTGAAATGACCTTGCTTCCTCCAGCCTGTGCTAAAGTATGAATTGTTCTTGGACCCCCTTCTTTTACTTCTTGGTGACTGTATTTCAGGGGAAGAGAAAGGGCAGTAGATTTTTAGATGGAGAAATGCTGGAGAAATACCTGAGGTTCTCCAGATTTGGAACCAGTAATTCACCTGCACATTCAGTCATGGTATGTGCTACAGAAATCTCTAGCTGCAAGAGCACTTTCTTTACCCCTGAAATTAGAGGTCCCACTGCCTATAATGGGTCTGAGCCCTGGCCAGTGGTTACATCTGTCCTATAAATCTGCAAACAACAGGTGTTACAGACTGATTACTGCCTGCACAAAGTGCCACATATTCACCCAATCCTTCGATTTTTTTTCTAATGTGCCTTGGAAAAGTTTCTTAAGAAAAAATTCACATTTTTAAAAAGAGGAAATATCCCTCTGCCACCAAGACCAAAGAAAATACAAATGTTGCTCTACTGCAAAACTGGGGGTGCTGTCACCATGTGTATAACCACACTGCACAACACAACATCACATGCAGTCTCTTCAAGTGTTTGAGCTATGCAGCTGCATACATCTACCAGCGTGCCAAGCCATTCAGCACCCAACTCTGCGGGCCCAGCATCACACACAGGAAATTTAGAGCCTTTGAAGAGCTGTCCCATAGGTATCTTTCCAAAAGTCTGGCAGTGCTCTGAGTATTAAAGCTTATTGAGATACTATGGTATTAGTTCCCTCATGGACCAGAAAGCACAGAAATGGATTTCAGCATTTCTTATGGGCATATCATACTGGAGAATTTGAATATTTCCAGGGGAGATGTGGGGATGGAAATAACAGCATGCTGGCATGGTTTTGGTAGATATTTCATACCAAGAAGCACCAATTCACCGAAGTGTATTTTACGACAAAAATGCTTAGCACCAAAAATTGGTGATAAGCTGAAGTTTTAGCTTTCGCAAGGGAAAACAAACAACCTCAGGACAAACATTTTTAAACAGATCAAGTAAAAACAGAGCTGAGTTATGATACCTCGAGGACAGGCACTCCCTCTCTTCCTGCTACAGAAAGACAGACACAAGAGAGTTGGATTGGGTCTGGCTCTTTGAAACCAGTAAATGAGATTTTAACTTAAGCACAATAGGATTTTTCTTCTTTTTCTTTCTACTTCAAATCTGATTCTTATGAAAGTGAGGGATTAATACAACAGAGCCAAGCTCTGTGTAAATAAAACTCTGCTTGCACTCTCCAGCTAAGATATTTAACTCTTGCTATACCCTCCGAAACCAGGTAATTGCCATTATTTCACTCTCCAGCATCTCTGTGGTGCTTATACTGCTAATTAAGCCAAGACTCACGCTTTAGGCTACATAGGATATTGAAATCATTGAAGGCCAGGCTGTAAACCCCACTTTATTTGGAAGACTAACAAGTAGAGAAATCTAGAATCACGTTATCAAGTTATCCCAGTTAGATTCTTTGCAATACAAAATCCCTAATACTTACAGATTTGTCACTGGGAGATATATACCACATATGTTTACTGAAGTTTAATTCAGATTGGATGATAGTACAAGTTTTACCCACAGATAGGTGTACCTTACAAGGAGATCATGTTCAATGTGTTCTTTGTATTATTAGTTTGGTTTAACTCTTTTAGCGGATGGGCTGGCAAGTATTTTTAAATGTTTTTCCTGTTGCTCCAAAAAACATAGTGAACTATCTGCTGCTGGCAAGCCAGTTTCCATGTGTACCAGCACTTCCAGTTTCTGCTGCACCGCAGGCTCTCATGAGAATGAAGGTTTCCAAATGTGAAGATGTGGATCTCCTTCCCTGGTTCCTCCAGGAAGAGATAAAAAAAAAAGTCGTGTATAAAGATTCTGGTGTGTGACATGAAAGGTTTTACAGATCATGTGTTTGGATAATAATTTTTGCCACTTGCACATTTCCACTGCTCACCAGACAGCGGGTGGTGAACCTAGGTGACACCCTTGAGATGTGGGCAAACAGCTTTGTATCTGCCTCAGAGAGGGGACAATGAGCAGGAGAGGGGCTGAGGGTTATTTTGTGATGGGCATTGTAAACAGTCCCTTCTCATCAAACCTTGCCACTCTCCTGGTCTCCCTCACTGCCCTCTCAGTGACCAGGAACTGAAGCTGTGCCACCTCTGGAACCTGCAGACATGCCTGACATGGCACTAGAAGGAAGGAGTGCTGTTCAGGGATGAGACAACATTATCCTCACCCAGAGGTAAGCGTCAGGGTGGGCAATGGTGGGGTCTTCAGGCTGCTTTTTGGTTTCTACAAAGAGACAAACTGAGTGTGCCTTTCCTTGGACAGCAAGGGTTGTGCCGTATAAAGGCTCTAATCCAATCTAGATGGTAAGCAGACAACACGCTGCCCTGGAGGTGGGAGCCAGACCTGTCACAGATGCTGCAATGACAGAAGCCCCCCTTCCAGGAGATGCACGGGGATGCGAGCCTGCGAGACTGGAAAGAAGAGCTAGTGGGATGGAGGTGTGAGAAAGGATGGGGCAGAGCACAGCTACAGAGCCCGGGGACAGGAACATGCTGGAGGGACCCTCAGCTTCAGCATCACCCAGATTAACGCCCTCCCTCCTTCCCTAGCCAGCAAAAGATAGAGTGGAGGATTTCTCACACTAGCTAAAACCAATTCAGCTCAACAATATGCAATAATCCTTTGTGTTGAAGACAGATATGCTTCTCTTGTGAAGTGTCTTATCTATTGATAAGCCCTAGGAAATATGATAAACTTTACAATGGTTCAAGGAACCTGAACTACTGTGGGAGGCTGCCAGGCACTTCAGGGCATCCATTTGACAGCGTTGTTTAAGAAAGGACTCATTGATGAAAAGCAATGCTCTAGTTAGTCTGTAAAAATATAATTGATAAGATTTCCTTTTATAGCCGTCCATCCCACATCTGAGCAGTTTTCAGATTAGCATTTGTCAGCAGTGTGAATGTCAACAATATGATCTAAGAGGAATTTTCATTTTTCTCTGAGCCTAATGCCAGTTCAAGCTGCAGACTTGTATGTTGATATTCACACCACTGACAAATAACTGGTGTCTTCATCAAGTACATGTATTATTCTTCACTGACATGAAACACAAGAGACTTGGTTATGTGAACTCCCACAGCCTTTTCAAGGCAGCTCTAAATTTGTCTGATTAAATTTCTTTTCTGTACCTGCCATCTACCAGCAGCAGAGAGCAGATGTGAAGAACCATTTCTTGCTAGGCACTAGTTGCCCTGGAGAGTTACTGCTCCCATAGGCATATTTTACAGCCTTGGCAGAAATCATTCACAATTTGGCACTAGGCAGACAAATGCAATAGCTGTTGTTGAAACAAATACAACTTCCCACATGGAACTGAACCAATCCACTGTGAACAGTCCAGGGTAGATTAGGAACCACAAGTAAGAAATTTTGCACTGTTACGAATCCAGTAGGACTCAAGTTTCAGTCCTCTATAGATGATTTTCTAAAAGTGCAGTAGACTGTGTGAAAGCTTACCAACTCCTCAAAAGTAATAAGCATTAATTTAAACTAAGCTAGAATAGCAAGAATACTTATGTAAATTTAATGAGTATATGCAGACTTTCTTGTTTGAATTCTTCCCTTTTGATGCTCTTGGACGTGCTATCCTTCAAATCCTGAATAATTTTTTCAGACAACCAGAAAGTACGAGCAATGCTCCACCATTGTGATATCCCTGATGGGGCTCTTCAAAAGTCTCACATTTGGTTTGAATGCAAATAACTTTTTCGTGAAAACTATTTTCTTTTTTTTTTCTTCTTCTTTTTTTTTCTTTTCCCCTTCAAAAACCCTGTGACTCAGATGTCACTGCAGTATCTAATGAGAGTTAGGGGTTGAATATTGCACTCTTATCTGTGAGCCCAGTCACCCACCTGTACTACAACCCCTGCCTGAGACCCCCATTGTATGAAACAGCGACTCCATGAAAACACAGCTGTGGGGTGTCCTCAGAGCAGTACTCAGACCAATAGAGGAGAAAAGAAACTCCATCCAGTTGTGAGAATACAATTCCCACACGGTACTTTCTTTTCTAAATCAATGTATTGGACTTAGAGTTGGAGTCTTCCTACAGATTTTCAAGTTTTGACATTTTCTACCAGAAAATTTAAAACTTTAAAGAAATGATCCCCTGTGATATTTTCTGTGTAACTGAAGCCAATACTTTCTAATGGCCTAGGATCTATGCAAGCACATCTATCATAGAGGTAGAGGTAGGGGAGCTAAAATTGTTGCTACACACATTGTTTGTTGCACATAGACTTCATGTGGGTTTATAAATTAAAGGAAGCAGGTTTTTAATTTGATTCTGTAGATTATGATTTTGAAGCAAGAATAAATCAGAGGTAGAGTCTCCAAAAGAAGATTTACACAAATGACCCTAGAGTTTGGGTTAGAATAGCTTGCATCAATTTGCAGTGCTGAAATCAGTGATGGGTCTGGGCCAAAAATCTCACATCCCATGTGTACATTTTAAATCAGAAACCTATTGACATTACTCAGCACCCTTCAGCATTTTAACTTTGGCAAAGATCACATTAATCTGAACATTGAGGCTCTGTCCCATTTTTTTTTCTCCTCCTCATGCCCATGGCTGTGCATTGAACTTTGTCCTTTACACAGGCAGGAAAAGGTACATGCAGAGACTTTCAAAAAAAAAAAAAAAAAAACCCACAAAAAACACAAACACAACACACCACCAACAAACAAAACCAAAACATTGAGCATAGGATGCCTCTGTGCATTTTGCCTTTAGGATGACTTTGAAGAAAACAAGGTGTTAGAAAAGACTTGGGTCAGTCTTTGTGGGTTTGCATTACACAAAGCATATTAAAAGCAGTTGTAGTCTTACCTTTTTATGGCTTTGTAGCAAATGATGACAACTACAAAGAGGAACACTAGTGTGGCACAGCATACTGCGATGATAATAACCAGGCCTGGCCACCAGGTCTCTTCAGTGGGGCAGAAGGTAGACTTGGGAGCTGTAAAAAGAGTGTGGAAAAATGCATGAATTCTCCCACCTACGTAGTGTATAATCAGATACACTTCAGTCATCCATATAATAGCACTATGCAAGGGCCACTAATTAAGTGTGAAGAGCTTATTTCATGTTTGGGACATTTATTTATTTATTTATTTATTTATTTTTCCCTCAAGCAGTCAACCTCCCTGTTTGGTACTAGGTATTTCTTGTCATGGTCTCCAGATGACCAAGTTCTCTATGCCAGCGTTGCCCACAGCCTGGCACCCAGCACGGAGGAGAAAGGCTCAGCTCTGCTACCCGCAGGAAACCTCTCCCCCCTCCACAATCACCGTCTCCTGCTGCATCAGCCTTAGTCTTAGAGAGACGTCATGCTGATAAGGGTAGGCTTTCAAACCTCATTAGGGGAGGTTTATCGGGGAGCAGCAGCAGTGCCTACCAATCAGTATCGCAGCTGCAATCATTGTAACCTTGGAGCAAGGAGGGGGAAGTTGTTTTAAAAGAACAGGAATTTTATTACATTTATTAATTGCTTTTAGAGGACTGTGGCTATCAAGCTTCCTTCCCATTAAATTGTCTGATGTTTAAGAAATGTTAAGCTTATGAAATGTTAACTCATGAAAGCATAAGCAATTGTTATTGCATTTTTCTTATTCAACTTAGGGCTAAAACTGTGCATTTAATACTACTCAAAACAAGCAGTATTTTGCATCAGAAGTAATACTGGTGGAATTTAGCTCATATCTTTTCTATATTCTATATTCTTTTTTTTTTCCCGTACTTTAAGGGATATCTTTCTTGAAGGATGGTGAGCAACAGACAATGCCAAGAGCAGTACTGGTTATTGCAGAGGTTGAAGAGCCTCTTCCCCCAGTGTACACGACTGCATAACCTCCATGAGAATTTGTGTCTTGCTAAAGGAAGTTTAATAATAAATCAGTTAATGGGAATGACTAAGTCTGCATGTTCATAAAGCAGAGGAGAGAATCAAATATACCAAAAGGCACTTTAAAAGTCTAATTATATGATCTGATATATCCTATATTCTGTACTTCCTTTTGTACACATCACAAACAGCTGCACAAATTAAAATATGTCATCACACTTATTTATTGTGAGCTGACATCCCCTGTGCATCCTATGTCTGTTGTTTAGGAATAAGCATTCACATACTCCGCTAGGTAAATAATGAAGTACACAGTTACTGTGTACTTCTTCTTTCCAGTGATATGATTATAGAAGAACCGATAAAATTAATCCTGAGAAATCTGCGGGAGCATCTTAGAAAAAGACAAGGTAAAGAGCTCCTGGTGCAGTAAAGAAGCAAACAATATAATCAAGCCATCAGCTTGGTAATTTATAGGCAGTTCATCATTTGGTGTCACGGGAAGTGCTCACGTTTCTCAAGTACATCAGCCTTCAGCACATGCTATTACTGTGATCATACTTGCCTAGAAAATATTGACTTCAAATTACTATACTTACATGGACTGTGAGGGTGTTTTTCTTTGTTTGATTCTGTTTGATTGCTCTTCTTTTGTGTGTGCATTGTTTTGTTTTGTTTTCCTCAATAGGAGAGAAGAAACAAAGTTGAGATTTCAAGTGATTTGTAGAACTAGTGGTTACTGGCTCCTCTTCTGACAATGAGTTCACTTCAGCAACAGAATTTCTGCTTACTTACCACGATGTTAGCTGCAGAGTCAGCTTTCACTATAGATGCAACTACTTATTGTGTTGTGATATAAGCTGATATTTTCTGAATTATTTCAATGTTGTTATTTTCTAACGTAACAGAAGGGATTTCAAAAATGAGAAAATGTTTGCATGAAGGAGCATGCAGTCTTAGGGCCAACTCTACCCTCTTGATGTTGCCCTGAGAAACAAAAGTAGTTCCACTGAAATCAAACGAAACACATGCGTCAGCAGATGCCACATACAATTAGATACAATCATACAAAATGGGGCTGGTAGGCTCGTTCTTATCTAGTCTTCCTCCAAGGAAGGATCAACCAAACTGGTCATAGAGCAAACCTCAATGGTGAGACTAGGCTCAACAAATGAGACTGAGCACAACAAATGAGACTGACAAATGGCAGAGAAAGGGTTTAAAGCAACACCTATCAGCAACACCTATCATGTGCCTGTGTAGCATGTGCTCCTTCATGGTTTATCAAGGTATTTTTACATAGAGAATAAATAGATACATTCGGAACAGAATAGTGTATATGACTCCTGACAGCCTATATGTAGTTATCGAAGACAGGAAATAAGAGTTGCTGATGTGGAGGTGACCCCTAATTCACGCAACTCAGTTCCCCTCCTCACTGGTCCACACCAGGCCCTCAGAAATAAGCACAACAAATCACAGTGGAAGCAGTCAAAGCCTGTTTATTAGTAGCTGGTGGGTTTACACAGCTTTAAAAAATATTCTCTATTTCTAATGCTTATTCCTGCAATGCTAGGTAATCTTGTTTTCCTTAGAAATGTCAACTCTTTTCCCAATAAGCTTCTGGTTGTGTGCTAGTTTCTGCCTTCCTCAGTATGCATTCATATAGCTCTCATTACTGTAACCTTTCTACATCTTTAATGCATTTCTCCTCACAATTACCCTCTGAGGAAGAACAGAGCTGCTTTAATCCTCTCGTACTAATGGGAAGCCAAAGCCTGGCCCATTTGGATGCCCCGTATGCCAGGCGCATGGCACAGGAGTGCTGCATGCCTATGAGCTGCAGCTGGGAAAGTCAGCATGGAGCAAACTTTCCCAAAATATCAGCAAGGTGCCCAGGGAAGTGCCACGTCTTCAGAAAGGCCCCCATTTCCCTGTCAATGCTAGGGAGACATCGATGTCTCCACTCCTCTGGGCTGGAGTTTGAAGTCCTGACCCGCTCACTATGATGCCCACGTGCTGGGTTGGCTCTACATCCTGTGCCAGCATCCCAGCTCCAAAGTCATTGCCTGCAATATAGAAAAATCACCACGGGGATATCAAGAGCTGAGGGCTGGCCAGCGTGGCCACAACATCCGTACCCTCAGCCCCCAGCACTGGCCTCACACAAGTGGCTTCAACTGCTCAGAGCATGACTAGCTCCTGATTCGACTCATTCCCATTTGCTCTTCACTGGTCTCAAGATCAGCCAGCTGGACAGAGAAGGTGACTTTCACAATGCGAAGCAACTCAATGAAAATGTGCTTTTTCTCCTAAACCCTGAAGCACTGGTCTGTATGTTGGACAAACCATTGGGTGGAAAGTAGTAGGAAAGTGATGACATTTTAAAGAAGATAAGCAGGGTGAGCTAAGTAATTGCAGTCTGTCATCCTGACAAAAATCCTGCCAAAATATTGAATATCTCACTCAATCAATAAAGTATTAAAGTAACTGATACTAAACAGCATAGGTTTAAGAAAACACATCTTGCCAAATAACCAGATATTTTCTGAGGAGATTACTGGTACGGTAAATACCTGTGTTAGTGCTGGAGTGATAAACTTAAGACTCTGGTATGACATTTGATGCAATTCTACATGATGTTGAAGCTATGAAACTGTAACGCTACACAGTAAGTTTGGCACAGATGAACTGAGTTAAAAGCCAGGGGCCTGTTATGTCTCAAAGTCTAACTATATATGGAAAGTCACTACTGAGAGAATTTGTTTTTCACCAGTGACTCCCCCCTTCCCCCTAGAATACGGGGCTAGATACTGGTAGAGTTTGTAAATGACTCAGGAATGTACTCAACTACAAGTGGAGACCGAGTATACTTAGTTTAGAAATAGGATAATTATTATCATTAAGGGTAATTATCCATTTCAATACTCTATCAAGTCTGGTGGAGTATTTCACTGAAAAAATAGTTTAAGGTAGGCTGTTTACTTTTCCTAAAAGAAGTCTAAATTCAGCTGCAGACACTGACTCAAAAGAAGAATTAAGTCAAGAAAATGCTTTGCTTCCAGGAAGTACACATGAGCACAATGCCTTTTTTTCCCTGGCCTTAAAATTCATGAAGTACAAATTTTGGTTATGTTTACTTCTAGACAGCAGTGTCTTCCCTTATTCCCAACAGCACCAAGCCTAAATAAACAACATATCAATACAATGGATCAAGACCCATTTCAGACCTGTGGGTGTCTGGATCCAACTTCTTGAAAACTAACTCATGAAGAAGTACATTTAGAGTAAAAGTAAGTTTAGAGTACATTCAAGGACGCTTGTGGTGACATAAAACTCACACGCTTTCTTTGACTAAATTTGTTTTGGAGTCTCGGCATAAAGACACAGCTCCAATTCTAATGTTAGCAAGCATTTGTATACAAATGGGTCTAGCCAGAAATGTGCATGCCAGGAAAGATTAGCTCAGCAACGGAGGGTTTCCCTGAATGTCCAGGCACAAAAATAATAGTCACGTCATTGGAAAGAAAGTTTCCATAAGGTTATAAAGAAATATCTACATTCTCTTTAGCAAATCTCAGAGTGGATCACTCTCAGAATTGTCCTGAGCTGCTCAAAACAAAACAAAACAACCAGTCAGTGATGACTGTTTTTAGTCATGTCTTTTGGATCACCATTAAGTGGTTGTGTGTATGTTATAAAAACAATACATATTAGTACTGCCTGCATCAGAATATGGAATTGGACTTGGAATCCTTGAAAACATCCTCAGGTTTTCTTCAGTGATCACAGCTGTGCTTTATAAAGCTTAGATTTTGGAGATCTAGCACTCCCATTATGTTATTTTGAGGAGGATCACTATTTCCATTGCAATATTGCTTGTAGACTAATTAGTCTTTGCTTGGGAATGACACTACACTAGAAATTAACAGTCCCAGGCCTGTCAGGAGGGAGTAAGGGCTACTTTCCATCACAGGGACCACGCTGGGTTGAGCACCAGCCCTCCACAGCACCAGAGGGCCAGAGGAAGGGAGGCAGCACCAGGGCACTGCTCACCCCTTCTGCCCTGGCCATCACTCACCAGCCAACCCAGCAAAACAAAACAAACAAAACAAAACAAAACACAGGCGTGAGCCAGCAAATAGATAGGGGAGGCAGTGATCCGTGCTCCCACGTACAGTCCCAGGGGAAGCATCCTCTGGCCGGGGTCTGAGTGTGTCAGTCTGCCACGGGCTCAGTCCCAAGCAGCTGGTGAGGACATGCTGACATGATGTGGAGGGGTGACAGTGGCCCCTCACCTCCCTACAACAGTAACTTCATGCCTAAAAAGGAAGAGCGCTTTCAAGATAAATCAGAACCGGTTATTGTTTTTCCTCCCACTTTTATTTCTGTTCTTGCAGAAAGGTCAGGAGTGCTGGTGTAATCATCTTTAGGAGACATCTGCACATTTTTAATATTGTATATTCACAACAGGCTAAACCAATCCATCTCTATGCCTGCAGCACTTCTCTTGCTATTGTAGGGCTGCCTGAATCAGCCACACAGTTTTATTTTGCTTGCTTGGAAGGTTGGATTGTGTTTTGAAGGCAGGCTCATATTCCAAGGGTCTCAAGTGTTTTGTCAGTCTTTGCTGGAACCTGAAAGGAACTGGTGATACAGGCAATGAGTATGCTGACCCATACATATGTATTTTATAGATGACCCATACGTATTTTATAGATCTGCCAATCTGCTGTCTTAGGAGGGGTTTGGGGTTCTAGCCTCATTTTCACTTTTATTTGCCTTATTATTTTGATACATTTACAAAACTTGTCTGCACATTGGCATGTCCATTTGTAGAACAGGGAGAAGTCAGTAGTTCCTACAGCCCTTATCATACTGTGATATAGGAACAAGCCCAGAAAACACAAAGAGGTTTAGATGTAATTTCAGATGTTCAGGTACATGAAGAGACTCTCAGGATGCTCCGTGTCTAGTTAAACACAGAGAGAGATGCTGAGTTGGCAGCAATCTGGGTCTCTTCACATTGAGGCGTGTCATCCAAACCCTGATGAAACAGAGGAATGCAATGCATCTATCTCCTAATTAATATGAAACACCTTGGGTCTGGCAGGAGTCCCAACAGAGCCCTACAGAGCAACAGTTACACACATACAGACTGCAAGATTTGGGCACCAACTCCAAAAGCACTGTGTTGTGTAACAGATGAAAATCAGGAGAGCCTTCATCATGTGTGCACTTTTTTGAGAAAGCTGACTTCAGTGCTGGGTCTAAGGTCTCCCACCTACTTTGTTGTACCTCCCATCCCCCACTTCCCCCTGGAGTGTAAATGCATTCCTAAGTGAGTGTATTAATGTACAATTAACTTAATTGTACATGAAAATGAGCACTTGGACAGCTAAGAAAAGGGGAGAAAGAGCTCAGGTGATGTAAACTGGTGGAAGTCCTGCCACGGGACCGATGCCAGCTGAGGACCTTCACCCAGCACCTCCCATCATGTGATGCTGCTTGAAAGCGCTGCTCCAGACTTTGCTGGAGGTGGGGAGCTTGGTCCCCTGATGGCTCTGGGCTCTTTGGGTGCAGATTTTGTTACTAACCCCACGCAATGTGGAGAGATCGAGAGATCCATGAGTCAGTGTCAGCTCAAGTGTCCCCTGCTTGTTTGCTGCATTTCGTCACGTAGGAGCAGTTACAGATGTGTTTCGATGGCCCCTGTGGTACAAACACACTGTGCAGCCTGCGCTGCTAAGAGGGAGAGGCGGCCAGCGTGGAAAAACAAATCTCTCACAAAGAGCTATCTAATGAAATGTGGGGTATGGTTAGACTTTGATACAAATATAGATCTTCAGCTGTTGGTTTTAAAAAGCATTTCAGAACAGGAGTAGTATGTGTCCTCTTTGGGCCTTATCCAACAGAATTACTGGATTTGAGGGGGAAGGTTTCCTGTGAGGATGGGTGAGATGAGGCTGACCAGGAGATGGGAGCCTTGGAGCCCCCTTCCCAGGGCAGAAAGCAGTGGGTGTATTGGTGCCATGCAGTGGGTCCTCTGCTGCTGTTTCTGCTCCCTCTGCCCAGCACTTGAAATTCCTGGCATGAGCTGAACATAAACACAAACATTTGGGGCACCTCCACATGTGTCTAAAACAATTCATTTTGAAGATACAGGAGCTCTATAAGATATGAATGGATGCACTTCACTGTCTCCCCGACAGGTCCCAAAATCACCTCTTCAACCTCCCTTCACAGTCGCCTGCGAACAACACTACCAGGCCACGCTTGAGCAGCTGGAGGGAGCTGTGGGAGCACATCAAACCGCAGGCCAAAGGCAGCACAGGCCATGGAGGCTGGGCCCCCTCCCTGCCTGGCTGGGTATGGCCTAGGGACAGCCTGCAGACAGCTGTCATCTCCTCTGCTTGGCCGCCAGACTGCACAGCAGAATGATAACCTGGGTTTGGCCACAGAGGCCAAACCTTTGTCTCATGGTGAGCCGTGGTCATAACCAAACCCATCTAACTGGTGGCTGGAGAGCTTTGGTCACAGACTGCCCCAACGGCAGCTATGGTCCCCTAGGAGAAAAGAAATGGCATAGCGGAGCAGACCACCTTGAAGGAACAAGATGGTTCCCCAGTACGCAGTAGTACGCTTGCATGGATTTTTAAATGTCCAGCATGGAGGTGGATGGGCACAACGCTCAGGATGTGGCCCCAGCCCTGCTGCTGATTCCCCATTGCTTCCCCCTGAGAAGCAGAAAAAAAGCAAGCTCCAAAGAAGAGCTCCAAATGCTAAAGCTGTACTTACTGAGTGAATTAAATCCAGCAAATGCAATAAAATATAAGATTCCAGAACACCGTGACTTCCCAGGGCTTTTCTCGAGTTGAAGGACATGCTGTTGCTTGTTCAGAGAGTGGAAGGGGGGGGGGAATGTGGTGCGGGATGGACAGCAGAGAAAGCCAGAAAGCATCCATCATTAATTTGAGGGACTGGGCCAGCACAGCAGGAATGTAAAGCAGGAATGGATGACAACTTCAATAACAGATGAAGTCAGTTTGGGACAAGTTCATCTCCAGTAAATCCAAACATCATGGAAAGGATTTGGATTACGACAGTCCCCAAAGAGCACTGACCTAGAAAGCCACTCTGTTGGACCTGTTCCCTGAGATCCTGCCACAGAGAGCAGGCACCAGAGGAAGATGCTGCCCAGCGAGGAAAGACCAAAGAACTCTTTTAGACCTGCAGTGTCCTATCCCACCATCCACACCTCTGGAGTGTAGCTGCAGCTGTAAAAGATGTGAATAGACTGGCTTAAATATAATAAGAACTGCCTAAATTTGCAGCAATTGTTGGTATACATATACAGAGAAAAATGAACAAGCAAAAACCTCAAATGTCAATTTCCTTTCCTTTCCCTTTCCCCTTTCCTTGTCCTTTTCCTTGTCCTGTTGCTTGTAAACTTAGGGCCATTTCCAGAGAGCCATGAGCTACTCAGGTAAACAACTACTACCAAGCAATAGTGGTGTGCTCAGCAGAAAGCCTGTTCTGATTTATTGCCTCGCTCGAGTAGCTAGGTTAAATAACGCTGGTGGATATCAGCTATTCCTGTAGCAGATGATACTTCTGTTTATCACATTATGTTGCAGACAACTTTGTATCAGGCAGCTGCTCTGTGCATATGTTCCTACTACAGTTTTAAGGGGGATACTGCTATCACTGTGCAGTGGGAGCTTCTGCTGTAATAAAAACATGTGTGGGATGATGCTGGAGAAATTCCCTCCCCCGCAGCTTTTACACTGTAGACACTGCTTTTCTACGCTTTCTCTACTTCTCTCTCTTCCCCCCTTTCTTTACTTCTCTCCCCCTTTTGAAAAATGGTTTCCTTCTGAAACAAGAAACGTGCTAAGTTTTGTGCATGTTTTTGGAGGATGGAGATTGAAGAAGTGGAAGGAAGGGGCAGTTTTGCAGTTCTCTGGAGGTCATGAGTGACAGCAATGCTGCTGCGTTACCTTAGAAGGTCTCATGAGCTCCTTTCCCCTGGCAGATTTTAGAGTCCTTTAGAGAATGAAACTTGTCATTAATACCAAAATAAAAATAATATGAGATGACAGTACAGATCACACAGGCATATGTGAAGCACATTGAAACAAAGCGGCTTGCCTGAAGTCATCACAGCTTGGTGAAAAAGCAAGGAAACAGAATGGCTTTTGACTCCTGAGCAGCCTTACATTCTGGCTCACTTTGCCTCCTCCTTGGGGATCAGACGGAAACACTGGCTTCAGCCGTAACTACGTGATCGGGGTGGAAGTAGCAAGCTCCCTGGCTGACTTCCCACACAGGAGCCAGATCTCTGCCCCACGCATGCCATGCCTAGCACCTCTGTGCAGCTGAGACCCATGGACAGAGCTGCGGTGGCATCCCATCGGGTTCCCAGGAAAGGCTGATGCTAAGCTTGTAGGACAACTTACATTGGCTTCAGCATCACTGAAGAGCAAGAACAGTATTTCAGTTCCTAGTCCTACATGCTTGTGGAAGAATGCAGAGAGCAGAACAAACAGAGGAGCATCAAAAAATTAGGGAGGGGACGTCAGTGCTCCAAGCACTCAACAAGCTGAGGACCAGATCTGCCAACTTTAATCCGATTAGGTTGTTGGTGGAGCTGATGAGACCCACCAGAACTGAGGTACGATTCTGCAAATAGCAGCAAAACATGGTTTCAGCTGCCAAGGTCCTTTGGAGGAGAGTGGGGTTAGTGAGCGCGGAGGGAGAGTCTGTTCTCTAAAGCATGATCTGCAGAAATAGTAGCACTTAAAGGCCTTGTGGAAAAAAAGCTTTTAAGGAGATTACATCATAGCTAGTTTCTGTGTTAACACTCTGCTCTGGCATTTATCTTTACAATGGGCGCTCACATCAGCCACTGCCCTCTGATCTTACTTTGCCACATGTTTTTCTAACCAACCATCTATGAAGAGATGCTGTTTCCCCCTCTCCATCTGACTCTCCCTCAGCAAAAGGACAGAATTTTTTTTACCTTGATGAAATCACACACTATTGATTTCTATCCCAAGCAAATCAGAAATGAAGCCTGTGGCTTGAAAGGTAGTCTCCTCCTTGCAACAGCACAGTCCTTCTGGAAAGCCTGGCGGGCACTGTTGCATTTCTCTGCTGTCTGTGACCTGGACCAGCACCAGACTACACAGCATGGAAAGGGCTGACACCCCCACATAGTCCTAGTGCATGAGAGCCATCACTCAGGCAAATGTTGCTGTGTCTGGTGGCCTGCTTTTCAAAATGCAGGAGGAGTCGATCAGATTAGTAGGTATCTGGTGCCTCCAAGAAACAGGTCACAAATGTCTGAAAATTTGCTGTTAAATTAGTATTCTGGAATTCATTTTAGAAGGTGACCTGATTTCTGGAGGTTCTGAGCACTGAAAGCCAGGATGCTTTAACTTGAATACCGATATGCAAGCTTAAGTTTAACCTTATGAATTTTATGATACAAGGGTCAACCTCTTTTTACTTAGGCAGAGTGTCACTGTGGGTAAGGGACAGAAATTCATCTAAGGACATAGGTCCTCCGATTTTCCTCCACGACAGGGACAGTTGTCCCAGCTTCCCAAACTGTTACAAGATATAGGAATAAAAAGTGCAACGTAAGACTGCATGTCAGCACTGTTGTTATTAATTTCCCAATTCTGTAATAAGGTAAATACTCTTTACCTTTAATTTTTACCTTTTCCCTTACAAGTACTTCAAATGTATTTTTCTAGTATTTCTCTGGCTTTCTCATCAACCACGTATTCAATCAAGCACAGCAGCAAGGCTGGGGCAGGACAACAACAGCACAGTCCTGACCTGAGGACAGTGATCCTCAGTTCTTTTGAACAGTGGCACCACAGAGAGGCACAGACATGCGCCAGCGCAGTGCCATCCACTTCATTGCACAAACATACAGCCCAGCTCTCCAGTGGCAAGCAACGCATGCAGGGAGCAGAGTTTTTTCTTCAGAACATAAGTGCTGGGGATCAGCTGCTTGCCCCAGCAAACTGCAGAACCCCCCCCCCCCCCCCCCCCACGTTACAGCAGTGAAAAGAGCATCCTGGAGGAAAGAGGCTTGAAAACCCTGAACCATCACGCTGAGTATGCCTTTGCCTTTTTGGTGCTCTCATAGCGGATTAGCAGATTTCCACATCAATACTCAACAACCACATGCACATGTGCACATACATGAATCTCTACAAGTATCTATCTATACATGCATCTTGTAATGAGGCTCAAAAATCAGAGGCATCTGTTTTTGCGTTTGCAGTGGCAGGCCCCCTGGCAAACCATGGAGAAACAAGTGTTGAGGAGCAAAGGTAAGAGTAAAAACCACCCTTGTCCTCCCTCTTTACCTCCTGGCCAGCGCCCACCTCAGCTCAGCAGCAAGCAACCACTAAGCAAAAAGCACTGAGAAAATATCATTCTCCCCAAAATGAGGTGGAGTAAGCGATGGCTTAGCATTTACTGGGTGTTAAGTGGTTTGGAGAGCCCACTGAGAAACTATCTGCATTTTTAGGTGCTTAAAAACCCTTCAAAAGCTAGCTGTTGCTTCTACTGAGCCTCAGGCAGCCTTGGATGAAAGGCATGCCCCAGCAGCACTGTGAAGGCAGGTACTGGCGGAGCCTTATCAGGTACCAGTGATCTTTTCTGTCTGGGACAGAAATCAATAGTGTGTGATTTCATCAAGGTAAAAACAATTATGTCCTCTTGCTGAGGGAGAATCAGATGGAGAGGAGGAAACAACATCTCTTTGGGAAACTGTTGGTTAGAAACGTGACAAAGTAAGATCAGGTGGCAGGTAGTGCCACCCATATGGACACTTTAAGTACATGTAGTGATAGCCCTTACAAACTTTTAATTCCCATATCTGCAGATACACATTTTTTTTGTCAGGTGTTGAATGAAGCTGTAGCATCACTGACAGTGAAGAAAAAAGAAATGAACATAGTGATGCCCTGGTACCTCAGGCTGTCTCCTTTCTCTTTATCAGGTGGTGATGGCATGGCCACAGGCTCTGTATATTCCTCCTGGCAGGGCAACCACCTTATTCTCTTCAGTGCATGGTAGGACAGGAACTCGCTGATCACTTCTGTAGCAACAACTATTGTACACTTTTGAGCCTAAAAATAACAATATCCAATGCTTCACATCCACTAGTCTCAAATCCAAAGTTTACAGAGGTAAGTTTCTGTGTTTCAGACATGGTAGGGGCGAGTGGCCGATGTGTTAATTGGCCCTCGTGGGATCCCACTAGCAGGTTAGTGGGGAGGGAGAAGAAGCACCCTGGACTCTCTTGCTGATGTTCCTACAGGGAGGGAAGGCACCTCTTTTGCAAGAGTCACAGTGCATCGCCATGAAGTCTTCTGAAAGCTTATCCATCTTTCATCTCTTGCAGTGAACAGGCCTTCAAAGGAGGGATGATGTAGGCTGAAATCCAAACAGATGAAATATGATTTCGAAGTCTAAACTCCTACATCGATGACCAGTCTTTTGCCAAAGAATGATTAATGAGATACCTCAGGGCTGGCAGATCCAATCCCACAGGAAGATGACAGATTTTCTCTTTATAATGTTCTATATACAGATCAAATTAAAGTCCAGATCTGCACAACTTCTTCAGGCTGAACGGTATTCACAAGAATGGTGCCATCAAAGACAATAAGGCTATTAAATGCAAGTAAAATTCAGTACTACTGCTATGATTAAGATATTATCTCTTAGATAGTGGCTTTTTAAAGAATTCAGGAAACTCCAGACAATAGTGAAGATTGGACAAGATTCACAGCTTGAAGCTGAAGCTTTCTCCAAATTAGTGCTGTCAGGGAAGCAAATGAAAAACAGCTTCAGCCAACTGAAGACTGACTTTCGTAGCTCAGATAGTAGAAGACTTGGAAATACTTGGAATATTTTCTTAATCTGTTAGTAGCAGCAATTTATAAGTCACTGGTTTGTGTCTATCTCTGAAAAATTAATGGATTGTGTGCTGGACATTCAGATACTACATGGAGAGTGACCATACTAGACTACACTTTAGATTGATAACTATAGATGGCTTTAAAGAGTTCAGTTTACAAAGAAAGACATTGCAAGTCACATGTCTGAGTTTTAGGGAACAGCTGGCTGACTATGTAGCAGATACTTATGTTAGTGTACAGTATCTACATAAGCATAAGATATTGCAAAGTTTATTACTTATATCACTTCAATGGCTCAGTTTTTGCTGGAAGGGCTTCAACTATAATTTAGAAAATGTCCCTGGGACCAGTTTATAATTCCCACACTTAGTGCACTCAGGTTCCTTTTCCAAATTGTATTTGGGTTTAAATTGATGACCTGGCTGGAGTGAAATGGAACTAAAATGTGAAATGCTTTCCAAACCAGAGGTATGTTTAATCCTAATAGAATAAAATTCCATTTATCAACTGATAGATTCTTATGCGGTGTCCATAAAACATAGAATAGTTAAAATGGCAATTATATCCTGTTAACAGATCAAGTCATTTCACCATGCCAAAGGCCCAACAGAAAGTCCTCAATCACCACTTGGATGGAGTACACTTGTTAACTCTTTGAAAGCCAAAAGACAAAGCACAGCCTACCTCACAGTCACAAGACCAGTAACACTTCGTTACTGGTCTTTTCTCTGCACTTTTCTCTGTCTTCACACAGAAGTTTAGGCCTGCATGGTAGGCAAACACTTGCAGAGATGCTGTTGACCATCACTCCCTCCTGAAGCCTACAGCACTTGGCAGCCAGTGCTAAAGAATAAAGCCCCGTAAAGACAAAACAGCACCTGCTACTTGCGAAATAAAAAATTAGGGTTAAAACAAACCCTCCCTTTGCTCCACCGACAGTCATTTCCTTCAACAGTGGCTATGAAATATGATTATACCTTGCTTCCAGAGGGGAAGGAAGATGTCCAGTGATAATTCAATAGAATTTGCTCCACTGGCTCCCTCATAAAAGTCCAGTTTAACATGTATACCTTGCCAAAGGACGGACATTTGTGTAAAATATTTTAAACTAATGAACTGATGAAATATCAGCTCCATTTAAAAGACACTCTTCAAAATTATAAAATGATTAATTTTAATAACAATTAGGTATTCATTATTTGCCAGTATATATATGTGATTATAATGGGGTATGATTGACTAGGGCAAGTGTTAAACAAACTCACATAATTATTGATAATTTTTGGTAGTGGTATCAGTTATTAAGCTATGTTTTTATTGCATTAATGGATATTATGTACTCACTTCAGGATAACATCCCAAATGTCCAAACTGCTGCTTTCTTGATCTGCTATGCTGACTTAAAAATTCCCTGTAAGCTGCAATTATACAGGCAGCACAACACCCTTTTATCACATTTTTAACTAAGACAATGCCCAAAACCTTATGAGAACATATGCTTCTGTGGGTGCTTTATCAAGGTCAGCTGCTTAACCTTTGCCGCTAGGACAGCTTGTTCCAATTAAGTTTACTTCTGGCTTGTCAAGATGAGACACAACTCCAGTCTGCCATGGGCACGGGAATTTACAGTTATTTGTAATTCAGCAGCCTCTGACTCAACAGTAACTTCACTGAAGATTTGTTATCTTCTCAATCAATGAAATGTTAGTCATGTACAAATGGACTGCCATCCACACATGGAATTAGTGTCTTCAGTTTTGCCAAGTTCTTTTTCTTAAAAATAAAAATAAAAATCAGGCTGTTGGAGTACACATCTCAAAGCAGAAAGGACGGCTCTAATGCAGAATGAATTTAATACCTAATTCTTCTTGTTTCAAAATTAGACAATATTTTTAATCTATAGATAACAGAACTCCCAATGATTTCTGCAATGCAAAAGCCAACCTGAGGCTTTTACTTTTAAATACTGGAAAATGTATGAGGGAGTACATTTTCAAGAGCATGGATTTTTCCATAACATAGATTTATTACTGCATGAAAAATTGAAAACAAATCTGCAAGGTCTCAGAGCAGAGGGAATATTCATCACTTGCCTAAATAAAAATTAGCCTTGACAAAACATTTCAGAATTTATTGTGGTGAAAAACTCTGAATTGGGATTTTAGCAACAAAAGCTGTAACTGACAGTCTGATCTAACCACTATTTTACAAAGACAGAGTTTACAACAGCACAATATGAGATGTTGCATACACAATTGATAGCAGAATCCTATGAGTATTCACATGAACCTTTTCCAGTCTTACCTGCTTCCTAATCACTAATCCAGCTCTTCAGATTTAATCCAACTTCCCAGATGCAAAACTAATCCAAATTACTTATTTGATTGCTGCTTAAGAAATCTTCTCACCCTGAACATTTTTCCCATTTTGACTGGGAGGTGAAGACCTCTAACTTTTATTCCTGCACTAAGTGTGCTAGATGGAAAAAAAAAAAAAAAAAAAAAAAGTGGGGGGATTTTGGGATTTTGAGGTCTTTCTGTCTTTGGTGTTTAATTCACCAGCACCTGCAGTGTGAGGCAGGAAATCTAAGCATTGCATTTCTGATTTAGGTGGATGAATTCTGCCTAAATCCCACCTTGGATGTTTAATGATTTGGTTCACTGTGCTAACAGGGAAAGTAGCAGTGAAGACAGCATGACAGGAACCTGGGCTCAACTCAGCATGCGCTCTCATCTGTGTCTCCAGGCTGCATAGCTAGATTTCAATTTAGATTTGAAAGCCTTGAAATCCTACTGTAAGTTCTTAGAATCACAAACCTTCAATGAACTGAAAGTGATCTGGGAAAAGACAAGAATTGGATTTTGGTTTTGCTTTGTAAAGTATAAACAACAGTCTCACACAGTATAACAACTGTGTTATCAATACTGAAAGGGCTTCCCTATTTCATCATTCTGCTTGCATTTAAAAATCACCATCTAGACCAATACGCTAAAATAATGTTCTCTCACAGTAGATGTCATTGCTATAAATTTCTTGATGTAGGAGTCTGTGTACCCCTCAACTTTGGGTGTTACTGCATTTATCTTCCATTACTCAGTTTTGCTAGTAGGTATTACATATGAAGCATGGAGGAAAACTTCTTCCCCGTTATGATAGAAAATCACCCCCATATGTTTGCTAACAATTTCTTTGGTCATCAATATTTGGGAGAAGCTAATTATAAACTCTTAAAGTGTGCCTACATATCTCAAAACTACTCAAACCCAGTCCTTCTGGCAGAAGGGGGGTGAGCAAGCGCTGGTTATGCCAGACAAGTTCTTAGGGTCGGAATTACAGTCACAGCACATGTTTTGAAAGGTGCAAAGCAATCAAAAGACAAAAGGCCTACACAAAGGAAGCAGGACACACAGTCCATACTGCAAGAGCTGTACCTTATGACCTGCAGCAATTCTTTGGCGCTTCATGTTTTAAGACGAGGTGGCCTCCAGGAAGATTTCAATGAAGTTTTGCAATCACAACCTCCCCTCACTTCCTGGAAGACAATCATAGATTGGCCAAGGCCAAAGGTCCTTTTGGCCTTGTGTTGGCAAGCGCCCAATGTCTGTTTCCATGTAACACAAGAGGTGATGTGACAACTCATTGTCTGGATCCACAGTGGGCTACCCCACGCATTCTACCACTAGCATTTAGGTCACAGAAAAGCCTAAGGAAAAAACATTCTTTTATGTACCAGAACCATATGGTTTTCATTTCTATAACAAGTTCCTGCTGTGAAAGGCCATGTTGCTAGTGGTCAGCAATCCAAATCTGCAAAATTTGGTTGCTTTAAAACCTCCTCAAAGATTACGAAGTTCCAGTCTGTTCCAGTACTTCAGGTTCCAACATATTACACACACTGAGACCATCTGTCCTTAAAGATCCAAACGTCCTTAGCTTTCCTATTTGCACTGAAGGGACCCTGCACACTTTCTGAAATTAAGCTATTCGTTTGTGTGCACACAGTTGCCAAAAAGTTGGTTCCTGACTACAGCTGGTCATTTTTGTTTTGGCATTTTCAGACCAAATCATTAGTTAATTAGATGCATTATCTCCAAACATAAATATTTCACCTTCAAAAAACAAATTGTACAATTACAGCCTTGAGATTAGAGTCCTCTGCAATGATGTCATTCACTTTGGCTTTGCACTGTGACTTGATTGTGCTTTATCTCAACTGAGAGCTTAAGGCAAACTTTCACAGAGTTTGGGAGCTGTAAAGACCTGTGTATGTACGTTTAAGTGTCCAATGAGTCAAAGGCTGGTTCACATATCCAGACTCATTTGTGCTAGTTGTGCTTGTAATGATCTCAGATAAAAGCTTTTATTCACATTTCCTCCTCTAAATTTCAACTGAAGCAATATTTGATTTGACAATTCCATCATCAGTGAAGGGATGGCAGTACCATGGACTCTTTACCCAACGCAGGAGATGGATAGAGAAGAGACAGCAAATGTTGCCAACCAGTGAGGGAGGTGTTCATGCTGAATATCCTTTCCCTTCCTTGATTCATTTTGAATAAGTCACTTCTGAACTGTTTTTTCCTCAAACCTTAGGCAGGTTAAAACTGATAGTGACTACTGTTTTTGTGTCTACTTGGATGTCTACCTTCAATCCTTCCCTATTTTGAAAGCCTAGCTTCTACTTCCAGATGAATTCCTTTCTTCTTTGCCATGACCTTGGAGAATACCGTGTACTTACAAAGAATTTAAAGGTTGACAACTGCAATGTTTTAGATTTTGAAGAGTCAACATCATTTGAACTAGCTTAATCTTATGGGTCTTTGTAGCTGGGTTAGAAATGCTGCCTAAACAAGTACTTCACCTTGCCTTAGTCTTGGCTGAAATCCAGACACAGGGAGGAAAGCAGATGGGGGGGGGTATAAAGGAACAATTAATTAATGCCCAGGTTTTGAAAATCCCTAGCTCCTCCAGGTCATTAAAGCCACATCTAGGGAACACTGTGAATTTCAATAGAATTGATACATTCTTTGCTGTCAGCATCTAAACTTAGTTGGCCTTAAGCCCCTCACAGTCTCACGAGCTTTCCCTTCACTTTGTTAACCAGCAGTTTTCTAGGTATGGGTTAAAGAGCAGGCTTCTGCTTGCATGAGGAGAGATACTGTGGAAATATAGACATGCCAAACAGCCTGGAGAAACTGTAGTTGGATCAACCACCATGTCTCCTGACAGCCCCGACCAGTTTGTCACACAGTCCCCGGCATCCTACCTACTTCTAACATGGCTGGGCCTCCTCAGCTTGAAGACGATCAGGAAGGCACATGTCTATACCAAAAAAGACAGCAGTACCTGGGACACAAACAAACAGCACTTGGCACAAAGCTCAAAAAATTCAAAACTGAAACAGTCACGGTGAAGATCCATGTGTCCCAATTTATGGACACTAAACTCCAGCCTAGCAGTATTGAAAGAAGCAGCACCCACAGTAACCAGTGTGGCTGACCCAGCCTTCATTTAAATACCATAAAGGAGAATGATTCACCATAGCAGACCAAGAATCTTCTACTTAACATGGATATGCTGCTGCAGGGTGTGGAGTAAAGGCCCATGATAGTGGCAGAGCAGGTGCAGTGAAGGCAAGAATAGGGTTTGGAAGAGTGGCCTGTGTGAAGGAGTTAGAAACATGGAAAAAACAGGCCTATGATTGTGGCTGAGGGAGGACAAAAAGAGCCTGTTTTCTTTCCTGGGACCTGCAGTCTGGGTGGCAGAGACATTCCCTGAATCCACCAGTCCATAATTTAGTTATCCATGTTGGGAAATATATTGGCCAAATGATCTAATTTCATTTCCCATACTTATATTGCTGAATGGATGATATGTCTCCACAGGGTGCACTGAAGCACAACCCATATATTCCATACACACAAGTTGGTGTTTTTGCCACCTCTCATTTGTTTTGCCTGACTACTAAGTTGTATGTGATTCTGTTTATTTTCTGCAGAGGGAAATAGCTTATTATCCATTAGAGTGAACACAGCATTTATGAGCATTTATATGTGAATTCTGGAATTCATAGATTTATACACATCTGTTAAATATTATCTGTAGGAAGCAGAGCTGATGATTTGTCACTGAATGGACCAGTCTATATTGAAATGTCTGAAGAGATACTAACTGAAATCTAATTGTTCCCAAAAGTCATGAATTATTCTAAAATAGGGGAGGTTTAGATTAGAGATTAGGAGGAAATTCTTCACTCAGAGGGTGGTGAGGCACTGGAACAGGTTGCCCAGACAGGTTGTGGATGCCCCATACCTGGAAGTGTTCAAGACCAAATTGGATGATACCTTGAACAACCTGATCTAATGGGTGCTGTCCCTGCCTATGGCAGGGGGTTGGAACTGGGTAATCTTTAATGTCCCTTCCAACCAAAGCCATTCTATGATTCTCAATCACAATAAAAATATTTGAGAGACTGGTTCAGCAGCTCACATGCAGGTATCCAATGCCACTCTATACATCCAAGTAGGGCCTGCAAAACACTGAGGAGGGATTGATGGAGAGTACACAAAGAGGGTCCTCTGCTTTTCTGTAGCAGCAACTGGAGACCAAAAAGCACATGTCAAAGAGTGCTTCATTTAACATGGCTTCATTTAACAGATAATTGAGCTGTTAATGTCTGTAGTAGCTGGATGGACAGGAGTTACATACTTACTAGCTTTCACCTTTAGGTCCAAACCACAACATGTGGAGATCATCTAAACCTCCAACAACTTCCAGTGCAATTGCACAAATAGCTGTTAACTGTGCCTAGCAAGCTGCAGCCTTTTGGGCCCGACAAAGCTCTGAAAGCAACGACAGCGTCTTTTCAAAGATGTAAAAGTAAAAAACTTGTGCCTCGTGGTCTGCTCCTCCTTTTTGCTGAGGTCTTTCCAACCCTTTAATCACTGTAAAAGTGCAAAGTGCAAGCCTAGCATCAACCATTTAATTATAGCTTGTCTTGTCCCTTTACTGCCCTCTCCTCCAAACGCTGCTTAAAAGCAGTGTCCATAACATCAATATTTAACCACAAGGCTTGCTCATTCTCACAAGGATGGGGATTGCTGTACACATGGGCTAAATCACAGTGCCTAGACAGATGATAATAATGAAAGCATCTTTCAAGATGAGGTACTTGATTGCTACTCTAAAGCTTACTGGTGAAAGGAATGTGTAATCTATTTTTTTATTGCATTTGAAATGAAATAGCTTGTTTAAATATTAGTCATCTGGATTTATATAGCTCATTTTTAGAACGGGGCTAGCACCTGGCAATCCAGCCTGAGTAAGCATCAGGCTATCCCAGTCACAGGCCCGTTTGATTTGTTTCCTCTTTTTGCAGTGTGACAGACTTATTTTTTTCTGGTATGATTTCCTCCCACTTCACAGTAGACAAATTCATGCACGCAGACCAGCTGTATGGTGGCAGCCCAGGGAAAGGAGAGCAGAGTCCTCCCAGAACAGCTGAACACCATGCCGAAGACCAGTGCTGGCACTGTTCTGCCGCTTCGCAAACGGGTAAGAGTGGTTCCCCAGGGCAATGGGTAGCCCAAGCACAAGAAAACAGAGTGGCAAACACTTTATTTTCTGACTGTGAGACAAAGAACAAGGCAATTTCCACTATTAAATATTGAAAGAGATTTCTCCTGCTATCAAAAACCTTCATCTCTGCTTTTCAAGCTCTCTTTGTACTTCCTTTTCCAAGTGTTTCAAATTACTGTTTTTTTTTTGTTTGTTTGCTTTTTGTTTTTTTCTTTTCTGCCTTAAATTTCTGCAGCCTGGCACAGATATGAAGCATACTGCTGGCAGAAACACTGCAAAATTCTACCTGTCCTCTAGCAGGCTAAAAACTATGCAGGAGCCTTCCTCATGTCTTCTACACATCTAGAGATAGAGCTGATAAAGACAAACATCCGAATGATGCTAGCTAATGAATTCTTCTCCCATGGGGGAAGCACTGAGAAGGATAATAGACATACTTTACAACACTGTTCCAGGGGAGTTTATCTAAGCAGGGAGAAGAATTAATAGGCAGCCTTTTAGGGAGGGACAAATTTGCAAAAATATAGTAGTACTAAGGAAATTTGCTGTAATATCAAACACCTGGGATCTTAAGGTGCCTGCATAGGGTTCAGCCCATGTCCCTGCAACCAGTTAGTACACGTAGCACCAGCAAGGTCCATTGCACTGCCAAGGAACTCCTCTCTGGGGACCGCTGACACAACTATCTGTGCACGAGATGACTCTCCACTCTCTGGAAAGGATTCATGTGTCAGAGATCACAGAAGTACTGTTTTGGAAGGAAATTGGAGATGAGCTAACTCCAGTTTCTGCTCAAAGAAGCCCTTGCCTGTCTGCCTTTTGAAGACCTGCAAAGAAGGAGACCCCACACAGCCTCTTTGCCAATTCCACCCTTCCCTCCTGGGTTGGACTAGACAGAATGCTGAAAATTTTGCTTGCTTGTAAATTAACTTGCCTTGGACCACAAGGACCTCCAAGGTGTGTACCTGGTGAAACAGTAGGTCATACAAATCAAGGGGAAGCACAGCACTTCGTGTAGGAGTGCATTTCTCAGGACTAGGACATTAGCAAACCACTTAAAGCCAGGGAATCATATATAATACAATGACAGGAGGGAATTTCTCTGGCTTTCCTCCAAAAGCCAAGTATTATTCATTGATCAGAAAACAGATTTCCATCTCCACTGAGATTTTTTTTTTCCTCCATTTGCTAAGTGGAAAGTGACAAATGAGCTAGCTGTGCCCTCTCCCACATCCTTTCTCATTCCATCTGTCCAGGCACTCCCGTCACTTTGCACTCTTTCAGCACACCACAACCGTACCAGTGGCTACTTACCCGGCACCACCAGCAACCTTGGGGGTGGTGGAGGTGGAGGAGGTGGTGGCAATGGTGGAGGTGGTCTGCACTGGCAAACTTCCTGGCAGCTCTCTGTCACTTCGTCTGCTACAGGCTTGGAGCATGACTTCTGGGGCTCTCCCTGAGTGATCTGTGAAGAAACAAGTCATTGCATGAGCAGCAGAAAGAGTGAAAACTTATTTTCTATGAATGCGCTTCTTGGACTTGAGCCCCTGAGTGGCACTTCATCCCCTGGTGAGAACTGAGTTCCTGCCACTGCCTGTTTTTCACTGAGGCCACTACAAGGTCTCTTCCCCATTGTGGTCTCAATTTTATTTTATTTTTTTACTTAGCATAGTTATCTTCAAGACCTTTTTCCCTCTGTCAAATGTGGTTGAAATTGGACAGCTGGTTTCTGAGTTATTATGAGGTAGGGAGAAGGCGGGTAGTAGCAGACAATATGATTGTGTAAGCCTTCTTTCCTTAGGAAAGCCATCTAGCAGCATGCATTATTATTCACCGGGTCGTTGCTGCGAGCCAAAGAGAGCTAATAAAAAATTACAAGACATTTAGGGTCAGGATTATGTTCATTTTCCTTATGGCAGAACTAAAAGCCAGATGAGATCTCTGTTGTGCCAGCCTCCCTCTCATGTTCGGAGAGCATTTCACAGAGTGCTTCACTTCCCACTATGGTGAGAGGGAACCCACATTTTACCTATTTGTAGGCCACATCTGTGGCATGGTGAAAATGGAAATGCCACAGACTGTGACTTGTAGCCTCTGTAACATGCAGTATTGTTTAGTTATAAAGCTGAAGAGGGAGCATTGCAGAGTCCAAGTGTAAATACTGTTGAACCCAAGCGTAGGCATCGCTTGGCTCTGGACAACAATGTATTTCTCTTACTGGCAATAATATTTACATGACTGGGGACTTAAGGAATATTCAGTGACTGTAAAATTCCTAATCTAATGCTAAAAAATGAAGTGGAGTAAGTCCCTAATGAAAAGTAAATTTGGGGAACATCACAGGAGCCTCTGACTGGTGCTAATTTCTGAGGTCACTAAGGCAGCTTTTTTGAAAGGACTGAGACTCTAACAGAGCCTCAGGATCCTCTTTTAAGGAGACAGAGCCTATACGATGAAGCAGCATGTTATCTAACAAGAACTTTGCATGTAGGATTAGGAGCCCGCCTGGGATGGACCCGTGTCTCACTGAAGCCAAGGGAAGTGACGCTAGCATTCAACTCTTGCCTTGTACAGTTTGGTGTTGGGAGGGCTATTGTCCTAATAGTTTTAGGCTAACATCATATTATTGAATTATCTATTTTCCATGGCACATTGGACGTTACACAGAGGATGCCTCATGCCTGCCCCTCTGACCTGGTTTAGGTAGGCCCGTTCTGCATCCTTGTCTATCCCCACAGCCACCCATGGTTGCCTCCCTTCCCCTGCCAGCTCCGGGCATGCAGAGCCCGTCTCCTCTCCCCTTCGTCCCCTCGCCCCCAGCATGGCCAGCAAGCCTCTCCCATGGCCCACAGCCGAGCACCTCCTGGCTGCAGGAGGGCTGCACGCAGTCTTTTCATTTCTGGCAAACAAGAGAGATGTGGCTAATTAAAACAGCATCGCAGCACAAAAGACATGTTTGCATGCGTAGGAGGTTTCTAAATGCAGAAAGATGCATTACTCTGGCCTCGGGGAAATGGCGGTAGGGCTTTGTTGATTAAATATTATAGAGAGGGAAGAAAAGAATAGAAAGAGCTACGCGCAACTGAGTTGGAAGGACGGCTTGGCACAGCACAAGGCAGAAGGCTCAGTTCTTTAAACAGCATGTCAAAATCTATTACCAAACATAGGGAAAAACAAATTCAGTACAAGTGCCTTCAAACTTTCCCTTCACCATTAGGTACCAGCATGAGGATGGCTAAAGACTATCCCAGACAGCTTCCAGGAACTTACACAAACTCTCCGAAAGCTCTAATGAATCAAACTGACTCAGCTTTGTAATCCCTCATAGCTGGTAATAAATCTGTCTGCTAAGTAGGTATATTTATCTTTAAAGTAAGTGATCATAGGCAGCGAAATATCCTCTATGCGGTTTCAGCTCTTCCAAGGCTGTTTGCGTGTCACACTGTGGTGTTAGCAGCTTGTCCAAGAGGAGCCCCGCTGGAACAGCACCCAGGACTTCTGGCGTGGACCCATGGGACAGCACCTGCAGTGCTCACAGAGCAAGTAGGGCATGATATGAGTATCTCTCATATCTCTCCACTGGTCCCAGCAACTGATAAAGAAGCAAGCATTAACACCCAGTTCTAATTATTGCTCACTACCTGGTTCTCTGGTTGCTAAATGCTATGGGTCGCTGCAGTCTTGCAGGAGACTAAAGTGGGAGAGAACAGAGACGGGGAAGAATAACATTCAGCAGGCTTGGAGCCGACCTCATATGCAGACCAGAAGCAGCTTTGTGTATATGAGTCTGAACACCATGCTGGTACGGAAAAGCTATGCTGACTTATTGCTCTAACTTAATATCAACCAGAACCAAAAGGCTTCCTTGGTCTTTTTTTAGACTATTGACTGCTTTTAAATCCCTGGAGGCTCTTCTACCTTAGGCTGGTAATAGAGTGTCCTCAGAAACCAGTGGATATTTTTCTCAATTACTTTGCAGACAAGATTAACCCTACACATGCCCAGCTGCTCTCTGCTTCTGTACACTTTTCCTGAAAAAAAAGAGTTGTTTGGTCTCCCCATACCTTAGTCTGATCATTTACCAAAATTGTTTGTTTCCCTTCCCTTCTCACTCAGTAGAATGTCCGGTTGCTAGAAGATACTTGTGGGAACAGATTTTACCTTGACAGGGTTTTGTCTTAGAGGGTTAGTATGCAGGAACAAAGATACTGTAAACTGGCTAAAATCTGGCAAGAAAAGGAAAGACACAAATTTAGTTTGAGGGTCTTGAGGGGGAGCAAAATAGTCGGGTACTGTTTCCGGAAGATTAACTAACAGTAGAAGAACAGAATTAAGAAAAAGGAAAAGACATTTGGCTCATTTTCAAGAAAAAAAAAAATCCCACTGTTGATGTCTATTAGTTTTGTTATGAAAGGAATGAAAGCTATTATTTGTGTCTTCTAAAGGTAAACAGAACAAATCACTAGAAAATACGCTTGAGCGAACAATCTTGCTCTGGCGGAGGATGATGAAATAAATTACTCCATGTTTCTTTCCTACTGTCTGCAATTCAAGGTAAGCTGCTTTTACAGGAGATGGCAGGAGAAAAAAAAGCCGCGTTGAAAGAGCCTAATCTCTCTCTGGACCAGTCTGCTAATTAGAGTCCGTCCTCAGACTTTACTGTCTATTTGTTTTGCCAGACATCAGTATGTCCCCAGAACGGCTTTGGATGCACTGTGCAGATGACGACCAAGAAGACACCTGCCAGGCTGCCAGTCAGCTCACGGCAGAGATGTTGTCTTGGTGAGGGTTCATCTCTGGACCAAACAGGTCTTGCTCCCCAGCTGTTACATCTGCACCTTCCAGCCTAGCTGTTGTAAGTGCCATGAACACGTGTCTCCTTGGCCTCTCTAAAACATGGTTGATTGTTTGGCATGAAGCTTTCTAAACACACTCAGCAGCCTGTCATTTTGGACATGTGTTGCCTGGACATCAAGGGGATGTATTTTTCCCCTGCTCTGAAAATAGAGAGTTGACTTTATGGATCTGTGCCTTTGATATGAACATGCTTTGCAAAAAGGCAAACATCTTTAAATATTCATAGAAGTGGAAGTCTGATCCACAAATGTCCAGGGAAAAGCAAGCAAAAAGTGGTAAACATTGGTTTCCCTTCATAGTTTCCCAGCTGAGGTTCGTATCTGTGATACATCTTTTTAATCCAAAATTTCCTGCAGAAACAGTAGTCCTATTCCTGCTTTGCATGGAGTGGAAAAATAAATCTGTATGTGGTGATTGGTGTTTCAGAGGTATTTGGTATTTCAGTAGAGTCCCATGGGGTTGCAGCAGTTCACAAGCATGATCTACAGAGTGGGATGAGGAAAGAGGATTAATACGGTCCCCACAGCATGGCCCTCTCGTGACTTTGTGAATCAGGTAAAAAGAAGAAGGCTTGAAAAGAAAAGTACAATTGACTGAAAAAGCACAGAGACCTCTGAAAGCCTGATGATGTGGCAAGAGCTTTGTCTCTTGGAAGCAGTCTACAGGGAAGAGGTCTCAATGCCACCATGTAAATCCCAGAACAGCTCTGCATAATTCACATCAGGGTTAATCCAAATCCATGTTTATGAAACCAGAAAAAAATGTGACACCATTATTTATCACAACACTTACTGATCTTTTTTTTTTTTCTTTTTTTTTTTTTTTAATTATGTCAAAAGCCACAGACAGAATCGTCCCTTCCTTCCTGTCATTGTTCTGGCTACTAGGCTAATAAAAAAGTTTTCCTTTTTTTTAAAATAAGTGTTTCTTGTCTGATTAGTATCTGACTGATTCTCTTAAGTGTCCCAAGGGAGGGCTTGAAGAAGGATTGCCAAGATGTGGTAGGGAAGGCTGTGCCCCACGTAGGTCATAGCACAGACAAACGGGTAAAGAGGGGCTGGGAGAAGTGACAAAACACGATTGCTGCTGTAGATGGAGCAGGGAGAGGGAGTGACAGGATGGGACACTCACAGGTTAGTCGAGAAGAGTACAGCTTGTGAAACTTCGAAGAAATGAGGAAGGATTATGACTCAACATAGGGAAGAGAGTCATGGCAGGGATTCAAAGACAAGGGAGTTTCGTCACAGGAGGGTCTCCATGCTGGTGAGTGCTCCACACCTGTCCTTTCCATCGGTACATGCCACTGGGATCCTTAGATACATCCGAGTTTTGGGAGAGGCTGGCAAAATCTTGAGTCTGAGATGTATTGATTGCCCTTACACAGAACAGTAGGCAGTAACACAGGTATGGAGAAGAACGAGACAGCAAAACTTCCAAAATTCCGCATGGAAAGGCAAGACCCCTTGGCTTTTGCATTTCTAAGAGCCTGTTTCAATTGTTATAAACTAAACATAATTACTTCTGAAAGATTAGGTTAGATCGCCTAAGTAGTTTGCAGAGACATATTTATACAAGTTTTTTTTTTTTTTTATCTGCTTGATTGACTGAATGATTACAGGAGAGAGGTTTCAGAAGGCATCTCTATACAACTGCACCTCCCTTAAAGATGCAGTTACAGTTTTAACTTATGGCCAGCTAGCTGAGTACTTGAGCAGGACAGCAGTGTTAGTGGTGGAAGAGGTTTTTACAACAGGGACATTGCTTTAAAAGATGTTGTTTTTGCTGTATTTCTGTTCATTTTAATCTGCAAGGATCACAAATCCTCTTTGTCATTCACGACAAGAGACAAGATATTAAAACATCTCTAATCTCTTGGGAGCCACTAAGTTTAGAACAGGGAGTCAAAGACGTGGAGTCTCCACTGTGTTTTCTCCAAGAAACTGCAACCCTTCTGTTCCTGAACAGCACTTGGCTGGCTCATCAATCACTCCTCTGAAGACATATATTACAAATAAAGTTTAAAATATCGAAGTGACGCATTTGAGTTGAGCTTTGCTGCCGGTCTGGTTCTCCAAACTGGATGGCCACTCTCAGTCCATCTCCCAGCTCACCCCACACCGCGACCAAGGTCACACACGTCCGAGTTGTCAAGAAGCTGCTTTCGCCCGGAGAACCCCCGGTTCTCCACCGCCACCAAACCCCCACGGCAAACCACGACCACCAGCAGCCCTCCGGAGCTGGGCTCCGCGCGCGCCTCCTTCGGGCGCCTCTTCCATCTCCAGCGCAAGGCGCTGTCCGACCCGGGGCCCGAGAGAAGTCCCGCTCCGCCCGGCTCCGGCCGCACCGCCGAGTCGCCCGCGGGGTCTCGGAGCCCGGGCGCGGCTGCCCGGCGCCCTCGGTCCCGCATCGCGGGCACCGGGGGACCTGCGTCGAGCCCAGCCGCGGCTTCCTCCGCCTCGGGGGACCCCGCCGCGCCCCCCACCGCCCGGGGGCTTTGCCTGCTGCCGCCCCCTGGACCCCTTGCCGTGCCGGCAGCGCGGCCCTACCTGGACGGAGCCCCAGAGCGGGTGGAGGGCACAGTGCAGCAGCAGGGAGGGCCAGCAGCAGCGGAGCAGCCCCAGCAGCTCCCGGAGCAGCATCCCTCCTGGGCGGGCGGGCGGGGGAGCAGGCTCCGGGCGACCTGGGGACGGAGCAGAGCGAGCCGGCGGCAGAGGCGTTGGCTCGCACCCATCCCCGGAGCGCCACCGTCCCAACTTTAATTCTGGAGGGGAGGGAGGGAGGGAAGGAGGGAGGTGGGCGGGTGGGGAGGGGAAAGGGTGGTCGGGAAAACCCAGCGCCCGGCGGGGAGCCGTGCCTCCGCCCCTCCCCGCCCGCCCCCTGCCGGGATGCTCCGCCGGCCGCCCCCCCGACCGCACCGGGGGCTCCCGGGGCCGGCGCTCACCGCTCAGCCCGGGGCTCGCTCGCACCCCGGGGAGGGGCGAGGGGAAAGTTTTGGAGGGCAGAGGGGCCGGGAGCTGCCGGAGCCGGCGGGGAGAGGCGGGGGGGAGCGGCGTGGCAGCGCGCAGCCCGGGGATTGCATCGCCCCGCTGCCCGCCGCCGCTGCTGCAGTGATTTTTCAAGCCCATCGAGGCAGTCCCTGGCGCGCCCGGCTCCCCGCGGCTCTCCTCCCTCCCCGCCCGGCCTCCGCCCGCCGGCGGCTGCACCGGGCCGGGGGCGGCTCGGGGACCCCGCGAGCGTGTCCCCCCCTCAGTCCCAGACGGCAGCCCGGCGTGCTTTTTTGTTAATTATTAAAATAAAATAAAATGAAATGGTTTTACTTTCAATTATTTACGTATTTGTTTATTTTTGCCCCAAAGTGATGCAAAGTCTTCTCCTGCGACAGGCCCGAGGTGTCAGCTCTGTCCCAGCCTGGGGGCTGAGATGTCATGAGGAAGATGCTTTGTGGCATTGGTGTTTCAATAAGTAATAAATATTAAATAAACGGTGTTGGTGTTTCAGTAAATATTAATTAAATAATAAATAAAAAGTAATAGCACAACATGATGAAATAATAGCACTTGTGGGGATGTAGATAAAGAATCCCCCAATATCATGGCTGTACAGGGAGGTAAGAGGCTGGAAAATCAAAGATGGAAATGGGTTTGCTTGCAGTGAAGCGATTATGAGCAAAACCTCTGCTCTGTGAATGGTGGCCAATGCTGGAAGTTGGGCTTGGTGTGCAACAGAATGACCCTAAGTGTCTGTTGCTGGGTCAGCGGCACAGGGGTCCTGTTTTCAGTGTTTGAATGAGCAAATGAATTCATTTCAGTGAATGAAGTAAACAAATGGGTTCAAATAAGATGTTGGGCTCAACTTTTATATTTCATACCCAGAGATGTCTGGGTTTCAGGACATGTATCTTCGTTTTTTTCCCCCTGTTTCTGGCACCCACTAAGCCAAGTTTCATAAACTGTTTCATAAAAACCTGCTCAGTGGAACAAGAATGAAAATGCATTAACCCCGCAGCCAATACAAAGCTAAAATTCTCTTTTCATGCCACTGTATCTCCATTCATTTCAATCCCAACAGATGCTCATTTAAATGTCAGGGCTATCAGGTTCAGCAACATCTTACAAATGAGGACAACTTAGTGGAATTTAATGGAGTTACACCTGACTTGAACTAGTCCCATTGTGGCTGGATATTTATTTGTTAATCCCCATCTTGTGGGTTTGTAAGGGTCGAGTACAGGGAAACAGAGACAACATGACATTGGATACAGACAGTAATTGTAGAGCAAATACATTTTCTGTAATGATGCTGAAAAATATGGTGTCCTTTTCTGTAAGTCTACTGTGTAACATATAGTGCTTAATATATTGTGCTCATTCAATTATAGTTTTACTGAGCTGGAGTCACAAGAGACAGCAAAGCTTTTCAGGCTTTCTGGTGATTTCCTGAAGGTATTTCAGCACTTGGTCACAGTACAGAACATAATAAATTGCACCATCTGTATACATAGTCCTTGGTTCCTGACAGAATGAGAGAAAAGGCTTTAGGCATTGCACGCCAAAAAAAAAAATATAATAAAAATAATAAAAAACCAACAAACAAAACCAACAAAAAAAAACACAAACCACACAACACAGATTTCATTTCTTTCAGTGTTTACAATGCCTTAATGTCAGGAGAACTGTGGAATTTCCTGCCATTAGCAATTCTCCAAATGCCCATCTATAAGTGTTGTTGCTTTGGTTCAAAGACAACCCAGGGAGCTGAGGACACAGGGCCAAGCTCTGCCCGCAGTTACACGGAAGCAGGTGCAACCACGGAGATTGCTGGACACAAATAAGAGCAGAGTCTGGCCCAGGTAATCATCAGCTTTTTTATTTCATTCTGGTAATTGACAGCTCCCTGACTGAAATGATTGGGCTGTGGATGCATTAAATCCAATCTCCAGCTTTGGCCCCAGTCATGCAGTCCACATGCAGGCTTATTTCCCATTGGACTGAACGGCTGAAGAAAGGCCTGAATCTTGTCCACATGATACCAGTGCTTTTCTTTAATTTCATTGATTTATATTCTGTAGTTTCTATGGAGAAAAAATAGAGTCCAGGATTTTTTCCCACTTACAAGGAAGATAAATGACATAGTGCCCGTAAGACTGCAGGCCCTGAATCAACGACAGGCTTTAAATATGTTTTCCTTAATAACACAGTAAGTGTTTTGTAGCACTGGGACTGGTGTGAGGAAGAGTATGATGATTTGTCTGCGGCAGCCATACCACTTAAAGGTTGAGATGGATATTAACTGGGGTACAACCCCTGAACCATAATCATTATTTCTTGAGCTGTGATCCTACTGCTAACTATGACTTCTCTGTTGCCTTGGGCATGTTTTTAAAATGACCTGCACCAGGTTTCCCACCTACCAAAACAGCATGTCCAAATCCAGATACCCAATGGCAGCAGTGAGCTTGGTGGCTGAGGCAGGAACTGGATCCTGTCTTCCTAGGTGTATCACAGCACAGAAATCAAGAGCAAGTCCGGATCCTTCACTGGTGGGATTGACACAGGTCCATGTTCTGGCTCGGTGCTCTGGAGATGAAAAGTGCCATACGAGTAAATGCCACTGCTCAAAATACAAAGTTACACTATTTGAAAATATTATTTTGTTTTCAGAAAAGCAGTCTTTCAAAATTTTTCAGCAAATATGAACACTTGGTAGTATAAAAAGCATTAAATTATTTTCCTTTCATGTTTGGTCTGATTATCAGAAGAAAGTATTTATTTTATTATTATTATTATTATTAAGAACAATTCCTGATAATCAGAACAATCATGATTAACACTCCAATACAGTAACTACTCAGGAAACATTAGTAAGGATGCTACACTGATTAGCTGCACAAACACATTATCATACTCCTTTAGTCTAAGAAGCCATAATGGTTATAATGGATTCTAAGAGGCTATTTATTTTGTCTGTATAGATTGATTTTACAACATGTGTTCAAGTATTCAGAGGGCATGAGAGAAGGTCATCTTCCAGGCTGCCATGACAAAACCTCACCAAAATTGACTGATACTCACCAATCTGACTTTAGGTAGGGTTTGTTCTCTTCAGATAACTTGGGATGGGTTTTTAGATGGAGCCAGAAGCAGAGGAAGTCAAGGTGACCACTTCTCAAGGCAGGGCTTTGTGGTCAGCCAGGCCCAGGAAGAATCCTTTCAAGCATTTTTTGCTAATGACATTTCTGGATGCAAATCAATGAACTTGAGAAAAGCTTTAGACCCAGAGAAACATTAGCCAAAACATAAACAGAAAATGTTTCAGTACTGAGATCTCAAAGCCTCCTGCTGCCTGAAAGAACTCAGACTAATTCTTGGTTTTGAGTCTAGAATACCATCAAGAGGCTGGTAAATGCACAGCATCAATATACTTTGAATGTTGGATCACACTAAAAATATTTTTCTTGCTATTATTTCATAGATATTTTTATTGTTTCATGTATCCAAGGCAGTGCTTTTAGCAGTAGAAAATACATTTGTTGTTCATAGATTTGAAGACCCTACACAGGATCCCATACCTTATTAAGGAGTTTTTATGGGTTCACAAATTAATGAAGGTCACAACAGTGAAAGCAGTAGAAGAATTTACAGCTCTCCAAATGCCACCAACCACTCTCAGGGAATGGAGGGGATTGTTCCTGATGATCCCAATTATTTTAAAGGATACATAAAAACAAAAACAAACAAAAAACAAAAACAACAACGCCACAAAAAACGTTAGGACCCTTAATTGTATTTGCACTTACAAATAACAGATTTGATTTTCAGGAGACTTGATCATTCAGTTGTTTGGTAATTCCAGTTTGTGGGAATAGATTCCCAACATTGAGCACATCTAGAGTATAAAGTCACCTGATATAAAGTCACCTGATTCTTTTATTTTCATTATATTAAATTAAAAATTTCATTATATTAAATTAAAAGTTTATCAAATACTGTAAATATTTTTTAAATGTTAAAAATGTCAGACTTTGAACTCAAGTTTTCTCCTAGATAAATATGGGTTGGTACAGAAGAGGAATACCTTCAACAAAATCAGTGAATCCATGTTAGTTCAAGTGAGGGGTGAAAAAGACCAACATGGAAAACTGCATCACGTAATCTTTAGCTTGTGCTCCAGCACCTTATAGGATTCCACAGATCTGTATTCATGACCAGAAATGCTCTCTGTTAGGACTATATGTCATGGAAGCCTGTTCTTGCCTTTTCAGTTTTCTAGCTCTGAAATGCTGCATCCAGAGTTAAATTAAAGTGATAAAGGCCTCCTGCTTACTCACTTTCAGTAGCTGGTCACATTTTATTTTTCTCTTCAGCAAATGGATTTGCTCAGCAGCATCACAGTTCTTTGTTTATAAATGCAAAGGTAAAATGTGTAGTATTAGCTACTAAAAGTGTCCAGAAAAATCCCAGATGTGAGGAAGAGCATGTATGTCCCAAACACATCTGTTTTTCAGCTCTATCAATCACATTACTTCTCATTACAGATATTACATTTCAAGTCCATTGTGGCTATTATAATGAAGTCTCTACATCCTGAGTGGACTGCAGGTTGCAGAAATCATTTAAGTGCTGTATCACATTTACACTCAATATTCATTACTACTTAGATTTCATCTGTTTTTACAGAAGATTAAATACTCATTATTCAAATGTGTAAAAGAGAGCAAGAAAACCTTGCCTTCAGATTTACTCTTGGACTCCATCTGGCTCCCTTGCGGATGGCAGGGTTGGTTATATATTTCCAGGAGGAACTCCTTATCCACTTTACTGCAGAAATCCAGTACAATTGACTAATATATTGTTGTCTGTAGCTGCTCCACTGGAAAACGTCTGGCCAGATGACAAAAAGTCATCGAACCTTAGTAAGCCCTAAAAACGTATCTCTTTGTTTACTCCATACTAGTATTAAGAATATGTTTCTCTACTATACTTGAGGTTGTTATAGGCAAAGAATGAAATAAGAAGAGAATTGTGATTACCCAGTCTGTTACAGAAATGCATAGATGACAAAGATGAGGCTGTGTATATGTACAAGGGTGTAAGTAGCTCCAGATGAAGGGCAAGGAAAGAAGGAGAGAAAATCATAATTTCTAAGAAAAAAAGCCCTATCAATTCTCATTTTTTTAAATCCCCCTGCAAGTAGAATCCTGCACACATTTTCATCTGTTTTCTCTATCTGATCTAATTAGAAGAAAGCTGAAGTCTTATTTTATCAGTCTCTTGAGTGAACCCCATAATCTTCTCCAAAACTACAAGAGCTTCTATCCCCAGCATAAATATGGTTGAATTGCTCTGGTGAATAAAGTCGTTGTCTTTACATATGTATATTGGACATTTCATAAACCAAACCAAACCAAACCAAACCAAAATAAAAAAAGCTTGAAAAATTTCTCAGAGCACTACTCTTCTTTTTATCCTGTCTCTCTCACCTCTTATCTCTCTCTCTAGCTGACATGATTCCCAGCCTGAAGAACTGGGAACCTGATTTTGAAA
This sequence comes from Heteronetta atricapilla, assembly GCA_011075105.1. Classification (NCBI taxonomy): domain Eukaryota; kingdom Metazoa; phylum Chordata; class Aves; order Anseriformes; family Anatidae; genus Heteronetta; species Heteronetta atricapilla. Next base: position 48,637,570 of record CM021735.1, read on the forward strand.
AGCTGTGAGGTGTGGGTCATCCAGTCTGTCCTTGTGGCCACGGCTGCACAGAACATCTGGACTCAGACCTGGATTCCAAACCACGGGGATGCCTCGACCTCAGCTCTCAGGTGAGAGTCTGGGGAACATGGCACAAAATCCCTGGAGGAGGTGCAATGAAAGACAGGAGAGCAGAGCTGGTTCACACCTACACCTTCTATATTTTAACACAGACCATGCTGCTGCTGAATGAGATCTGGAAAGTGAATGGAAATAATCCAAGGAGAACTTCTCAGGCAGGATTGCTCCAGACACAAAGTATCAGGATAAACAGCAGCCAGCAGGGCAAAGTCCTGGTGCCCAGCAGTCCCCTTTCTAGCTGTGTGCAAGCACAACGCTTACACAGGAGGCATGAGTACAATGTGCTGCCTGATTCCAGTCCACAAGTGTTTCTGATGATAGTATAAACTGCAGGCAAAGCTTGAATTATGTATGAAAATATTTAATTATTAATAAAAGTATTCAGAAACATAACTGAAAACTACATTTGTACACAGTTTCTTACCATTATTTTCTTTTTCCTTGTTTTGGTCGGTGGGATACATTTGAAACCCAATGGCAGCAGTCTCTCCATTTTGATTTAGCAGCCCTCTTCCTGTATTGGATATGGGGACATAGGCATGAGAGATTCGCTTATTGCCAGGCAATAGCCTGTGAGACGTGAGTGGAAAGAACTGAAATCGACCACAGGAGGCCAAGCAGACAACTTAGCCAGCAAGTAGTTAATACGGAGAGATGGAAGGAGTAAGACGGACTGCATTCAGTGAGGAGGTGAGCAACCAGGTGCTGCTGTATTCACTGCTGTGCAAGCCCAGACTTAGGAAGGAACGGATGGAAAATTGTTCTTGGTGGTCCTCCTTCTGCAGCTCTTCTTCTGCTACTGTATGCCAGACCGATGTATTGTTGGAGAGGACATTGTGAAAATTCTGTGCAAATTGCACTGGACTATTTCCTGGACTGAAAGATTACCCCATAGTGCAAGGGGACGTGAGAAGAATATCCAGGTGCAGACAGGAAGGAGCTACCAAGTTGTGTGTGCACCTATGGATGGTCACTGAAAGGAGAGAAGAAAGTAACTTTATAATGAAGGCTTTTCTTCTTCTTCTTCTTTTTTTTTTAGATGTGTATGCCATGTTTGCATTCACTGTATCCCATCCCACTCATGCTGAAAGCTCCATCAGGAAGGTTTGGAGATGCTTGCATCCTACAGTGAGGTGTAGCTTGTACCCAGAGAAGAGCAGCAACGTGTCCTTATGTGGACTGCTGAAATACAAGGATTTTCAGGTTTGACTTGCTCCAGTACATGTAGAACCATGGTTTGAAGGTACACGTAAACTACACACCCTGAGAAGGCCCTGTGCCCTGTGAACGTCCTCCCCTTCCCATCACTACAGTGCTAGCTTTGGCCCTGGGGTCTGCGGCCTCCTTCACACCAGGCCACAGCAAACACACAAACCTTTAATTCTTTGGGCAGGCAAAACTTAGGCAGGTGGCTTGGTCATTTAGCAATACAAGGCTAAATTCTGCCAAACTTCATCAGTGCGAGTTGTGCCTGACCTTGGTTTGAAAAGGAAATCACAAAAAGATATTAACTGTTGTAGCAAAATATGATAGAAACACATCCCAAGTTATTATTATTTTTTTACTTACCCATAAGCTCCACAGTGGATTTTTGTAAAGAGATCCGTTATTCTGTTTCTTTAACAATACATCCAACAAATGTGGCGTCTATTGTGGTGAGATGGATGTGGCATACAACACTGCAGCCTGACATTTGTTAATGGCAGGGAAAGAAAAATGGGGTTGTGCCAATGTCTAACACAGAATTTTGGTGAATATTTTATATTGGGTAAGGTTAATAGTTAAGAGCCAGATGCTGAACATCTCTGATTGTAATGGGTCCATCTGTCTCACAACAGTGGCTATTGATCAGGTTATTAGTCATAGCTAATAGGGAACTATCACAAAGACACCGCTGGCTTCAGAGCTCGCCGTTGATATCTGCTGTATTTGCATAGCACTGGGGTTAACGGGGAGAATTTCTCTCCACCATCTGATTGCTGAGAATCAAACTCTGCCCTGGGACAAATCCTGACATGTCCCGGTGACATTACTGATAGCAGCTCCCACTTCTTAGCAGTCTCTTAGTTGGTATGTAATACAAGCCTTTATATCAGGTATTAATTCAAAACTGTCCAGTATGTCTGTTCGCTCTGAAAATTTACTGTGGTTCTTTCTGCAGCTAGGGAGGAAGATCCATCAGTTTGTCAGTGGTTTACAGGGTGTTAAATCTCTGTAAGTCTTTTGCATCATGTGTCTGAAGTCATCATGAGGACTGCATGCCAATCCAGTTGGCTGGCCACTGCCGTCATTTCTTAGATCCAGTGTGGTCTGCATCTGAGGCAAGGGCCAAAGACATCTAAACTGGTGCCTATGCATTCTGACAGGCAGAAGATATACTGAGAGCTGTCTGCTCTCCATAGGTGATAGGTTATCTGCATGTCTGGTAAGACATTGTCATAATGTCTTAGATTAGGCTGGCCCAGAGAATCTGGGAGCATGGCTCCTTGGGACCTGGACTGACTATCAAAAAGCCACATGCACATATTGCCTGAAAGAACTTGTCACCTTCCTTGTGCAGAAGAGAGTTCAACATACAGGTCTTTCAGGATTGACTACTGTACTAGTCCTTGCTTGGCCTTTGAAGACCATACTGCTGTGGAATTTCAACAGTCTACATTATAAAATATTTTAGGAATTGAGAGAGTGCAAAGCATTATGCTTTTCCCAGTGCCAGCCATGTTTGTGTTCCTAAAGCAGTCCTATCCAGCAGTGTCCAGTGGGTTTCTATTGTCCCCTTTAGCTATTTTCTAGGATCAGAATGCTTTTTTTTTTTTTTTTTTTTTTTTTGTCTGGTAGAAAGGCTCACCACAGTGGTAGGCCTAGTGGTGTAAACATTTCAATGAATTGTCTCAGCTAGACACAAAGGAAAATGTTTAGAAAATTAAAATTCTAAGAAAAATGTATAAATAAATATACATTTACTTATATTAAAATAATAAAATAAACATCTAAATATAGATACAATCTAAATATAGATATAAATCTGTACGTTCTTTTATATCACAGATGTCACTGTGAGATAACTGACAGAAGAAAGAGTTTGGATCTAATTTTAAGTACCCTGTCACTAGATGTTTTTAAAGATATTAGAAATGCATCTGTCAGGATCAATGGAGGCTGAAATTCCTTGGGGAAACGAGGATGCATCATATCTATCTCTGTTCCCCAGACCACCAAGTATTGTCTTGTGCCATCTTTTCACAACAGCTTTCAATTTCAAATTAAGCTAGATTTTGAATGTTGATATTCTTCCTTTTTTTTTTCCCCATTTTTTGCATGTTTGTGTGATTTGTTTAAGTTTGCAATTTCTTTATTTTTATTTTTATTTTTTTTATTCTTATGTCTTGGAAACCCCCAGGAGCCACTGTTATGAGGAATCTTCCCATCCTTTTGTCCATTGCAGTGAAGTGAGATAACTGGTGTGCAAGGTGTTGTGGAGAGATAATTGAGGCAGCAGTAGCTGATGGGTGCTAATGATGGCACATGACAGCTTACCCTGGCACCGCTCCTTCTAAGCATGCAGACACACACAGCCTCTGAAGTGCTGGCTGGGGATGCTCGCTCCCTGGGAGGTAACACGTTAACATGTAATACTTATGCCTCTGACTTCCCTTTGTACTCTTTTATCTATCCCCATGTTTGAGGGTCCAGATTTGTTTTACTGATTGTTAGGCCTCTGGTGACTCTTCCTATGTCCTCTAGCTTACTCCTCAATGCAATTCCAGGTGCATCACCCCCTACTAGCTGCTAATTTGGGAAGAAATGCGTCCAAAGCCCCTCTAAGACAGACATTATTTTGCATTCAGCTCAGTGCCTCTTAAGCATTTCAGGATCCTCCAATGAAAGTCATTACATAAATTCAAAGCGTTGTATTGTTAAAACTTTAAATCATGATGGATTTTGTGACTCAGTCATGAATAATCACAATTTGCATATAATATTTTCCTGCATTCAGCATACACTCCTTCTCATTTAATCCTTCTGACTTACGCTGCTGTAATAACTTTAAACCTAAATTATAGAAGCTATTGTGGATCACCTGGCTGTTAAGTTGGTGATGAGTAATCTTGATATACCTGTAGGCAGTTGACAAGTGTTTGTAATGAGCAGGGAGGAAGCCCATAATCAGAGGAATCATTTCTCTGTTTATGAACAAGTGCATGTGTTTTGCTTTCTTTGTATCCAAAACTATAGTAGCTATTTGTCTAGTGTGTATATCATTTCCTTGTATGTATTACTGCAGCACCAAGGGATGAGCTCAGATTGGGGTTTCACTTGATAAGACCCCGTGCAAATGCTGAGGAACAGGCAGTGCTGCCCCAGTGCTCTCACAGGCTTAAGGAGCAGAACAGGCATCCAGCAAGAAGGTATCAAACGCAAGCATTAATGGAAAGTGATAAGCAACTCTCTGTCTTTGAAGTATCTTCTTTTGCAAAGGACAGCTTATTTTTTCTCGGAACACTATGTTGTTTATCTAGCCTGTTCCTTAGCTTTTTTATTATTATTATTATTATTATTTATTTATTTATTTATTTATTTATTTTGTCTGACTGAAATGCCTACGTATGCCTATGTCTGTAGAGCGCTGTCCAGTGAACTGGAAATCCAGGGTACAGCTCTACACACTTGTCCCAGATGTACAGGAACACAGTTCTGCCACTGGATACTGGATACTACAGGCAGGAGCTTGCTGTCTTTTTTGCCTTCAGGAAAGGACTTTACCAGATTTTGGACTTTCCTGGCCAGGTAAAGCCTCCGGCCCTCTGTGCTGCCTTCCATAACACAGCCCCTCTGCCCCTTTGAAAGTCTTTGCAACTTGTCCTCCCAGTGGGAAGGAAATAGGATCCTGAAGGTGGTTTCTACAACTCCTTCCATTATATGGCTCCTTCCTCCCCATCTTCCATGGGGAATTTTAGTTTGGATGATTTCTTGCTTGAGGGAACAAATGTTTCTACCTGAGTAAAAGAACTGCCTCACAACAAAGCTGTTTTGTCAGATGCTGGTTTGCCCCATCCCTATCCTGCACTCTAATATATTCTCATAATGCTCATTTTTGCTGGAATAATCCAGCATCAGCTACACCGACAAACCCACACAGAGCTATTTAGAGCTGCTAAGAGCTGTTTTGGGTCCCAGAGCAAATAGGCTGGTTCTCTTCCACTTCTTTCTTCCTTCTTCATCCTATAAGTCAACCCAGTGCTGACTTGCCCTCTGCCCTGCTTTACTGGTGTTGGTGATGCCAAGGCACTTGCTGAGGTTTGACTCCAGAGTCTCAGGGCATTTTCTCCTGCCCCGAGTCATTTCTGGTGTGCTTTGGCAGCACTGATCAGTGCACATTGGCCCTTTTCTCTCCTATTTTATGGTGCTGGAGCAGGGTTAGCTCTCAGTTAATACAGGTCTCACCCTTCTCATCTTTCCAAGTGTAACAGTCATCAGGCTCCTTCCCAACTATCTTGTACAAGCAGTTATTGGATCCCATTTCACTGTTTGAATCTGGAAAATGAACTCGCATGGCCAGACTAGAAAATAAGCCACCACACAGCTGCAGAAAGAGAATAATTTCAACCGAATTATTTTCTCTTGCTGAAAGCTGGCAAACTCCCTAGGTGCATTTTCACGTTAGGGGTGACCTGTCTGCAGTCTGCCACCAGTGTGCAGATGCTTGCAGGCACTCTCACCTCTGCTAACATCCTCCATCTGTCACAGTTCAAACTCACTTCTGTAGCTAACTTGAGTGCAAAAAAAAAGTCCTCTCCTCACAAGCAGTTCTAGGTAGAACCAGTTTTTAGGCAAGTTGTAGCTTTGGCTTGATCATTTGCCTGAAAGATTTTGCCATTGTGTTGACCTTTTGCTTTCAAGAACATTTCAATTTGTGCTATTTTATTTCTGATCTGAGGGTGCGGCTCATTCAGGTACTCATTCATGCTTCCTTTTCATTTGTTTAATTGCACTCATCTGCCTTATCCACCAACATGTTGCATTGCTGATCACAAAGGTAAAAAACTCCTGTGCCCATAAACACTTTGGTCCATAACTTCTCTCACATCAATATGCTCATTAACTTTTCTACAGGATGACTTGCATGAGGAAGATGACATATGTGCTCACTGCTAGGAAGATAAGAGACTGAGGTAATTGGATTAGCTGTAATAGAAAAATGGGTGAGCTGTAGGAATGGAATTCACCCAGGACTCATTTGGAACACAGAATATCTGAGTGCTGCAAATCTGATAGCAAATGGTGCTCATTTAAGTGGCTTTATAAGGATATATATATAACACTGAATGTGTGTATCATCTATAGGGCTTAGGGGGTCACGCACCTACAGATAAATGCAGACAATATTCTTTGATGAAAAGGAGCCCTAAATAATACATTTGTGCAGGCTAAGAAAGCTATAGGTATTTCACCACATTTTATAATACAATAAAAAAAAGTCACCCCAAAAGTCTGAAATAGCAATGTCTTCTGCCCTCCTTCTCCTTGTTTTACCTTCAATTCTGAAGCAAACCTGCGTATTTAGTTATGGGCGGTTCATCAGACCCAGCTGGAGAGTCACCTTGAAAGAACAGTACTGACCTCTAACCCCAGAAACGAAGTTTAGAATCAGATCTTTATAGAAGGTTTAAATTATGCAATTCTTCTTGAAGGCTGGCTACAGAGCTTGGACAAATCGCACATACCACATACACACCTGTGACTTGTACACATCCACTAGACAAGGTGAGCTTGCTCCATTCTGTTGACCTGTGAGGACCGATAATCCCTTGTTTTAAAATTTAAAGCCTCTGGTACATTCACCGTGTCCCTCTTCCCTCTCTCCAACGACTTTCTTCTGTGCCCTCCTGGTGACGACAAGTTCAGCTTTCCTACCGGCATCCTTACTGTAGCAGAGCAGAGATCATCATTCCCTGCAGCAGCCTCCAGGGCCTGCACGTGGCTCCTGGAAACCTCAAGCGTCATGTCAACCTGTTGAAGGTGAACCAAAAGTCAGCTCTTTGGGCCCCCCCTTCTGCTGGACTCAGCCAGCTTTGCCATGATGTCTGTGTTGCCTGTGACAGAGCTGTTGTTTCCAAACCCTCTCTACCCTGTTTTACTTTCATTCAGTTTACAGTTGTCTCTGATAGTTGAGATTAATGTGGATTTTATTTTATTAGCAAGGAAGAAGTTCTTTTGCAGGGTATTTATTGCTCCAGCCATGTAGAGGAGAAAAAATGTGTTTGAAAGACAATGTCCCGTTGCTCATTATGGACTCACTAAGTCCGTCTAAAGTCATAAAAAGTTCGCATATAATCTCTGCCTGGGGTTAATTCCTGTGAAACTAAGACTGAGCAGAAAAAGTACAGAATGCAATTCACAGGACAGGCAACAATACAAGAAGTGATTTCATGCCGCCTCCCTCTTTTGGGGGTGCTCACCTGTTACATCTTTCCACAGGCTCTTAAGCTGTTTTTTGGGGCTTGGTAGGGACAAATATATATATATAAATGATATACATATTTTTTTTTTGTTTTATCAATCAATATATCCTAGTGCTGTAGTCAATTTTGGTGTCCATTTAGAAATGCCAGAAACAATTTTGCTGTGTTACCTTGTTTAGTAAACACATTGAGAGACCCATCCAGAATGGCAGCTTCATCCCCTACCTGTGTCCTCATGCATGCGTTTTGCTTTTGCACTTTGCAGCCTGTACTGATTGTGACATACCTTCATGCAAAAAATGAGTTGCGTTTCTTGTATGCAAGGTATCCATCAACTCCATGGGGCTGTCTCTGTGCTTATAAGACTTTCCATTATAGCACCAAGGAAACACAAGTTTTAAAGTAAACCTAACATATGACTTTAATTTGTCAGCAGCTTACAATGGAAACATAATGGTCTTTTTATTTCTAAAATTTGTCATGTCTCCAATCCTGGGTATTGAAATATTGGAGAAAAACTGGTGTTTATTTTCAGACATCCATTCATTCCAGTGCCTTTGATGAATACCCCAAAATGTCATGTTTGATTTTGCTTTCAGCTTCTCACAGAAAACCCGTCTGCTCCAAGAGGACCTGTTGTATTAAATTAAAAACCATTAGATGAGGGGGTTGTTTCACTGTGATTTAGTGAAGCTGGGCAGGCTTCTTCTGCAGCTCAGAATAGGAATCAGTCCCCTGCTTACCCCAGCGCCATGCCCATTCTTATATCTGGGTAATTATGGACACCATGCATTTGAAAACGAGAGTGCTGTAACCTTGTTGCTCAGTACATACACATTTGAGATGTATATAATTTCAGCTTCTCAGTGCTCAGCAAAATAACTGGAGAAGTCTGCTAGTTTACCAAATAGAACAAATACCTAAACATAGGGATTGAAGTGCACTGGTAAACATCATAGATCCAAATCCCTGATGTGCTTACCGTAAAAGCTAGGAAAGAAAGGTCCCCTTCTAAAATAAAACAGAGCAGAAAACAGAATAAGTAGGAGCTGAAGTGATAAATTATAGAGGACATCATGTGGAGAAATCAAATAAATCTTTCTAAATATTTTTAGCATGCTCCATTTCCATTGAATAGCTCAACAGGAGGTTCAGCGGTCTCACCTGGCATCTTATTAACACTGCACTGATAGGTAAGCGTGCAGGAATGGAGCAGCACTGGCATCTTGGTTAATCACATCTTCTAGGAAATTGTGAAAAGGACGCGGGAGATACTTCACAAATGGCAAGCTGAGGTTTTGCTGGGGAAAAAATTATGAAAAAACCCTGTCTTTCCACAGCAGGTGGTCTATGAATCTAGCATTGTTATGGATCACAGCTGTAAGTCAGTTTTCAAATGTTCCCAACCGTATGTAGCATCTGTCTTATTCAGGAGTCTGGTCTCAAACAATCCTTGCTGCAAATTAAATACGGAGTTTCTCCTGCATGTGAGCTTGCTCATTTTCATTTCATCTGTGGTTTTACTTGAGCTGTTCTTTGGATCCTGATATTTCAGAAGACTATTTTTGATCAATGTAATACTTCTGCAGTGCCTAGTGATTTCCTTGTTTTGAACTAAAAATGTCTTTCATGAGCAATTCCCTATAGAAATGCTTGTTTTAGTCTTATGCACCACTTGGATTTTTCCTCAGGGATGGAATGTTATTTTTCCTTTTAATTCTCTTTAAACCAATGACATTAATGCTTTCTATAAAACTTGTTGTGGGCCCTGCTCTGTATTTCGCATATATTTGGGATTAGGGGGAATTTATTATCATGTGGTTTTAAAGTAGCTTTTTCATATGTCTTGCGTACACTCTCCTGTCAGGTGAATGCTGATTATATATCATAGGGTAAGAAAAAAAAAAAAAAAAGCTTTAAAAATAGATTCTAAAGTGAGAAGAATCTGAAGGTTTGTGATGAGCAGTGCAGTTAGGAGATAGAAGACTGGGAGGAATTTGCAATGAGAGGAAAATCTCGGTCCTCACAGAGGATGCTCAGGTAGATGATGCTGATTCTTCTGAGAATGGGAGAAGCTCTGGACTGGGAGGTGACCCAGCAGTGCTAGACAGGCACAATGATGGCCAGAAGATGTGGGACGTGCAAGCTCACGTCTCACCAAAATTCAGGATTTCGAATCTGGGATTCTGATTCCATTCAGCAGGGCTGGGGGACATGCTCAGCAGAAAACAGATTCTTAGACAACTCAATACATAGGCACACATACTGCATATGTAAAAATACATAATCTTTTGGAGCATGTATAAAGCTGGAAAAACATGTTTTGAATCAGGCTCTATTCAGACACACCTAATCAGACATCTGAGTGTGGAAACAACCCCAAACTCAGTCCATTTTGAATGTGTTGGTCTGGCATTTCCACTGCATCTGGAAAAGATATGTAAACTAACAAAGAAATATTACATGTCTTGCACTTAAAGTGATTTTAAAGGCAAACAATTATTGAAGAACTATTCATTATGAAGAAAAGAAAGGATACTACTTCTGAGTGATTGCTAAACCACACAAGTAAAACAGAAGTATTTATGTTTTGTGAAAGGGAAAGATATCAGAGGTTAAAGAGCCAGGTTTCAGGGGCAAATGCTTTTCAGTGCAAAAAGAAAGGTTATTCTAAATATTATCCTCCTAAAATTGGTAATACTCACCACAAGCTTGGGAGCTACTCGGTATTTATAACCCTGATAACTTCAACTACAGCAATATATACATATATTTATATATATATAATTGGATCAATTTTTAATATGTGTAACCACAAATCTGACAAAGATAAACCCTTCAGTGAATCACTGGCTCAACTTCTTGTTTGAAGTTAAGTCATTTCATTAGGTCTGACTCCAAAAAAAAAAAAAAAAAACCAAACAAAAAAAACCACCTTGCCGCAATTTAGTGTTGTAAATTATGAATAATTTAAATTGCTCATTGAAAACATATTATTAAAGGATGTACTTTAAAAAGTAAGCAAACATAAGCAGGCTGTATATTTTACAGGTTACACATTTAATTCTCAGGAGACCATTTCACACTGGGAACTATCACGTTAACTAGGCATTGTGGTCTTGTGGTATGAACAGGAGAGTAGAAGTTGCTGATTCCAAGGAAAGCCATATGTGACTTTGAGAATGGCATTTCACCTCCTTGTTGTTTTTTCAACTGTAAAGTAGAGAGAAGGGAAAAAGTAATGTAGCTCTCCTGGGGACTGAACTAATAAATTAACATTTGCAAAGTGCTTTGAGGTTTGCAAATGGAAAAGGTGCCAGAGAAGTGTTATAACTTCACTTCTGTCATTTCTAATTATTATTATGATTATTGTTATTTGAAACAGAGGTCAGATTCTTGGATTTGGCCTTTTTAGGTTGCTTCTGTGTTGTAAAGAGATTGTAAATCTGCCCTCACAGGGCAGCTGGTGGGGACCCCTGCACCCTGTAAAACTGCCATCCTATTTATTTCTTTTGCAGTTAGGTCCATATAGAAATATAGAGCTCCTTTTTTACTTGAAAGTTAATAGAAAACATATGGTGGAGGTAAAGAATTAAAATCTTTGTAAGAAAACTAGAGTTCAAAGAAATCTCTAGAGCACTGGTTTATGTTTGCATTTATCTGAGTGTTCATAAAACAGTGATCAAAACTGTGGTAGAACAAAACTGTGATACAAAGAACATCCAGGTGGAAGTGGGAGGAGTTCAAATGCCCCATGTGAGGTTTGTCACAGGCACAGTACTGCTAAATCCTTGTCCTGGCCCTGGTTGTTCCTTGCTGTAGTTACTGGGATCTGATCACTCCCTGGAGAATCCTGTGTAGTTCAACACATTGCTTTGTCCAGGACATCTGTACCCACGTAGACTGGACAATTCTGATTTATATTCCCCTCTATAGGAAAGGTACCGGTACAGGCTAAATGACAAATTCTTCTGTGCCTGGTCAGTGCTGGCCCTCATGAAACCCACACTGCTGCGTCATATGCTTTGTGTCTGCCACCTCTTTTTCTCTCACGGTCATAAAAAGCCTTTTAGGGAGGCAAATTTAATACCAAAACATTGCTGAAACATGGGCTAACTCCCATGGCGTAATTGCAACCTTTATCTCTCGGAGTTATTAGCTAGGATGACAGTTTGTATTTATTTATTCTTCCAGTGGCAATGAGAACATCAGAGAGCAAAGGTCCCTTGGGGACTGCTCCATTCTCATTCCTAATCAGTGAGCTTAATAGTTTCTACCACAGGCCTCTAAAACTTGAAAGCGAACTGTGTCCTATTAGCTAGAACCCACTGTTCAGCAAAGTGACAGTCAAATTTTTAGAACAGTATTGTTATTTTTAATATACTGGCCTAAGGCTTTTGAGTAAAGGGGAGAAATAATTGCTTAGTACTGTGAGGCTCAGGCTCATTTTAGGAGCTATCCCTATCTATTAAAGAAGAATTATTTCTATATTGCATATACAGGAGAATAACCAGAAATTAGATTTGCACTTTGAGAAACAAATGGCTTTTCTTTTATAATCAGTTCCTGCTTGGAGAAAACCTGTCAGCACATTTTGTGAATGTATTTCAGCCTAATCCAGCCTGGAAACACCTTAGTGATTGAATTCTCCTACTGCAATACTGGGTCTCCAGTGGGCTTCCTCACGCTGGCAGTAAAACTAACCAGGCATGCTTCATAGTCTCAAAGTTAAAAGCTCACTCCCTGCTCAGTGCACTGCCAGAATTCAATAGGGGTAAAGTTTTTGACAAGATGATTGAGATGTTTTAGTGTCAAGGATAGCAGTTCTATGCTCCACTATTGAATATATGCTCTAGAAGAACAAAGAGAGGGGCTTTTAGTCCTCAAAAGTACTCCATGTTGCCCAACAAGTAGCTAAGACTTAAAGACCATATGTTCTTTCACCCATATGTTTTACTGAAAGGTGAATTACAGAAACAAAAAGAAAAACAGAGCAAAATGAAAGAAGCTCATGCTTCTTTCTGCTTCTTTTTGATGAGCAAATCTTGACAAACATTTCTTTCCATCTTGTGGCATCATTCCACTCATAAAGACACATATCAAGCATATGCAGACATTATTTCAGATATCAAACTATTTTTTTTTATTTTTTTTTTTTTCTGGGTGCTTGCTTTATAGTTCCATAAAAGCTTTTACTAAGCCTGGAAGGTACTTTGTGCTATTTGGTATTTCTCTGGGGACAGAGGGTTCATAAAAATAATGGATAAGACGGACTGCATTAAAGCAAGATTCTGAAAAAATACATAGTGTGCCTTGCAACACAGGTTATTTAAGGTGTGACTTGAAAGAATATTAAATCAGAGCTATCCCATATTCAGCATGAAATAGTCCTTCTTTTGATGTATATTGTACCACAGCAGTAAGCATCCAACCAATCACCTTCATTCCTATTTTTATTGTACCCTGCTTATTTTCCAGTGCACTGTGACAGATTTTGTAGTGTAGATGAAACGGAAGGTTGCAGTTTAGACACCTAGCAAAGCACAGAGGTCATTTTGAAGGACTTGATTATTAATGTTGAAGAATGTGTGCACAGAGCAGTAATGGTGTAATGAACTGAGGGCCTTAGGACATACTGAGGACAAAACCTTGACTGGTAAACATGTAACCCCCATACAGATCAACAAGAGTTTTCTAATTTGCTTCAAGAGAGGATGTATTAGTCTCCCTCCTCGAAAGTCATGATTTATGAATCCATGGTGTCGTACAGCTGCTCCTATGTGAGGGAACACAGAGCAACCAGCTCTATCTATGTCCTCTCTCACTCTGTCTACATCTATCACCTCTTACCACCAAGCACTCCAGACAGGCTGCATTCTTGCAACTTTGTGGAAAAGAATGTAAGACAACCAACACACGAGCAAATTGTCTTGATATATATGCTTACATGAAAACGAACAAATGAACAAACTAAACAAACAACAAACAAACAAACAAAATCCCTCTTTCCTTGTTCAGTTCCTGTCTACAAATCTTCCTTACTCTGCAGGGTTATTAAGAACAACTGGCTGAAGCAGCACTGCTGTTAGTTGAGATTCTTGCTATCCTACAGACCTGTCAGCCAAGTTACAGAAGCAAGCACACAGAGAATTGATAGTCCTTTTGGCAAAGAGAAAGAGCCTACATTGATTCCTCCAGTGCCAGCAGCTGCCTTTCATGCCCTGCCCTCTATCAAGGCCTATCCTAGCCAAGTCATGGTCCCATTACAATTTTGTAGGTTGACCATAGGAAGAAGAAGGGTAGGCCTACAGAGCCCCACCTTCCCTAACATCCATGAGTGAATGACTGGGTGAGTTTCACAAGACTTCAGACTTTCAAAAGGATAGATGGGACTGCGTGAAAAGGCTCTTCTTATTTCTTCTTGGGGGAACAGCTCTGTCTCAGATGCTCTACCATATGGCGACGTTCTTATTTTTGAAGACATGCCCTCAGTGGACTTCTGGAGAGGTTTTCTGTCATAATTTAATGTATCAGACTAGATAACAAGATATAGTCCAGAAACACCACTCAATTAGTAATTGTAGATTACAGTCCCAGGCTATGCCATAGACATACAAAACCTTGAACTGACAAAGGAGCCAGTTTGCTGAGATTTAACACAGGCAAAAACAGAGAGAAGGATGGTCTATCCACATTATGATAATAACATTTACAAGGCAAGGAGTCATGATGCTGTTCCTTCTTTCTCCCCATGTGACAATAAATAATACCACATTCAATTGATAATGCTTTGCAAACCTTCTGAATATTTGATTTTTCTTAGCTATGTTTTGAAATGTGATGCACCTCTGCAAGAGCCTAGTCAGAGGTGGGCAGAGGAATTACTTTGTAATGATTATTATTAATACTAAATGCCACCTTGTAAAACAATCTCTTATAATTTGACTTCATTAAGCATTCTTTGTTATACATCTTTAATCATTAACCTCAGCATTGTCGGCATGATGCCACAATCAAATTCAACTTACTCCTTGTAGTGCAATGAGAGCTAAGGGCAGATCTCATGCTGGGCTGTCGTCTAATGGACCTGAAGCGCCTGTTAAATGTAATGACACTGCTCTAACTGTAGGCATTTAACAAGGGGAGAGGATGTACGTGTAAAAAAAAGAAAAAGAACGTGCATACTTCCAGGTGCTGAGCTGGGCATACCCAGTTTCATTTGAACCTAAATACCTGACAAATTTTTGAAAGCCCAGATCAATTTCACCCTTGAGCTACAACTAAACATAAATTCACCACGGGGCTCTTTCAATTTTGCTTACTTGGATCCTGTTCTCAAAGGAGGAGAGATCTGACATACAGGCTTTGCACAACATCTGCTGTACTTTTCAAACTGCAGATAATCAGTGGATAATGCAAAATGATATAATTTGCATCAGAAAGATAACTGAAAAGCCTCTTACATGTATTAGGGGGCATAATTTAGCCCTTTGATGTGAGAACAACAAAAGAATATTAAAGACAATTTCTGCTTTTTACAACATATGATGATAAAACAGCTGAAGCCAATGATACCCTGCAGATCTCTGCCACCTTTTTTCATGTTGACCCATCTCTAGCCAGCTTCCAAAGGTCCTTGTAGAGTAATGTGGGATACAATGAGCCCCAGACCTACTGTTTGGAACAAACAACTTTGTGAACTCAGGGATTTAAAAGATCTTCTGTAGTCAAACGCCTTCTCTAGCACTACAGAAGGAATGAAAGTGACAAAACACACCCTGAGGAATTTCTTTTCAAAAAGGTAAGAAAAATTGAACTGCTCAAAGCTGAACAGTTTACCTTTACAGACAATTTATCTTACAGACAACAGAGCTGCTATTGAAGGTGATGATTACAGTGATTTACCAGCAGAAGCTCAATCAAGTCTGTGGCTGTAGAGTTTCCTTCCAGACTGGACAACATGGCAGTGTTGCTGTTATTTTATAATATTTTTGTGTGTTTGAATTTATCATATGCCTCTTAGTTGGTCTTCCCTATGGTGGTTGTGTCAGTCCACACTCTACCAGCAGGAACACCTGGCTGCGCATGCCAGCTGGCTTCATCCCTGACTTTCTGCCCCTTTTGCCAATATCTCAATATGCCACAGTTTTAGGCTATGTCAGAAGAGCCATCATTGCTACTACTGCCTATGCTCAGGAGGTAGCATGGTGAGAGAAAAGTGTAAATATCTACAATATCTTGTAGGCTGTTGTGTTTTAAAGCAAGATAAAGTTAGTTGCTGCCATGCATACACACAGAAGAACAAAACTCAGCGCTTTCAGCTCTATAAATCATGTTTTTGGATTCAACCTCTGCACCTTCACCACAGTCCAGACAGACTCTAAAAGACTGTTGAGGTTTCCATCAGCTATTAGTCTTTAAAGACCAAAGATTAATTCTGTTTAAAGAGAGAAAAAGGCTTTTGTGTTTGTTAAAAAATGACAATTTAAAGATGACAGATTTTGCAAATGGATATGACATTTACAGGAATCAGTGAGCCTTCTGATACCTATAATAACTATTTTCCAGAACTTCAGATTTTTATCTGGCTTCTTGACACTGTCATTTTATTACTGCATCTGAATCAACATACTTTGCTAATAACAATGCCAATTACCTTTCCTGATTCGTATCCATATGACACCTCTTTATTGACCTTGTTTTGTGCCTGGCCAGAGTGGTCCCTGGGACAATCCCTCTAAGGGTGTTTTACCTTTTAATTATACAAATTAATATTCCGAACTGCCTATCAGCTATCAAGTTTCAGCTGAAGGCCAATCAATATTTTATTGCTAGTGGTTTGCACAATTCAAGCTATAAAATGGTAATCAATGTTCTAATGACAAGTAAAACAGTTGTTTATCCCTGAAAATAATTGACATAACTGGGATTTCAGCTACTTATTTAGATTATTCTGAGTTACGCCAGCACACACAAATCATATCTCAAGTCTTCTGGCACCAAAGACTAACATAACTTCCATGGAGTGGAGCGCATGGAACCAGGAGAAGATTTAGCTGCAAGTGTAGCTGAGCAGAATGAAATGGCTCTTCCTGCTCATGTTGAATTCAACAGGCAACACACACTAAATCAACAAGATCAGGATCTAGGCAGCTGGGGATTCTGTATTTATACAGAGATCAATTCTTCTCTTACTTCATGTATTTTGAACTCTTAAAATTCCTCTAACTTCAAAGGAATCAGTCTGGATTTACAGCTGTGTAAATGAGAGGGGAATCAGACTCCAGAGAGAAAGACACAGGCCACTAAGTGGATTTCCTTGAGAGAGGTAAGGGACTACAGAGAACATGGTGTTGCAGTTTATGATTGATAAGTATTTATTTTTTTTTTCTATGGTTTCTTTTATTAATGGCTCTCAGCCATACATCTCAACATCTTGGTACCACATGCTGAAAATATACCTGCTTTTAATATTGCTAACACTGGCTTGTAAGAACTTTTAAGCCCAAAAGCCTAAATCAGTAAAAGCCCTCTCCCCTCTCAAGAACAACTGGTGCAAATGAAGACTTAGAAGTTGGCTCAAACATATAGAAACATCTGACTCTAACATATTAGAGGTGGGATGAAGCTGGGAAAGATCAACAGTGTTTCAGTGGCTGGCTGCCTCTGCAGCAGCACTGCATGAGCCCAGGTACAGTTCTACCTGCTGTCTGACCAAACTGGGACATTTGGTTCTAGGGGAAGCCTTTTGTGCAAAGCGATACACAATCATTTCCAGCCCTCTCCCTGCACTAGTGAATAACGCAGCACTTACACAATCATGTACCTTTGCAATTGTTGAGCAATAACTAAGGATAGAGCTTACTTTATAGGACAAACCTCCCTTGGCATTAGGAAGAATTTATACAAAAAGAGGAATATAGATCTTCCTACCTCACCCACCTTTTCTTTTCCTATGCTTATGAGAAAGGGTAGTAACAGAGCAAAGATCTATGGGCACGCTGAGCATGATAACCAAATGATGTGGTTTCCATTTGCTGAAGATAATTTGTACAAATCACTTCATCTCATAGTGCTTCATTGTCCCCATTTCTGGACTAGGGATAAAAATTAATTCAGAAGAGGTCATATAAAAATATATTTTTTTAAATGTTAATGCCTAGTGGCAGATAGCGCCTGTCACTACCATAGTTTGATCATTTGCAGGCAAACCCTAACTTTATAAATAGGAATGAACTTAACTAGATACAGAGTGTGGGGTTTTCTCGCTCATTCATGCCTATGGTGTGCACTGAGACATTATCAGCTGAATGTTCCTGAAATGTCAGGTCCCTCTGCTCTCTTAATACTTCATCTTGTGTGTTTTGATGGTTCTTTGCTGACTTGTCTGAAGTAGCACCATAGCCTGTCTGTGGTCACAGGTCTGTGTAAGGGAATTTAGAGCTTGTTCAGTTTTCCTTTGCTGCAAGAGCTAATATGTTTAATATAGGCTGGACTGCAACTGATATACCTTGGTGTGGCTTTTTAATCACCAGGGACCTGTGCTGACTTGCTATGGTGACAAAATTAATTTCGCTTACCTGGTAACAGCATGGTCACTTCATTGGGATGTAACAGAGCTAAATGCATAAATCTATTCCCAGTGAGTTGAAGCAGTATCGTGAGAGCACAGGTTTGGTTATTTGTGAAGCTAAAGAGGGAAACAAATTGATTGATTTATTTTTTTTCCCCCCTCTCCCCTGCCTTGTTTAGGGGCATTGGCATGGGACATGACACAACCAAGGTTGTAGTTGGTGTTCCAATGAATGATTAATAGTTATTCCTGAGTCGGGTTTTTTATTATTTATCACAAACCACAGCTTATTCAAGGCAAGAAGTCTAATGAAAACTTACTGCTTCTGAGAAAACCTTCACTGGTGGAATAACGGAGCGTAATGAAAGCAAATGCCTGAACCTTGAGTGTTTTGGAGGCAGGGTCTTCAGGACATAAGGAAAGTTATTTAACTTTGTTCACTTCAAACATTCACTGCTTTTGTTTAAATTTCTCTGAGAGACAGAAATGGGAAATGGAAGTGGGTCTTGGGCAGACATGGGGAAAGACATAGCAGATGCTTGCAGCACAGTTTCAGGGCCTTTTACCCCTATAAAAACCAGCAGGGCTTGGGTTATAGCAGTGCAACTTTGGCAGTCCCATCAAACCAGCAGGAAGCAAGGACAGTCCCCTTGGGCTGTGCTCTCTGACCTCGGCCTGCAGATCCTCTGCTCACATGCAGGCTGGGGCCAGACAGTGTGTCTGCTGATTTACTCTGCATGCTGCACTCTCTGTAGTGCTTAGCTGGCCTTGAGGTTTCCGGGAGAAAATAACTTTCTATTTAATGTAAACTCCTACTTAATAAGTGGAAAAACTTTTGAATACTTGGAAGACCTCCGCCTAGTTCTGCTTTGCTAGCTGTCTCAGGCTGCCAATGCAAAGGGAGGCCGGATGCTGCCTCCCATCTTGCTGCTGTGCTTCTTGTGTGCCCGCAGCCAGGTGGTTGATGCCAGGCTAGAAGCACATGTATGGGCAGCTGAGTGGGAGAGCTCCCTGGTGTTTTGGCTGTGAGCTGAGCCTCTCGGCCCCATGGGGCTCTGACCCATGCTTAGCTTGGTTTCTCCTCTCCATGAGTGCAGGCAAGCAAGCCTCTGCCACGCTTTGCTCCTCTGCCCCATCCCTGCAGGGCAGAAATTGATGAACCTTGCTTTGATTTTGGTTGGGTGTCTCATGACTAGCAGGAGTCATGACCCCATGCATGTAGACAAGGAAGTCATACAGCTGCATACACCATGTCCTTTGGTATTGGGAAGGCATCTTCAGTAAAGCTGAAACTGATGGGTGTTGGGGTCCCAGGCTTCAGGTCATGGTTCCAGGGAGGAACAGCCAGGGCCAGGCTTCTCACTCGAGGCTTCAAAAATGGCACGATAATTGACCTGAGCTTGGGTTTAGGCCAGCCCTTAACACACATCAGTTTTGTTTAACTGGTAATATTTCTTTGCAAATGGATAAGCCAGGCAGCTCTGGAGGTAATGGTGATACTTTAAACTGGTTGTTTATTCTTTGTGAAGTGGCTCTCCGCTGTTTTATGGAACAAAAAAATGTACTTTCTGCAGCTGTTCTCAGTCGATGCTTCTGAGATCTGTAATGCTGTAGTGTCTAGTGTCTGACTACTCCTATGGATTAATCAGACCCCCACAAAATGTATTCTAAATTTCCTACGTATGTTTTGGTTTTACTCTGGGGAAATCTTTTTCTGGGGTTTACAATATTTGTTTTTTTTCCTGACGTACCATTTTGCAGGTTTTGCATCTTGCACTGAAAAAAAATATTTCCCATGTCATTCCTGTGTACTTTGCTTTGGAAACCACTCCATGAAGCTCCACATTTGTTCGTGATTTAAATGCTTAAAATCCCTGACAAGGGGTGTTGTTATCAGGGGATAATCACCACCCCACAGAGATGTGAAGTACAAGGTGTAAATGAGTATCTGGGACTCCCAAAGGCAGTGTCAGCCTGCAACAACCACAGCTGTTGCTCCTGGAGCCACTGTAGCAACATCTTAGCTGATGCTCCTGAAGCATCTTAGCCAGCAACAGCTCCAAGAGCCATCTTAGAGGTATTGGGGAATGTCTTGGTTTTCCATATAAATCTTTTAAATAAATTACTGTGACAGCTGGAAAGTGTCAACTGATACTAAAATGTCTTAAATGAATATACAAAGATAAATTCTTTTAAGCACTTGCCATCATGCCATGTTCCATTAGACCATTGCTATTGAATTATAGGAAAGGGGCAGTGGCAAGTAGAAGGTCTGGTTGTGAAAGGACTTTGTATTTTGTACGGGAGGCGACCAGAGCATGAACTAAGGGGCAAAATGGGGCCACTACACATCCAGAGGAAGTTGAAGGATCCCAACATGCCCACCCCACTGCTTGCCCTGTCCTTTAGGAGTGCCCAAGGTGACTTCAAACAGCTTGCTGAAGAAATCTTGTCAGCATGCACAGACTTTCGTGCAAGCCATTCTTGCTGCTATTTTGCCAGGTCCTGTTGCTGCTGTTGCAGGAGGTCTCCTGGCCTCACTCCTTTCACATCAGCCTCTGCTGTGCAGGAGAGGCTTCATCTGCATTCGTAAACTGTAATATTGACAGGGGCACCTGATGTGCATGGTGACTGTAGTCTGCCCGAGGCTGAGAGATGCACATGTTCTGTTTAACATCTAGAAAAACACCACTCACTTCTTCCCATCCTTTATGCTGGTGCTTTTCAACAAGGGTGTTGAAAAGTCACTGGAAGGGCTTGGATGCTGCTGGTGTGGAAGGAGAACAATAGGGCATATGTGAGGAGGGAGGTCTGCTGTGCTTGAGATGACTTCTGAGATCAGGTTCTTGAGAAAAAAAGACCAAGCTATGGACAACATAGCTTACACTGTGTTCAAGTGCTCTAAAGCCGGGGTGTCCCAGGTGCAAACAATGAGAGTTTGCACAGAACTCAGTATTTAGCACACCTGGCTGTGACTCACGATTTATGGCTGATAAAATTAGAGGAGAAGGCATGTTTTGTGATCCATGCTCCAAGCTGCATCCATTGTGCTTACTCTTGCAAAACAGCTGTAGTCTGTATGTGATCAGAAATGGCCTTGCTGACAACGGTGTGCACAGGCCCTGCTGACACCACTCTAGGGATGCTTCTGCCAGCCCTTTCACCATCTATGATGTCCCCACCACAGAAGAGAGCAGAGCTGTCAGCTCTCCGTCACCCACAACTGCCTTACCAACTGTGTATTAGCAGCTGCACAAAGTGTCACAGAAAGCCATTGAGGTGCCAGCAGAGCTGATTAGCCCTGCTGGACCTGCTCAGGGAGCTCTGGCATAGCCCATTTTCCCTTTTCTGAAGTGTCCCAGAAGGGAGCTTGTGACCTGAGACCTGTGGCTGGTAAGCACCAGCTGAGGTGAGAGCAGGGCTAGCATGCTGGAGATGAGGTCCTGGAGAGAAGGGGCCATAGGCTGGGGCATGCTTGTATGCTGAAGACGTGAAGATGTAATGGTGAGTCTGAAACATTTGCAGTGTTCACAGCAGGGAGGTCTGGTGAAGGGCATTTTGAGTCTTGAAAGTGTTTTGGATGTAGGAAGCTTGGCACCTGGAACCAAGGGCAGACTGGGTACCATCTACGCTCACCACCCCCTGCCAGGGGAAGGAGCAGTGTTAGGCCAAGCTGAGGTTCATTTCACACCTGAAGTTCTCTTTCTGCTATGGCCATCTGCATCTGGACTAGGCATCTCTTCTCCTCATTTTTTTTTTTATTATTTTTTTTCTTCTGTCCTTTCCTGTTCCACTTCTATATCACAGAGAGCCCCAAGCCACAAGCAGAGTGTGCACAAGAAGCCCTGTGGTTGTAGGGGTGCCCCTGTGTTAATTAAAGGAAGAAAAAAAGATTAGGTCTACATATAAGTAAGCACAGGAACTGTATACTCTATCTTTCTGCCTTAGTGTAAGGCTTTTGTGATTGGTAGGGAGAGCTTCCTTGCCATGCAAGCAGTAGAGCAGTGTGTGCCCCAAAACTGTTTGGGGGCATGTTAAGGTCCACCACCAGAAATGGTGGTGATGGAGCTGACTTATTTGCCTTAAAAAGTAGCCAGAGGGGAAGCCTGTAGGAGGTAAGCGCCATTATTTGCAGTGAATCTTGGCAAATAATGCATCTATCAGCACACACGCACTCCTCCATGCTTGAAAAAGTCTCTCTTTTTTTTTTTTTTTTTTTCCTTTTTTTTTCCCTGAATATTCTGAAGAAGAGCCTTTTCATTATCTGCACTAAACAGTCTGACATCCATTTCTCTGTTTGCATAAAGTTGGTGGGTGAACAAAGGGGGTGGGATGCAGCTCAAAGTCTCCAGCTGCTGGGCTGGGGCTGTCGGGGAGCTGCAGTGCCACCTAGGGTGGGGGCTGGCAGGCAGAGCCCTGGTAATGGCAGTGGGAGTGGGACCAGACTGTCCCAGTCACCTCCCTGTTTGATATGCGAAATGAAATGGGAGAGCACAGGATTATGCACTGAAAAATGGTGTCTATGTATATTTAAATGAAGCAGAGTGCATGCATTCATTATGATCTGAAAGCTCTTCAAACACTGCCTAAGTAGGTACAGCAGCCTTGGGTGAGCCTCAGGACTGGTTTCTAATGTGTGCATTTGAGAAAGTTTCCCTGGGTTTTTCACAGTGCCAGCTCTGGAGCTTGAGCTTGTAATGTATAGCTATGCAAAATGAGGTACACTAAAAGAAGCCAAAATCTGTAAAAATATTTTCAGCCTAATTTAACTATCTGCTCTGGGTCTGCAAATCTCAGGACTTCCTATCCACTCTGTAGACAGGAAACAAACTATGCTTTGGCTTAGGGCTTACCAGTGGTAAAGATTATAATAATAAATTGCTGTAGCAATAAGCATACATTCTTATGTTGCATGGAAAATAACCTTTCCATATAGCATAATTTTGAAGCTTAAATGGTTCACTGTGTTCAGAAGACTGCTATGATCATTTTGTTTGAGTCCCTGGTTTTATCTATCTATTAATTTATTTTATTATTTTATTATTTTGTGGCTTGGGATCATTTAAAACATAATTTTACCTTGCTGTGATTTTGATAAGGCTGCCGGCAACAATCCTGGCAAAGAACCAGAATCAAAACCCAGTCTGTTGGGTATTTGTTGATGTATATATATGTAGGAAAGCAAGACAGAGCCATGCAGCTGTGATTTAAACATCTGCACCTCGTTTGGTTGTGCATGTTGTCTTTATACTTTTGTGTATGAAGATAACTCATGTCTTCATCTAACTTTTCACCTGTGCTACTAAGGAAGCATTTTGGTTTCCACAGTGGAGGTTCCTCCCCAGTCTCAGGCAGGGTGCAAGCTGCAGACTGCAACAGCTTGCCAAATCCACAAAGCCTAGCTTTAACTTTCTGAACCCTCCTGGCAGCTATGGTCATTAGCAAGACAAGCTGTCTGCAGCTTTAGCTCTCAAACCCTGCCATAGTTAACACAGAGCACAAGATGCAACAAGCAATTGTCATCCAGTTTGCACCAAGGCAGGTTCTTCCCTGTGCCCCACAGCTAGCTGGTGGCCATGGTGGGACTCCAGCCTGTCTCCTCCAGCCGGCGATCCTCCTGCCATCACCAGCATGGACTGCAGGGTGCCCTGCAGCTAGGAGTCCAGATCCCACAGCTGAGCAAGACAGTATGTGCTACTGCTTCACCATGATCCCTCATGTATTCCTTCTGACATTGAATGAGTGTGCCTCTAACCTCCCTCCCTTTGCAGGGAAAGTTCCTGGTTCCAGACCAAGTCCCTGGGAAGGGAAGTCCTTTCAAGTCCTGTTTTCAAGAGCAGCTCAGCTCACAGTGCATCCTCAGACACAGACAATGTGCATTTTAAAGGCAGTTCATCACTTATAGGAGGAAAAGGTCATGAATATCAGTCACTCTCAAATTCAAATGTCTGCTCTTCCAATCCCACAAGCTGGACACCAGGCAAAGGCCTGTTCTTGTCCGCAGTGCGGCGCAAGTCACTGGAGATGAAAGACCAAGAGACAGGGGAATAAGGGATGTACCTCAGGCTCTGACCCTACCCACACTGTGGGAAGTAAATCGCTCCTGCCAGGCTGGAAGGAACTGAGCTGTTCTGCCAGAGTGATACAAAGTGAGCGAGAAAGAGCCAGAGAGTCTGAACTGCTATTGTTCAGCAGCCAAGGTTTAATGAAGACCCTACACTTGGGTCTCCCCCATGTTTCAGAGTGGGTACTTAATTTTCTGCTTGCAGTAGATGTTTGCAATGAATAAATACTTGGAGGGATATGGTGTGCAACTGGATCAACTTCAAGTTTAAACTTGCCCTTTGTCCAACCGTTTCTCAAAGTTCAGCCTCATCCCCCCGCGTTGTGGGGGTGTAACCATGGCTTTAGCTTTACAAAGCACACAGCTGTCTTGATGAAACAGGGATAAAGCTCAACAGTAAAGCTTGCTTGTGCAACTAGGGCCGGATGCAAGAGACTCAGAAAAATGAACACTGAAAAATAAGTATTTTTTTCCAGCTCCACAGACTAGAAATGCTGGGACCTTCCACAGAGCATGTCAACTCAACCACTGTTTCCCCGGGGTCACTCCCTGTTCCCAAGAGGGGGTCACTCCCAATTGCTCAGCACCTCCAACAGGGCCCTTGGGAGAGGGTTTGTCCCAGTGGGAGCTAAGAAGCAATCCTGTTACAAAAGCAGCCCCACCATTAGGGCCGAGGTGCTTCCTGGCGGGGCAGGCCCTGTGCAGCCAGGGAGACCTCACAAGGAGAGTGGGTACAGCAGTCAGCAGTGCTCGGGGGCACCTTTCAGATGCCTGGCCATCCTTTGCCCAGTCCAGCAGGTCTTCCTGGCCCTGGGAGAGTTAGGGGGATCTGAATTTTGCATGGATGAGCTCATCTTACACAGTTGCTCCCCCCGTGTGAGACAGAAGCAGTTCCCCTGCCCCATTCACTTCCCCCAATCCCTCTAGACAAGTATCTGCCACACCAGGCAGGAGCCATGCCGCAGCCCTGGGGCAGGCCCGAGGAGGAGGCCTGGGTGCTGTCCTGGCCTGCGAGAAGCAGCCTGCAGTGCCCGCACCTGGCTGTGTCACTGATAACCAGCCCCATTTATGTCCATTTTCTGTCACTTCAAGCTGCCATGCCCAATCTGCAATGTTCCTAAGGGCCTCAGGTCTTAAAATGTAAATGCTAAGCCATGGAAACCAGTCAGGTGCCCTGAAATTTCTCCTGCCTGGTCTGCAGAGCAGCTGCCCTGGCTGTGCTGCTGGCAGATGTCAGTTAACAGCAGCGCTGCTGTATTTGGAGGCTGTGAATAAATTATTTGTCTTTTACCGTAGCCTGGCCTGAACTGGACAACCTGTGATAACCAGATAACAGGATCTTGTTTGAGAATATGGTAGATGTGGCCAGGGCACCTTTACAAGTGTTTTAGCTCTGACTGGTGAAGGTTCCCAGAATAGTCAAAGGGCAGCAGGATGGGACATCACTTTTGCTGCATGAAGGGCTATGCAATGGGTCAGGAGAGGAAGAAACCTTTTCAGGTGGTAGCCCTGGCATGCTGGGACTGCAAAGGCACCTATTTAATGAGAGAAGATGGTACATGGAGAGGTACTGCTGCTGAAATTAAGCAGGAGTAAGGCAACGGCTGTGAGGGCCCAGGCTTCTACGCCAGCAGCAGTGAGAGGAGGGCATCCCTCAGTGCCCTGGTAACACGCTTCTCACAGAGGTCCGCCGAGGCCCAGCAAGGCCTCGTGTGTGGTCTGGTGCCCCTGAGCACTGGCAAAGGCAGGGTGCTGGCAAGGAAAACTGTCTCCTCCTGCCAACCACTGTTACATTTGTCTTCACAGCCAACTGCTCCAGCTTTCATGCTTCAGCCTTCTGGGCAGCCATTAATTGTCTCCTTTGCACCAAGTTTTCTGGCCAAGAGAAGGCAGCATTCTCTGGGACGCCCAGCTCCAAGATATCCAAACATCACAAAACCAAATGGATGAAGACAAGGGCATGGAGAAGGAAAGAGTTCTATCTGTTATAAACTTGGACCCCAATCTGTATGGCTGTACCTCCTTTCTTCCTTTCACCTGAGCACAGGGAAGAAGTGACTCACAAGCCAGCAAATGTGGCCTTTCTGTCAAAACTTTGCATAATCCTCTGTAAGGTGTTCTTGAACTCCTTGCATTTTCCAGGCACTTAAAGACACTGTAAATTATAATGTAATTGAAAAATGAGTCTGTTTCTTAGAAATGAAGTGTAACCAATAGCCCCGGTCTGCTGACTTAATAGAGAAGCTTAACATCATTATATCTATATTAATAACAAGGCCAGTCAGCCATTAGCAAGAGGAGTTCATTCATTGCATCTCTCTGACACTTTCCAGCTTGCTTTTTTCATGGTAAATGAGTGTTGCTTGTGCTCATTTTCTATTCAGATAATTCCTATTAGCAAGATAAACACATGAGTGAAAGATCCTCTACCTCTAAATAAACGCTGTTAGCAATATGATGATAAGAGTAATATAAATCTGTGACAGATGAAAATAGAAAGACAAGAAAGACCCATAAAGAAAGCAGTTCTGGTGCAAAAGAGCAGAGAGAGCTCAGAAAGGGGGACCTGCAGCCCTGACCCAGAGGGCCTCAAGCCTTTTCAGCACCCCACCCTGTGCTAAAAGAGACTTGCTAATGGAGAGCAGCGCCAGAAGGACTGGGACATGCAGGCAGACAGCTGAACTCAGTGGAAGCTTATCGTGTTTAGCATTATAGAAAGCTCCTAGCCCAATCAATATTAGCCACATACTTTCCCACTGGTCTTTCATTCTGCCCCACAATCTTGTTTTGAATAAACATCTTAGAATTTGAGAGATCTGTCAGGCAGTCAAGATGTATTTCATTGACCATATGCACTTATATAATCTTGATAGAACTCTGCAAAGGATCCATTCCCTTTTCCTCATCATCAGCAGATATGTACTCAACAGGTTAGCTCACCTGCCTCAGAAATTCATAACTCCACTGGGCACTAGGTATTGCCAACCGAGCAAAGACATCACTTCAGTGGTATATAATAATGTCCTCAGGTGGGAGCTGCAGCACTTCCTCATATCTCCTCTTGCTTGCTCCATTCACCTGCTCCATGGGTACTGGACATCCTTTGCTCATAATCAGTTAACACAGCTTTTTAATCAAAAATTAAATTATAATTATATATAACTATCATAGCTAAACTAAACTCAGTGTGAAGCTTGATGCCTCTTTCAGACCTAAAGAATGATTTGTGTGTTCAAAATCTTACCGTTTTTTTTTTTTTTTTTTTTTTTTTTTTTTTTTTTTTTT
>CM021735.1:48667896-48767764 GCA_011075105.1 Heteronetta atricapilla
TCCAACTCTCTGGGGGATGGCAATGAAATGTGTTTTTAAATAAAACAAACCCAGGCCCCTCAAAAAATTTTTTTTTTTTTTTTTTTTTTTTTTTTTTTTTTTTTGCTTGCTCAAGTTCCAATTCCTGTGTTTACGCGGCAATTTCTGTCAAAGCCTGCATGCAACAACATGCTGAGCAGCAGCGCTGTGTGAGCAACAGGCTGTGTTTGTGCTGCAGGGGCAGGGCTCATGGCAGAGTCTGGATCCAAATGTCTCCCCAGGTCAGCGAGTTTCAGGTCGCATACAGGTAACATATGGGAAGGGTGTTGCTCCTGCTTTGGGCCCTGGCCAAAGCTGGGCTGCTGGCACTAATACAGGCTGGGTTTGAGCCTTCGCCCACCTGCCCCAAATTTACCACTTATTCAGGAGTTAGGAAAGGAAGGAAAAGATGACTTGGACATCTTTGTGCTCCTCTGACCCTAGGCCATTTTGGTACTGAAAGCTTCCTAGGTAGCTTTATTTCCCACTGGCTACAGTAATGTTGGTATCAGCCAGGGAGCCTGTAGAGTGTTTAATGATGGCTCCCATCAATTCTGTGCTCTCGTAAGCCCTTCTGTGGAAGCAGGGCTGGATAAGTAGAGTAGGAGCAACGTTGCTGACTCGGGACCCCACAGGTAATTCTTACTAAAGAGAATTCTAGCATGAGACATCTTTCCAATTGTTTTTCATTGGTGAAACAATACAACAACACCTTCTACTCAGTCCCTTTTGTAAATATACCTCTGGTGTTTCATTCAAATGAATGAAGTGACCCTAGACCCAAACTCTGGGCTATACAAACAATTCTCACTGCCCCACTGCCCCGGGATCAGAGCAGGAGACAGCCCTTGATGCAGAGCAGACAGGTTTATGGCACGTTTTATTCATGACCCCTGTAAGCTAAAATGGGAGGTAGTAAAGCCTTATCTAGATTTACATGAACAACCCACCCACTGAAATCCTTCACCATTTTCAAAAATCCTGATTGAAAAGTTGGACTTCTCTTCTAGCTCCAAGCAGGCACGGACAGCAAATAAGACATTGCCTCTTTCCTTGCACTCTTCTATTGGAAGAATTTTACATAAATTAAAATTAATACATTTTTTCAACTAGGTCAGTGGAATGTAAATGTTCTGTTCCAGGGAGGATTATACATCGTAATTCAGTTAAGGGACGCACAGCACAGATCAATCCTGCTGCATTTATCAAAGCAGAGTTGTTTGGAGCAGAAAGCAACCAAAGTTTTCCTACCAAACACTTCACTGCAGTATCTGAAGGCTCATGGGGCTGAAGAACATATTTGTCTGGCTTCTGGGAAGGCTCAGAAATCCTTGGCTTTTGTCTGTGTATCAAATGTGACCTTGAGTGTGGCTAGGAAATCTGTATGAGTAAAATGGGACAGCAGAAACAGGCCCATCTCATTGCTTTGTAGCTCCAGCAGGAGCACGCCTCCCCTGTGTTTGCAAACAAGGCAGAGCAGCTCAAGACTCAGCAGCAAGTTGAGCAAAATTGAGTTTGTGCTGCCTCACAAGCTGCCAGGACCACACTGAGCTGCTACCAGCTGTGTGTCACCCTCAGCCATGGCCTCAGACCTGCAGTCATCCCTGGATGGAGTCACTGCACGCTGAGCTGGTGCATCTCAACCCTTGGTGGGGTGTGCAAACCAGCAAGTGAGAAATAATGTAATTATATGTAATTATATGGCTTTTCTCCTTGGGTTTTAGTTCTGTGAACACATACATGCTCATGCACTGAAATGAATGGCCACGCTGACTTCCAGGCACACTGGGGAGAGGCTTCAGAGCTAAGCAGGCACATGGCTGTTCTCAGAACAGGACCGGGGCTGTTTCAATGGGCCCATTATATTCTGTTGTAAAAAAAGATGTGACAGACCATGATACAGCAGCAACCAATAACAAAATCTCAAAAAGATAACATCCTTCTGTGTGATGGGTGACACTTTGAATTATGCTAGCTCCCCTTAGATCAACCTCATCTTTCTTCTTAAAAAAAAAAAAAAAAATCATAAGTAAATCTTTCTGAGTTTCAGACTTTTTTATGAGCATTAAAAGAAAATCGCTGTGAATACAGAATAGCCCCTAATAAGCTTGTAAATAGTAGGTGGAAAGAAATGGGGCTTTGCTTTTCACAAAGCTCCAGTATACCCCTTCCATGTCTCACACTGCACAGTCATACCCCGGATGTATTTTGTCGTTCCTTATGGTAACAGATGCTTTAGTGCACGAGATGTCTAGTCCAGTGTCCCATCTCAGATAACAGCCTGTGTGGATATTTAGGGAAGGATGCAAGGCCACGGGAAATGCACAGTGATCTGTACCTGATACTTTCTTTTGACTTTTGACAATCAACAGCCTCAGGAGTCCCTGAGCTACAGATTGAAGGTGGATTATTCAGCTTAATAGTGGTCCTATATGGAATGACTTTGTCTAAGTCCTTTTTAAACTCATTTATTATTTGGCAGCAAGTCCCACAGTTTAATGCATCATGTGGAAAAATCCTTCCTTATTGTTTAGACCTACTGCATGATAATTCAATTTGTTACCCCTAACTCTTGCATTGGAGTAACAGAAATTAACCTTGACTTCTTTACCTTGTCCATGCCACTGGTGATTTATCCTCATACAGAAATGGTTCCAGACCTCTGACCATCCTTGCTACCTTTCCTATACCTATTTAAATGCTAAGTTTTTACTTATTTTTGAGGTAAGGAGAGCAAAACTGCAACTAGAGTTCAAAGGTGTACAATCAGCATAAACAATGTTGTAATTACTGGTTTCTGTTCTGTTTTACTCTATTCTTTCATTAATTCCAGCTATTCGATTTGCCTTCTGATTGTTGGGCAATGCATGATGCTTTCAGAAACCTCATACCTCTGTTTCGGTTGCCCAAGATCTCTTCTTGAGCGTTGCTATCTAGGGCCCATCACTGCAGATGTTTAAGTAGAGTTATTTTTTCCCTAAGTGCCTTACTTTGCACTTGTCAATATGGAATTTCATCTGGCACTTCACTGTCAGTTGGTATTATAAGCTCCTTCTGCAACAGTCAGCTTTAGCTTTGATTATTATGAATAATTTTGTATCATCTGCAAGCTTTGCCACATGCAACATGCAGAGATGGCGAATGGCACCAATGCCAGCATAAGCCCTCTCAGCACTGCTGCAGTAAATCTGCCTCCAGTCCAGAGAAAATGATGCTCTGTTCTGTATTTCATACAACTACTTATTACATTAACCACCTTTGTTCCTTGGGATGGAGGCTGGTGTAAGGCCTGTGTTTGAAGCTCAGCAATTTTGTATTTGAGCTCTTTTAGCAGGCTTGATTGAATGCCATCTCATCCCCATAGTGTGATCCAGGTCAATTCACCCAGGAGGGTCTGCTGTCTAGAGGCTGTCACTGCTTCTCTGTGACCAAAGACATTTCTGATGAGGCTTATCCAGGGCTTTACCTTGGATCTACCTTCTTTAATCACAGAATCATAGAAAGGAAGGGGTTGGAAGGGACCTCTGAAGATCATCTGGTTTTATCAGATTTCATTGCTAAGGTGCAAATCACACTGCAAGAAATAGACATTTAAGCTACTATTAGAAATAACTACAAACACTCCTCATTCACTGTAAGCCACTGATTGTGTGTGAAGTGCTTCTTTAAAGCACTAGCTCTCTGGATTGATTTTTGTGGTCCTTGTGGTGGATCAGACTGGGCACCCTGACACCACCAACTCCTGTGCAGTGTATTGTGGAGCTCTGCACGTGTCTGGCAGCTTCATGGACAGATCTAACTCATGCAATGATGACAAACCCCCGTGTACCAGATCTGCTGGGGGAAGAAAGAGAGAAATAATAATACACTTGGCATCAGACTTACAAAAATTGGCTTGGCCATCCAACTTGGACAGGACATTCTTATTGCTACTTGCTATAAGCAAATAAAATATTTATTCTGTTTCTTTTTTTAGCATTTTATCAGCAAACGTTGGTTGAAAACACTGTGTTAGGGCCAATAAGCATCTATGATTTTTTTTTTCTTTATTTCAACACATTGCTCTCCTGTTCTAAGCCCTTCACATTCTGCAGAAGCACATACCAAACCCTGCTGTGTCCCATCAACACCTACATATAGGCTCCCAGTGGGCACAAACACTGTGATATCTCAGACAAGCAGAGTGCTAATCTACCTCAAGTATCCAGCTCTTGTGTTTTGAACAGAAAACTCATGGGGGAACCTAATTTGGCACCTGCGGAAATCCATGCCCAATTCAAATTTGGCTTCAGTGGAAGAAATGAGCCCAGAACTGCAGTAGCAAACACGCAACTCCAGCAGACAAGCTGACTCTGATCTCTGATGCTTCAATTAATATTGGATTTGTGCTTTGTGCAGTTTCTTCACTGCACATCCCATTTCCATCTGAAACTCTTCCTGATGCTTTATGGAGGTAGGATTGGCCCTGAAGAGCTGGGCTTGAGCACTGGGATAGTGCCGAACACACTCAGTCCTCATTGAGCTGGGGGAGTTTTGAGGCTGCTCAGGGTTTTGCTCAGTCTCATTTGAACTTTTCCTTGTATAAGGGACTGCTGAACATGGAGATGCATTTGCTTGCATGCAATGGCTTCTCCTGCTGGGTGTTGATGTAAAGGGTGAGAAGAGGTGTTGTGTTTTTATTATTATTATTATTTCACTGTGCATTTCTTTTCATTTTTTTTTAATTTTTTACTTTTTCCCAGGGTTTAAGAGGAGATTTTCACCTACTCACATGTTCATACTCATATCTGTAATTTTTAATCCTTTTTGCTGTACAATTTCTCATCAACACATTCTACCTGTGTTGTTTGGCAGTGAACTCCTCACTGATCGTGAAATACTGAATTACTCCAGAATTATGTAAAGAAAACTGTATTTGGCCCCGCTGCTGCAGCTGAGTGCATAGCTGATGCATGTGGAGACAGGATTTAAACCTCCAGAAGGACTAAACCAAGACCAGGCTCATTTTTAAACATTATCTGATTTACCAGAAAGAGAGGCAGTGAAAAGCAGGATGAGCTTTGATCATGTCTAATTACGGAGTGTAATATTAGATACATAGATACAATATTGCCGTGACCTTGCAATAGTGCTTGGTTTTGTTTTTCCTTCCTAGTAAAAAAAAAAAAAAAAAAAAAAAAAAGACATTTTTTTTTCCCTTAAAGAAACAGCTGTGTCCTGCCTGCAGCCTGCAGAAGAATGGCATTAGTCACGTGCAGTCCAACACGTAGCACGATTGTAAAGTTCTCTCTGTGAGACTGACAGGAGCTATTCAGAGCGGCCCCCTCCGCCATCTGCCTGAATGGCAGGCTGCAGGGCAGCGGCGGCCCCCCCTCGCCGCCTCGGCACTGGGTGCCTGCCCAAAGTCTGTCCCCAAGTGCAGAAAATCGGGGACTGAAAGCAAAGGGAGGATGTCACTCAGGTCAAAGCAGATTGTCAAGAGAAAAAAAATGTGGGGGGGAAAGTCAAAGCTGCGTCTGGTGGGGGTGCCAGGTTGCTCTCCTCCTGGGTGGAGAGGTGTTGGCTCCAACAGGGAGACGAGGAGAGGAAGCTGGGCAGTGTGAGTCTGGGGAGAAATCCCATTTTCTCCCTCCTTTCTCCTTCCCTGAGCTTAGAGGACCCAGGTTCAGGGCAGGACCAGACATCATGACGATCAGTGCGAGGGCGAGACATCCCTGCTGCTGTCTGCAGTGCCCGTGTGCTGGGGCGCAGGAAGGGATGCCAAGGGCTCTGGTTGCATCCCCATGCAGACGCTGTCAGACAGCCCCTGGGGACTGGTCCTGCAGCCATGGGCACTATTTGCCTGTCTGTCACAGAGGTCCTTCAGATCCTTGGACCAGGTACCAGGCTGCTAGCTTGGCCTATGCCAGCTTTATGACAGATGGATTTCATCCTCAGAAACATTTATGAGAGGAACTCAGACGTCTTTCTCCCTTACAAAATGAATCTGCAGCTTCTGGGATGTGCAGGCTCGTGTCCCAGGCTTGGGCCAGGCTCTGAGTCCAGAGGATAACCTGTTTGGAGGCCAGAACCCCGCCAGGGTCCTCTCTTGGATTATGTCCTACAGAACCCATCCTGGGGCCAAGGAAGGTCAGACTGGATGGAAGGGAGAGGTTCATTTTTGTCCTATCACCTGCTTTTCCTTCCCATTTCCAGACAGTGACTTCTGTCCTTATGGCAGAAATTCCTGCTATCAACTCCTGAGGCGTGTGGCCAAGCATTCCTACTACCCTTTCTTCTCCTACTGCATTAACTCCTGAGGCCACCCAGTTCTTGCAGTGTGGCATTAAATAACATCTTCCACTTTTATGCCATCAGTGCATCATTAACATTGCTGTCCTGTCCTGTCCTGTCCTGTCCAGACCTCTCCTCTCCAAAGCACAATGAACCTAAACCTTTAGTTCTCAAGCAAATCTGTTGACAATTGCTAAGAAGACTTAATTTTTAAGTAAAAATCTTTTTTTTTTTTAATTTTAATTTTTTATTAATAGATATTGCCTAGTTTTATTGCCTAGCACGCATAGAGAAGAGATGGGAATAACAGTGCTTACCATACAGACATACCTCAGACAAACAGCTGCTTACCCCAGATCAGGGAGGGCAAGAAACCACCCGGAGCTGATGTCAGCCCGGGCCTGCCCTGAAAGTGTACCAGCACTGCAATATGCAAATACTGACAGTGGGGAGAGCCCCACTACAACACTTATTGCTCAGGCTAGAATAGAGAAAAAGTGCTGGTTTGGTGTGTGAAATGGATTTTTGAGTAAACCAGTGTCAAAACAGTGGCTTTGCATCACCTCTGTACCACCCAGCTGTTCACCAAGCTGCTCTTTGCTTTACAGACCATTAAAATAACAGCGGTGCTTTGGGTATCCATGTTACCCGAACTGCTCAGTGCACTTACTGCTTAGGGACAGCTTCCCCTGTTCGTGGGGTGTGTTAGGGGTCTGCTCACACCTTCCAAGGAGGATGCTGGTGCTGGAATACCCATGCTGAAGGGGCCCTCAGAGTGGAAATAAGCTGGGGGAGGTTTTGGTGTAGAAGCGGCTAAATCGTGACATCACTTTCAATGAGTGACACTTTAAAAACACTTCCCAGGTATTTTTGTGGAAGAAAATATTTTCTCTCTCCTTTATTTAGTCTTGAATGAGATGCTGCATGTTTAGGAGAAGCCTGGCTACAACTTTAAAGTGAACGGATTTATTCTTGTGCTTCACTTAAAAAAGAGTTAGTAAACCTCACATACCAAAAATTCCCAGGAAGACAGCTGTCAGGGGGTGACATGTCAGATATGAAGTGGCTCTCCAGCTGGTCCCTGTCTGCATGCTGGGAAGGCATGTGGAGACATTTTTTCAATTGCTGTACTAGTTTGACACGTTCACAGTGGAAAATGATGTATCATTCTTGAGCCTTTGGTTGGTGGACACTTCAAAGTGCACTGGATCCTCGGAGAGGAGTGCCCTATTGTTAATTGTTCCTTTCACATGTACATTGGGATGAACATGGCGAGAGCAGCGAGGAACAAAAGGGCTCCGGTGGCCTCTTAGAGAAAACCCTGTGCAGCTCAACCTGAGTCTGACCTTGAAAGGGTGGGTTGCTCTGGTTTTTAAATCCCACTTGCCGGTTCATTCCCCTCCAGCTCCCTGCCGTTACCCAGCTGCCGGGGAATGGGATGCCGGAGCAGCAAGTGCACTGGGGCATGGGGAGCTGCCACGTGGTGGCCAAGAAGCCGTGACCTGGGCAAGTGTCCTTCCAGGCAGGGACAGGCGTGGATGGGGAGCAGGAGAGAACTTTAGCCACGGGTGTCTCGGAGGGGTGCTGGGTTTCCTGTATCCTCTAGTATATACCCCATATCCTTCCTATAAATCGCCTATAAAGAATATAGGGTCTCAAAGCATGTGACATGAGTTTACCAGGCCTCTGAGGACAAAGCTCATTAACATCCTGAGTCAATCCTTTGCTCCCTGGCATATGCCCACACCTCTCTGTCTCTCTCTCTCATTCCCTTGGGCTACCAACTAGCTCCATCAGGAGATGGATGCAACGTGATGGCCAGGCTGGGGGCCAAACGCTCAAGCATGGAAGGCAGTTTGTTCCTGAAAACAGAGGAGTGATCCCTTAATGTGTGTCTTGTTAAATGAACTCCACAAAACATCTCTCTGTAACCTCAGCTGCAGAAGAAAGATCTGTGTTGGGTCACAGAGAGGGCAAACCCCAGCTAGTGCATCCCGAAATAGATGCTTGAACAGGTGACTGGAAACTGTTGTGTCCTGCCCCTGTCCCCATCCCCCTCCCTCCCCAAGGTCTTACTGGAGAAGACTGTGCAGAGATTTGCATCCTGATGGTGTGAGGAAGATGATGGAGGGTGCAGGCAGGGTTAGCTGCACCAGGTCTCCCAGGGAAGGAGCTGCTTCTGCAACAGAAACTGGGAGGACAGAAGGAGAGAAGCCCGAGTGCCCTCAGCAGTCCCTCGCCCTGCCAGCCTCACCTGCCTCAGACAGCACCAAGGTGCCCTCAAGGCTTTCCACCCAGCCAGGAAATTGCAGCCCACCGTGGTGCGAATGGCTCTGCAGCATCTCCTGCTGTGGGATGATCTGGTTCCAGGGTCTCCCTAGACCTCCAAAACCTGAGTGTGGGCACAGGCACACGTGGCTTGGGCTGGACTGGGAGAAGTGGTATGAAATGGAGCAGCAGCACTGGGTGCACTGGTATAAGAACACTGAGGAGTCAGCGCAATTCTGGTATAATGGCACAGTCTGGATCTTGTCCTTTCCTAAGGAAAATCAGAGCAATAGAGACATGTAAATTTTTTTTTTTCAACTCAGCACTCAGACCTTCGATGCCTCATGTCAGCAAGGAAGATTTTATTTGCAAAAGGGGGGACAGCTTGGACTTCATTCCCTGCTTTCCCCAAGGCACACGTGTGCTTGCCCCTGAGCCATCAGCATGTCCCTGCCCGTGGGCGCACACAGCCTGCCGCCCGCTCCACAGTTCCCATCCCCGGAGCAGCGCTGTGCCGGCAGTGGGAGGCAGCGTGTCCCAGGCTGGGGCACAGGGTTGCCGCCAGCTCTGCACCGCCGGCATGCACCGAGGGCAGCCCTTCTGCTCTCTTCTTCCCCTGGCTCCTGGTTTTACTGTGCTATTAAGTTATTGCCACCCCTTAGGGACAAGCCTGCGAGAAGGCGGAGGGCTCGCATAACTCTGGATCAGTAAAGGAAGCAGCTCAATTAGCATTTCACACGCCTTTTCTTCCCTCTCTTCTTACCTTCCCTGCAGCGGGCATGCTTTCCCCTTAAAGGATTGTCCTGTTTCTGCTCCTTGCCAGCGTTGGCAGGGTGACAGTAGTCGAGTGTGCAAACTTGTGCTATTGTCCCCAGGCCAGGGGGAGTCATGGAGACCCACTAATATGACACAGGAAAATGTTTGCTGATGGCAATTCTATGGGCTTTGTCTAACTCTTTCTCCATCATGACGACTCGATTTAAGTCTCTAACTGTTTGACTACAGATGCAAGAGTACTATCCAACTCCATCCTTTTGTCCGGGTAGTTTGAATGGGTAATTCAGCTTTTGTGTAACTCAATTGAGGGGGCAAACATAAAGACAAGATTCTTGAGCGCTCAAGCTCCCTTTCCATGGATATCTGCACATCTCTTTACAGATTTGTTCCTTTCCTACCTTTTTCTGACATCATCCTCCCCTGAAAAAAAAAAAAAGTCTCTGATGGGGAACGGTTAAAAGTAGGCTAGCCTGGTCCCCCGTATTACATTGTCCTGTGCCAATGAAGCATGGTCAGTATCAGCCCCCAGACAGCTTCGGGGAGTGCAGAGAAAAGGGTGCCTAAACTTTCCTAACTCATCATCGGTGCTTTCCCTTTGGATTGTGCCTTTAAAAAAGAAAGGCCTTGGTAGGGGTGAAGAGGATAGGGGAGAATGGTAGAAATCACGGGGAAATGATTGTATTTATTAGCTGTCTTTCTGTGGCTGTCCCCATGGCAACAATTTGTGATGGCAAAGAATGTGAGAAGGGGAGGCTGATGCCTGATTGGGATGCTTTGTATTTGGCAAAGTGGCTCCTGATTGGCCTGAGAGAGCCCCGAACTCGGCGGAGTCGATATTCATTCAGCTTGCTCAAGTGCTCGCTCAACTGCCTCCACACACCGGCCGCCTCTGCTCCGCCGGGGTGGCGGTGTGTAACCTGCCTAACGAGATTAGCGGGAAGGGCTCTCCTCCACCAGCACCGCCGGAGAAGGCCCCGCGCACCGGGTGAGTGTCCGCGCTTGCTTGCAGGGATGCTGGAGCAGCCGTCCCGGCTTCTCCTCCCCACCTAAGCCTCACCTAACAAGATTAAGCCAGCAGACCCTGTGCCCGGGCAGCGCTGCGGGGCCACGGGTGTGCAGCAGTTCTGCCTATGGCTTGCCTGCATGGAGGTGAGTTGATGGACAACTTGTGGGCTTAGCTGAGAAGTTTGACGGCTTCCTGTATCCTCTCTCAGTTTTCTTGATGTGCTTTGAATGCAGGCATCGCGCTGCAAGCCTGCTCGCAGGTTGCCCGGGACGGATTATAAACTTTTAATGGGAAACTCTGCACGCGACGTCCAGTGAAATGGCATCAGACAGTGAGGTAAAAACCCTGCTGAACTTCGTCAACCTGGCCTCCAGTGACATCAAGGCAGCTCTGGATAAATCCGCTCCCTGCCGCCGGTCAGTGGACCACAGAAAATACTTGCAGAAGCAGCTCAAGCGGTTTTCTCAGAAGTACTCGCGGGTCCCGCGGTGCCACCCTGGCAAGACGTTGGAGTGCGGCCCGCGCCGGGGAGCGGAGGACAGGGCCCGTGGCTGCCAGCCCGAGGTGCCCGACCCTGGTCCCCACAGCGGGGCTGCTGCTGAGAAGGCGCTGCGGGCAGCCGAGGCGGAGGAGAGCCTGGTTGGGGAGCGGGCTTTGCTGGAGCAAAATCCCGAGGCTGGCAGGCCCGACCAGGTGCCCATGAGGAAACGACAGCTCCCTGCCTCCTTCTGGGAAGAGCCACGGCCGGCCCAGAGCCTGCCATCCAGGGGCTTCCCCCCAGGCCCTGAGGGGCTGTCAGCCCCCAGAGACACTCCTCCCTTTGAGGGGAAGAAAAGCAAAAGGAGCCTGGACAGTGCTGGTCCTGAGAGCCCCCCTGAGCCTGCCCTGCATGCAGGGGAGAAAGACCCTGCTGGTGTCCTCTCAGGCCGGGTAGGTGCCTGGTCCTGCTGCCCCTTCCCATGCCCTGGGCCAGCCGTGTACCAGCCCCCAGGGACACTGCCCCCATCGTCCTTCCCAGGGCTGGGGCTGTGGAGGAAGAGTGCAGCCACACTGCCAGCCGAGGCACAGCCCTTCTGCAAGGAGGCGGAGGGAGCGGGACAGAAACTCTACAGACCCATGGTTTTGAAACCCATCCCCACCAAGCCTGCTGTCCCCCCACCGATTTTCAATGTTTTTGGGTATCTTTAGCCAGGGAAAAGGGCTAGGGGGTGTCACATTGGACATGACAGCCTTTCAGAGAGAGTTGAAATGTCAGGTTGGGCAGTGGGTACGAGCTGCTGGCAGTGTGGGGAAGGAGCTTCCATCCAGAGACATCCGCAAACACACTGTTGTCCTCCTGCACAGGCTGGAGTGAATCAGTAACTGTTTGGCCTCCATTCTCTCACTACACAGGTGCAAATCAGGAATAAGCCTTATGAAGCCGGTGGCATGGCGTGTGGGGCAAAGCAGGCCTCTTTTGTGGAAGCACATTGTTCAAGCTATGTTGAGGGGGCTCCGGGCCATTCACAGCCCGCACTTTTAACACCTAGGAGACCTCCTCCATGTGGGAACATCTTCCCACAGTTGCCATGTGGCCAGAACAGTGAAATGAAATGAATTAAACTGCTTGAAACAGTTTTTGTACTTTTAAGTAATTCTGGAGAAGTCAAGATATTCAGGTCACTTCCTTTTGCATGCAAGAGACTGGAAGGACAGTATTTAATGTAGAAACCATGTTTGTGGTTTGATTTAAGCTCGCCTTGTGTGTAAATACTGAGAGAATTAAAAAAATAAAGGAAGAAAGGAGGTAATTTTATTCTAGTGATTCCGCAAATGTAGTGTGTTTACTTTTGCCCCACTGGGTGGACACAGGTTTAATTTGCAACTGGTGGTTAGACACGAGGGCTGAAATCTCTTCCCATTCAGAGTGATGTAAATCAAATGTAATTCTTCTGAGGCTGGGAAATTAGCTGGTGTTAAACCAGTGCAAATGAAAGCCGAATGAATTTCTGCCTCAGAAATTGTTCTGCAACAACCAAAAAAAATGATAAATCGTCTAACTTGTTGAATACAAAACCATAAAATATGATAGAAAAGAGCACAGAATAGCCTGCCTTCATTTCTATCTAGCAGAAATCTTTTATTTTGCCTGATTTTAAGATCTAATCACAAGACCTGGCTACAAATGTTTTGCACGTTTTCTTAATTACTTTAGCGAAGTGGCATTGTAAAAGCTAATAGGTGATTTTTTTAAGTTAAGTTTTTCTTAAACCCATGGAGAAGGTTTTGCTAAGGCACAGAACAAGAGATCTGAAAGATCTGGAAGTTTTAATATTGGAGTTGTGTAACTATCCAGTTATACTGGAATAAATCACGGAGGACAAGAGATGTGTGTTATGGGGGGAGGGGGGGAGAGGGAAGGGACAGAGAATGGACATCTGTGACCTCCCCAGACCTGAACCTACTCTTGCTTGAGTGAATGAGATCTTCTCCCAGGATTTAACAAAAAGTGGCCTCAATATCATTGGCCTCTGGCTACTGTAGCACTCTATCAGTCTTGGTATCTCTGTGAAGAGAAAAACAGACTATGCTTCTTTCAAGTGCAATCATGAAAATTTCATTCATTTGTTGCAATTTCCAATTTTGGTCATGAAAAAATTATCATCTTAAGCCACCGTGGAGTCTAATTTTGGATCTTGTGATGGGGCTTGGTGTTACGTAACCAGGCTGCAACTGTAGTTAGGACATAAACTACTTTCAGGCCAAAAGTAGCTTATTCTTTCCCCAAACCTCTCAGTTTATCACAGTGATGTTTACTCTTTTATGGAAACAATGGCTGTATTGTGCTGGTCTAGCAGGTCGAAAGTAGAAGCAGAGATAGTTTTCGTTGCTTTCTCACTGCTACCAGTACTTCACAGAATTTACAGAATTTCACAGAATTTCTAGGTTGGAAGAGACCTCAAGATCATCGAGTCCAACCTCTGACCTAACACTAACAGTCCCCACTAAACCATATCGCTAAGCTCTGCATCTTCACATATGTATCAAGGCTCTCCTATAGAAGACAGAGCAAAAAATGTCTTTGGTAGCACATACATGCAACTACATGCAAGGTGCAAAGTGGTAAAGAGATGGTCTAAGAGATAAAGGCATCAGGTTAGCTCTTGATCCAGAAGTGAAGATATGAATATACTTATGTCTTTATGTTTTGTCTTTTGGGGGAAAAAAAAAAAAAAAAATCTATGAGGAGACTGTCCCTCTCCACAAGGAGACTCCAACAAAAATCAGAGACAGTAGCCCTAGTTAATTTAGTGGGATGAGAATTGTGGCTCTTAGATTGCAGAGTCATAGGCAAGGTATTTTTTACAAGGAAACAGGAGCACTTTCT
Source organism: Heteronetta atricapilla (assembly GCA_011075105.1). Lineage (NCBI taxonomy): Eukaryota > Metazoa > Chordata > Aves > Anseriformes > Anatidae > Heteronetta > Heteronetta atricapilla. Next base: position 48,681,606 of record CM021735.1, read on the forward strand.
CACATAAACAGCTCTGTGTCACTGTTGTAATTCAGATGAAGCCTGCTGCTGAAGTGCTCTCTCTCAGTGTTGCCAATCCAGAGCAGCCTCCTTGGCATCATTTTTGATTTCCCTCTGGGTGACCAGAGCAGCTCATGGAATGAGCAGCGGGTATTGCAAAGATTGCTGTGGGCAACTGTCCCTGCTTGAATTCAGGGGAGATACTTGAAAGTGTTGCATATTGCACAAGAATATGGGTTTCTATCATCATTTAAATACCTGGCAAAGTGGGTAGCTTCTGCAGAAATTTTATTTCTGAAGAAATCCAGAAAATGAAGGGAGTTAAAAACAAGTTTCTACCTTTTAGATACCAAATATTTTTTTCTTTTTCTTTTTTAACTGTATATTTGAATGTGTAGTGCTGTACATATTTGATGTAGTTTCATAGCATGTTTTAAGTCAAAGTATAGAACCAGACCATTCTGGTTCTATAGTGCCAACGCATTTAAATTTATACACCCTCAGTTTCAGATTGATATTATGTTTAAAAGCCTTAAATTCCTTTGTGACATGGAATTTCCCTCCCCAGCCCAGAGCAGGAACTGGCCCTTGCTGGGTCTCTGAACTGGAGCAGCAGTGAAGTAAAACACAAATGAACAGAAGAGAATTGCTAAGTATACTCAGAATCACTGAATGGAGATGTGTGAGACTTTCCAAAATGTTTGAGAAGAATAACAACTCTGTCTCCTTTCTAGCAATACTTCGTTCTCTCACTCTTGAGATTACCACCAAAATTATTAATTGTTCAAGCTTGGATTGATTCAGACTTTCCCATTTTAGTGTTTGGTTGTTCAATACTATTGTTCAGAACAGATGATAACCCTTCAGAGTCTAATAGTTTAATTCATACTTTGACTGAAAGATGGAAACATAACAATTGAGAGCTGCTACTTACTACAGCAGTGCAAATTTAAACTGTTGAAACTACAATAGCTTTCATAAATAATGAGAAGGGAGAGGTAAATGAAAAAGCATTCATACAAAATAAAAAATCAAAAAAGTGCACGAGAACATAAAGTGAATTGCACATGTTGCAGTAAGAAAAAGTACAGTAACCTGGTCATGACATATTCCAGAACATTTCAGAAAAAGTCATAATCTCTGAAGGATTCTATCATGCTCTACAAAAACAAGCCACTTTTCCCTACACTAGGACAACTGATCTGCTTACAAAGCCTGGGTTGCTTGGGATATTGGGTATCTGTCTTTTCACAGTAACTTCTAGACAGATGCAGTAAATGATTGTCAAATTTTCTGCAGATTCAGTATCACACATAAAACATTGTGTCAGTGACTGGAGTGTAGGAGAGGTAGCTGGCTCCATTTCAGTGCAAATAAATGTAAACTGACTGGATGAAGGTTTGCAGTAAAGATCAAGCAGAAAGGACACAATAACATAATTCCTAGATTCCCTCTTTAACATACTTGTCTCTCCTCTTTTTTGCTCTTCCCAAACCCAGTATGGGCTTGTTCAAGGACATAAAAAGAAATTGCAGCTTGTGAGATTTTTGCATACCTGTTAGTGCTGGTTCAGGGGAAATTCCCAGTTTGGGATGGCTAATGAAACCGCACCCCTGCAGTTATGCATGCAGGTGGTCATTTCGAATCCTTCCACCAGCCAGCAATCTCCAGGGCTCTCAGTACACACCAAACAGATGCTTAAGTAAGTGGTCTTCACCAGGCCGTCCTGTGTGTCTCACCCCCTACAATTCTGCTCTGTTACACTCATTTAATTTCAAAGATTTCTCTTCTGATTTACATCAATATGAGTAAGACCCAGACCTTCCTCAGCCCTGTAAGGTGAGGGATGCAAGACCTCCACAGGTGACTTTCTGTTTTTCAAACTATTGCTTACAATTACAGGGCCTCCACTGGCAATACTGCTCTAAAGATGACAGACTCACAAAGGCTGGGGGAGGTTTCAGTGGCCAGCTCGGCCAGCTGTTCTCTGTATAGACAACAGTGGTGGCCAGCTCCTATCTGGTGTCACTGGGAGGCTCCATCTTCTTGATGGCTCTACTGGGCAGATGGCACAGTGCCCCCAGGGACCTCACTCCTTCCTGTAGGAGAGGTGGGCTCATGCTGCTGGACAAGGGCACAGATCCTGGTAGTAATGGAAGGTAGTGAATGAAATTTTAACACTAGAGGAATCACACCTGACTTTCCAAAGCTCTGCAAAAGGGTGACAGTTCAGTGTGAATTAAAACTGTTTTTTCAACTGCTCTTGCATTTGGGAAGGGGACAGTATGGACAGAGTGCCCTTAGCTGTAACCATTTCTGCTTCTGCTCATGTCCTATCCCAAGAGTACTGAACATATTTCACACAAAACCATCACAGAATCTGGACTTCCATGCCCACACAGACTTGTATGTGTGCGACACACTTTTAGTCCTGTGTTAAAATGTAAAACTCCACACAAAGAAAAGTTGGTGCAATGCATTTTCCCTACTTGTATTTCTACCTGCTTCCATGGTACATGGGCCAACAAAGAAAGAACAGATCTGTCAGGTTTCTGGTGGGGAATCAAAACAAACCCTACTGCACAGCTCCTTTGTCACCTTAGGTAAGAACAGGCATGTTTCTAGCATAAGAGCTGTCAAGACATGGTTGCAAATGTAGGCTCTTTCATCTCTACTTAGGTGTCTGTGTAGGACCGAGGCATGCTTCAAATTGCAGCGGTTCAGCAAGGCACACCTGTCAACTGAGCTGCAGACACTGCCAATAACACTTCGTGGGCTCCTCAGCCTCCCCAGCTGTGAGGGAATGTGTCTTGTTAAAAACTTCAATAAAAGAATTTCACGGACAATTATGGTGGTTCAGCTGATAGATGGCAACTTGTTAAGCTGCCATAAATCAGTTGTGCATCTGAGCTGGAAATAGGTGACCTAATTTTCAAAGAAGCTGAGATAATAACTTTCATCAGTGTCAAAGGGAGCTAACAGATACTTCAGACTTCCAAAGTCAGGAAATTCAGGGCTAAATCCTTGGACTCTTATTCTGCCTTGGTAATATCTGACACCAAATGTCCCATTGGCTTCAGTGGAACTACACCTGGAACAAGCAGCTTGGCATTGTTTAGGCATACAAATAAAGATTTAGAAGCCTAATTCTGTGCTTTTGTTTTAATAAGTCTGCATTTCCTCATTTTGAGATAATCCCTCTTCCAATGATGGTATTGCTATAGCCACAGAGGCACAAGGAGGTAAGAGAGGTTGGATTTCATAGGTATGAGATCCTCCAGTGGAACAACAGATAAAGTTGGCTTGGCAGCGTTGTCTTTCCTATGTACCTTGCCTCTTTCTTCTCCGTCACTGTCACTCTAGGCCTTTGTTCTGTTCTGACATCAGACTAAAGCTACTGTTTACAGTGCAGCTACTTCTAATTTACAGAAAAGAAAAATAAAAAATAAAAAATAGCTCAGAGTTTCTTTCAAACCCCCAGTCTAGAAAATTCTCTCAAGCAGAATTTCACCTCCTTCTTATTGCAAATGTAATACAACCTGAACTGTATTTGCTATGTGTAAATACAATTCTTACAACCTTCTTAAATAAACCTCCCCTTGAGTATTGAAGGAATCAGCATATCTGGGTTTTAGTCTTCTTTAAAGTTCTGAGCTTTGAATGTTAAGAAATCAAGTACTCTACTCAATAAGAAAGGTCCAAAGAATAAAAGTGTAAGTGTTAACAAGCTGGTGTCAAACTATCAGAGAATCAGCAATCAGCACACTGAGCAGAAATCCAAAACACAGAATAGAAACTAAAATAAAAATCTCAGTCAGTGAATGAAATGTGATTGTTTTCCCAAATACGTTGACTCTTGACAACTTCTGAATTGTGATCACAGCAAGGATGCTAAGCTCCACCAGACCCCAAGATACTTTTCAGTCTCCCACTGGTACTTGCTTCAGCACTATTCATTTTTCAGAGTTGCCTTTCATTTCTTTTTCTTTGCAGACCAAGCTCTGAGGTGAATCACGTGTTTTCTCCCGCAAAACCTAATGTTTATCTGTCTCCTCCATTTTCTTCTTACTTGTGCTCCAGAAGCATATTTCTTTTAGATTTCAGATTAATCATTGGAGTGCACTTGACCAAGCCAGCAGCAATTCCTCTCCCCTGTGCATGTTGTGCACCCTTACCATGCTGATGGTGTCGGGTGCTGTGCCGGGAAGCCGCTGCGTGTCTGCTATGCCTGAGGTCACTGTGAGTAATCATGCTGCAGGTATCGAATCAGTCTGTGCGGGAGAGGCAAGGTGTCAATAAGTTTAATGCGGTTTCTTCCGATCAGGCTTCGTACCTTGACACGGCACAGATGGGCAAGGGGCCGTGGGGGCTCTGAAAGAGAGGAAAGTCAGAAATAAGAGCAGAGCAGGTTTTAAACTCGAGAGGGACATCTGGGACAGTGGCAAGAGGAGAATGCAAGGAGGAAAAAGGGGACTTCTGTAATAGAGGGATGATGGGTCTGGCATCAGTGGCTGACCATAGGGAAGGAAGCAGGGCTGGAGGATGGGTGCTGTATCCCATCTCAGCCTAGCAGTGGGCTTTCTAGGAGGACTTAAGCAAGCTGCTTCACAGTACTCATCCTCCCCACTGAAAATAAATGCAATACCTTCCCAGTTTAGCTTGGTGCTGGACAACTAATTCAGATAATGTCTATGAAAGACTTTGGATCCTGTGAGAAAGAATATTTGAGGAGAGCCACTGGTGCTTGCTGGCCTGCTGTGGAGATGGTCATGCCATCTCAGGCCGCTTACCCTGATCTGCCTGCATCCCAGGTGAAGCCAAATAAGCCTGTCTGCCCTGCAAAAGCTTTTTTTCCCAGTGGGTCAGATCCACAGCTGATGTTAAATCCATCAGAGTCAATTGCAATCTAGCAATTTCTAGTGCCTCGTAACTGGTCCAAAATGTAAATCATTCTCAGTAGGGAAATGCTTCTGAGTTTAAGGGATGGGTACTGACTGTCTGGTTCTGCATAGATCAGGTTAAAAACCTACAGGACTTTTCAACGGAAAGAATGGAAACTATAAGAGGAGATGGTGACTGACATTTTGAATCCAATGGTGAGACTATTTTTACTGGATTCTCTTCTGAGTGACCATACCTGCTTTTTCTTTAATGACAGCCCAGTCCTCATAGCTGTCTATATGCTCCTTGAGCCGGGAACAGAGCTGCACATTACCCACGTAATCCAGGAGAACATCAATAATTGGCCCAGCCCAGCGACTCATCTCTGGAGTAGACACCATGTCACAAAACTTCAAGAAAAAGCAGATTTCACTACAGTCAGTGAGAGATGAATGCACCCTCAGAAACTATGACAACAGCAACAATCCTAGCTACTTCTTTGGTCCCAAATTTCTACCAGCTGTGAAAGCTATTTCCAGTTTACCATGGGAAAGCTTCTACTAAAGCCTCTATTTATTTATTTATTTATTTTCAACTGAGGACAGAATCACCTTTTTGCAGCCTCAGGAGGACACAATACCCTGCTGGAGTCCCATCTCTGGAGCACAGAAAGGATGGTGAATTGTTTACAGGGTCTGACAGTTCTACTTCCAGGGGAATGGGAGGGAAGAAGAGCCCTCAGAGCCTTGCCGTTAGCAGGTGAGAGAGCTGCTGCAAGGTGCATACAGTTCAGGACACTGTGACCCAGCATGTTGGGTCCCTTTCTCTTCTTGGCATCTGTTGCCCACAGGGCAAGCTGCAGAGTACTCAGAGCTTCAGCATGGAGGGCTACTTATGTAAATACTGAAGCACAGAGCTGATGTTAAGTGGTGTCATTTCAAAAGAGTAGTTACTTGCCTTCCCACTTTGATTTAAATGCATGTGTTTTACCAGACAGCTTCATCTGTCTCTTAGGGTGCTGCATATGACGAAGATATCTGTGGATTTATCTGCATATGAGCAGTCAGATAAGTTAAGTTGAACTAAATCATGCTGTGTGGATGAGAACTCAGACACGTAGCTGGACACAATTGAATACTGGTGACTTATGCACCATCCATCTTCTTAATCACTGAGACTGTCTGCAGACACCTTCCAAGCCCACCCCAGATGGGAAAGAAAATGCACCAGCCTAAACCTCTTTCAGTTTAAGCTCCTGTAACTAGATCTCGTTTGATTGTACCTGTATGAGCACTAACTCAAAATGCATTAAGATTTTGTGTAGATATTCTTATTCAGAAATAAAATATTAGCACACCTAGGAAGAATAAAGCTGTAGACAATTATAAGGTCATTTAATTCAAGGTGAGAGCATTCTCAGAGGTGTTTACTGCTCTTCTGACTTCGTTTCTCTGAGCATCCCAATGTAACGTTTCTCAGAAAAATTAAGTGTAGTAATGCTGGGAGGATCCCAGGGGACAACCCAGAATTTCTACCAAATTGTTTATAGGAAATTCAGTTTGGGATATCTGACATTCTCCAGTGTGTATGCCCTTACCATGCAGTTACACATACAACGTGCAAACTGGGGCTCTGCACTACACCTCCAAGCATTAACTCCACTTTGACAGAATTTAAATGAGGACACAGTTTCAGAGTAATAAAACTCCGGATCTTATTGCTCCCCTCTTCTCGTCTCTGCCAGAGACTTTGCCTGTCTTTTTCTCTCTTCCCTATTCACGAGCTCATCCTACCAAAATGTTTTCCAGATTAAAAATGTTCCAAAACATGTTACAAGAAAACAAGCAGAGCAAACTGAAGCAAAATAATGCAAAACTGCAGCTACAGGCCGTCGAATTGTCTCGAGGACAGAGGGACTCGGGACTCGGAACACACTTTGCCTGAGGTCTTGGCAGGCCCCCGATTGCCCTCTCGCGGCAGTAGGTTGCTTCACTCCCCAAGTCCGTGGTTTTAACACTGCGATTCGGGAAATGGGGACCGAGAAAGCATGCATTTTTCTGCACTCAATTTCTCCAGGAAACACTAATTCAGTAGAAGCAATAATGATTTATAGCTATGTATTTTTCAAATCCACCTCCAATAGCTCATAGTCTTTACTGTGTAAACACTAATTCAGATTTATTTTCCTTATGTAACTCCACACAGAAAAATAAGAAATGCACATCTTTTGTGTAGAAAAGGCTCCAGTTTCATATGATGCTCTGTATTTTAGGATACAAACCATATCACAGCCATATCACGAAGCTAGACCATACAAGCCTTACTTTTATTAGCCAGAAACCTAGCCCTAAGAAGCAAATTTAAAATAATACTGGAAGAAAGGCATCACTTTTTCTGCTCTGTGTGCATTTGTCCCAATCTCTCTCTAGGCACAGACAAAAATTTACACAGCATTGCTTCTTCTGCCTCACGTGGTCTGACTTTTGAGGTGATAGCTCTCTGTGTGTGACCCAATATTTTGTTACATGTTAAAAGTAGTGTTAGGTGACATCCAGAAGGAAATTCCACATTTAACTAAGTAAAACCAAACCAGTTTATCTGTGGCTGGGATATCACAGAGGGTACAAATCCTCTCTCTTTGCCTTGGAACACCAGCCTGCTTTCACTCTACTTCCTACCTTATCATGGTTCAAGACTCAGAAATTATTCAGTTTATTGGTGACCATTTCTTTGGCCTAAGGGACACTATCTTCCAAATCACACAAAGGTACGCTTCAGCTATACAGGAATTAACTTAATGCTTCCCTAATGCTTTGCAATAGAGAAAGAGGACTGCCATGCTGAGAGTTGTTGTAGTGTCTTATGTTGAAGGATAGTAAATTGTGACTGGAGGGTTATATTTTCCTTGAGATATTTTGGAAGGAGTCAACAGGCAAAGATCACACACATAAAAAAGTGAAATCTGAGATTATGCATCGTCATTTAGGGGACTGAGAATCCAATTCCAGCTCAATGGAAAAGGTAGCTGAGATTTGGAAAGGACTGCAGAGATAGACATGTAATGCGTGGTCATCTAAAACCTGTAAGTGGCTTTGAAAACATGGAGTCACGGATCTAAATCTCCTACTTGTTTGAAAACCGAATATAATGTGCAATCATGTAGCTAATGTAGTGATTTATACACCCTCTCCCTGGTTGCTTTTCCAGTTTACATTCACTAGTTTACCCTCATAAAGTGAAGGACTATACATTCTTAATTTAACCATGATTGGTTAAATGAGTTTAAATGAGTTTAAATTCTCTATTAGATAAAACAGGTGTTGCAGGGTGAGAAACACAAGCATGTCTCTATTGTCCATTTGACACTGCCTGTCAAGAAAACATGCTTCCTTCCTGGGACCTCAGGTCCAGAGGAAAAGAGCATTGTGGATCTGACAGCAAAAGCTGTCAAGATGCCTATAATTCACCTGAAATTCAGGCTAGGGCAATAGCAGATTTTGGCTATCTTCCCTCTCCCTCCCCTGCTCTCCCTCCTTCATTGAACACGGACTTGGAGCTCTCGCATACTCTTATTAAGCCTTATTTTTATTTAAGTAAAGTAGGACTAAAGGCAACTTCTCTCACAGGAAAGGTGGGAAAATAAATACGTGAAGTTATCTAGATATATAGGTGAGAGATATCCTCAGAAGTGCTAAAGGTAGATTTAGCTGTGCTTACCTGTATTACAGTTGGCTCTGTGGACAGCTGAGGATCATTAAGTCTGTCCCGTCTGTAATTTAATGCAGGGTGTGGGCAATTTCCATACTGACACTGAAAACAGGAAACTGCATCACAGCCCAGATCCAGGAGATACTTCAGCACAGAAAGGTACTTCATTGAAAACATGATGGTCGCTGGAAATGTGGTGGGATGGCTCGAAATATAGGCATTGATGTTTGCTCCGTGGTCGAGAAGCAGTTTCATGGTCTTCAGGCAACCGTGGCGGATGGAGATGAGCAAGGGATTGATGAGGTCAACATTGGGGTTGGCTCCAGCCTGCAGCAGGAGCTCTGTGGCGTAGATATTGTTATTAAAAACAGCAAAATAGAGGGGGGTGGTGCGTCTGTCCTCATAAAGGCAGGAGCGTTCAGTGGAGAGGCTGGTGTTCACCTCATAGCCAGCATCAATCAGCTCTTCCAAGATGTCATCGTTGTTGCGCTCGGCTGCTAGATGCAGGGGGCTAATGCCGCTGCGCTTGACACGGGTGCGACTGGTCACGGGGATCAGCATGGAGACAATCCTGATGGATGGAGAGCCAGTGAGCAGTGGTGAGCTCTAGTGGATCTACTGCAAATCCTTGCTTTGTGGTTGTAACCTTAAAAGCCTACTAACTGGCACTGGAACAACTCATTCAGAGCAAAACCAGAGTGTGAACTTGTAACCTGTCTTCATCTCCCTGTTCTTACCTTGATGAAAATGTGAGTTAGGTGACTTCTCTTTCATAGAGGAACAAATTTTTTGAAATCATCACTCAGTTTCTGTGAGGTACTGACAGCCACAGGGGCACTTACAATGGAAGCGACAGTGTGCTGCCTCCTCACCTATCCTGCTGTAACTCACTTCTGTGCCACAACCGAAATGGCAGACACCCAGCTGGGCTTTCCCAGATGTTCTGCACCTCCACCATTGCGCTGTGGATAGAAGCCAGAAGAACTGCCTGAGGAAGCAGGCTGGACTTGTTGAAAGAGGGGTTGTATTTCCCCACCTCCATCATGATAGCTCTGTTGCTGAGTGCTCACCCACACAAGATGTTGGTAGGCCTCATGGGTCACAGCTGCAGCAAGAGGCTTGAGACCAGAAAGAGTATGAAACCAAACCTTCCTCTGTGGGACAGAGCTGGGATAAACTATATATTTGGTTTCCAGACCTCCATGCCAGATTTTATAGTTCAGTTATTACCCTGGATTGAGCCCCGTCCTGGAGGACCTTACTGTGCAGCTTTTGGCTGTGGCAAATCCGTGGGGCTATCAACATCCATCCCAGATCATGGGGAGCCAAAAAGATAATTAGGAAAGGGGAGAAAAAGAAACACAAATATTTTCTAGGCTGGTTGCCATGCTTTTAGCCCAGGGAGAAAAAATGTACAGCCAAGTCCTAAACCCCAGTAACCAGGGATTGCTATTGGAAAGTGTGATGCAGCCTTTAGCACAGCAACATAAATCAGGCTGCTCTCATTACGTAATCAGCATTTCAAATATATGATGTACAAGGCCCCTGCCATTGCAAATCCATGAGCATTTTATGTCTCCACAGGTGTCACTGGAGCTGCATAACCAGGCCTATGGGTTAAACCCTCATTTCCTGCTCATAAAGTTGGGTGTTTTAGCTAAGGTGCTCGCCTGATTCTGTAAATACAGGCAAGTCACCTTAAGCTAGATCTAGAAAGATAGTCTGGACCATCGGATCTGAGCCTACCTACTGTGCCGGGAGATGCCCATGCTCCCTATGGGATGCCTGCAGAGACAGGGACATCTAAAAAAGGGACTTGTGGCAGCCAGCAAGTTAAGCACCTCCTCCTCCTCCCTCATGCAGATGACTCTATCTGGCATTCAACAGCTCTTCTAACAGACATTTAGAGCTCAGTTTCCTGATGAGTAGTGCCTCTCTTCTTTAAAATATGGCATATCTTCAGCTGGGCTTCAATGGCTGGTTCCAACACTAAGCTCTCAAAAGTATATTTACATATTGAACTAAGCAAAATATAAGCCCTAGTCTCAGGAAAAAAATTTTGCTTGTGATCCATTGAATGATCCTGTGAAAGACTGAGCCTCCAGTGCTCCCAGGAGCTGAAAGAAGAGTTGAAGATGCATAACACTTTACAGTATATGTTCCCATTTACATGATGGACAGTTGATGTCTCCAAGTTACTTCTACATCTTATTTTTTAAACAGAAGTTGTGTTGTTGTTGTTGTTTTAACAACACCTTGGGAAGTGAAGTCTTTTTTTTTAATTTTTTTTCTCCTTCTAGCAACCTCACTCATTCCAGCATTGTGATGCTCACCAGGGAGCAAGAGGATTGGATGTTGGTGAGCTGGCAACTTTCCACCATTAGCAAATGTTTTCTGTAAGAGCCCTAATAGCAGAAAGGGCACAGAGCACTGTGAGGACACCATGCCAAGTGCCAGAATTAGTCATCCCACGATCAACTCTTTTGAAGATTTAAGGGTCTGTTTTGCTCTTTCCCTCCAGAATATGTGCTTCAACCAGATCTTCACATCTGAGGTCTAACCTTCCTCATTTCTGTCTGCAAGGACCTGAACCTCACCACAGGGGTGCCACACACTACAATCCCTGTACCTCAGGCTTTGTTGGGAGAACAAAAGGGAAAGTCTGGAATCATCATATTTTATCAGTCTAGTTCTGTATCTAGTACCTGTCTGTTTCTTCCTTCAAAGTGAGTTGGTTCAGTAATGCGGTGTCTCCACCACTGCAGTCTTTCCTGTCTGGTGGGAAGGAGAATAGAGCTCAAGTGAAGGCAGCAAAGGCTGGACAAGCCATAAAAAGCTTGTGTCTGTCACAAGGCTGAGCTTCTTACACAGTTTTGAAACAGAGCTGAGTTTTCCCTTATCCCTGACACCTGCTTTTGGGATCTCCATTTTCTAGAAATTATAGGGAAGAGGCAGAGAGCATCCTTACTATGAGTGTGCCAAGAGATTATTGACTTGCATTTACTTAATAAATCTGCCCACACTTCACAAACTCTTCTCAGCTCCTTGGTTCCAAGGGGGAAGGAGTTAAATGACTGCTTGCGATTCTCCTACAGCTGATGAGATGACTCTTACGAATATCATGTCAGTATTGACAAGGTGTCATTTAAAATAAACAAACACCAAGCCACCAGAGTTGACAGTTGAGCCCTGAGACTACATTCTTTGCTTTTTGATGGTAGGGAGCCTTCATGCTCTGGCAAAAAAATTGAAGCATGGAATTCCTACAGAATTATGTATTAAATCTGCAGGAATACAAAGAAAGGTCACCATGAAGGGTGTTATTTTACCGAATACCAAAGGAATTAAGAACAATCAGCCAATCAGGCTAAAGCTTTGTCATTTAGATAAATATTTATAAGAGATCTTTTTCTTTTTTCATCCTCTTGCAATTCTGTTTGCAGCAGTTGGGCAGTTGTGCACAAAAAAATTGTGCTCTCAGTCTTTTGCAAGTGAACGAATACAGAGTTTGAGCTGAATGCTGGTCTCATTTATGCTGCTCAATGTTAGCAATGATAGACGTGACCTCTGAATTAGGCCCTTTCTTTCATAACACAGGGATGGACTCCAGTTGCAGACTTTCCATGTAAATTTGTTTTCAGATTGGGATGTGGATCTTCTGAGGGGAAGAATAGATTCAGAGAGCTGGTCTAGACTATATACAGATTGGATTCAGATTAATTTACTGTACTGTTGGATTAACTTTTTTGAAAGTGAGCAACTGGAGCTGGTTTTTGCCTCTAGCGCATTTCTGATCTAAAATGTGTTTGTTTTCAAGAAACTGTCTTCGTAAGGCAAACCCCGGACAAAATGTTGAATCGTGCCTGTATTATTCTACGCAAGATATTTATGTACATGCTAGAAGCATATAAACCAATTACATAAATTCACACTGGGCTGCCCTCTGAATACAGCTTCCACAAAGAAGCAGACCTACTGCAATTGCAGAAATAAATATCCTCAGGTCTATCAAAGTGATTTGAGAAGTGTAATTGGGATTCCCATACGGGCCAAAATGCTAAGAGAAAATATACTGTGGGGAGGTGTAGTGCTGTCAAAAGTTTTCATTCCTCAGACACTGTGAAATACATAAGAACCTGCTCTAGCAGTCTGCAAAGATAGCTTTAGTATCTAGAAATATCCTTTGCAGTTGGACATACTCCATCTTTTAATCACTGCTAAAGGGTTTTGACAGAAATTGCTATAGTCAGAAGAGTCCACTAAAGTCACCAAAGGGGTCTGTCACTGTAACCAGAGATGTGACTGTGTTTTGCAAAAACAGCTGTGGGCTGTGGCAAGGGATTAAAGGTGGGAGCTAAAACTCACCCTGGGATCAGAAGAAAATGCTCAGTAGTTCAGGCTCATAAGCAGGTTTCAATGTCAGTTCCTATTGGGTCTTGAAAGAGATAGGGAAGCACTACTTACATGACAGTGCAACAATCCCACATCTAGACAACATCTTCTAAACTGATGTCATTTATTTTAGGCAGGACTGTGTTCTCCTATTAGGAAAAACTACTTCAGGGGACTGGTAAATCTACTCAATTCCTGGTTATTTTTTCCATTAGGTACTTTTCTCAGTGTTTACAGAATGTAATCAGTTCAATCCCAAAGACATTTAATTAGAAAAAAAGTGTATTTTTTATGAATTTGTCTGTTCCATGAAAGAGTATTTAATCATTCACTAACAAGCATATTTTCCAGACCTTGGGTGATCCTTGTACTTCTTTTCTGAAGTTTTTCCAATTTCCTGAAAGCCTTCTGAAAGGCAGGATACCACAACTGGACACCATATTCTAGCAACAATCTCACTAATGCCCTAAAGATTCACTTAACCACTTCCTGCTGTCAGCAGCTAAATTATAGCTAATAAAACCTGAACACACCAGAGATGAATGCAGCATGTTCTGCTTGTGGAGAAGAATCACTAAGGGCTTGTTTGTGTAGGAAAACTATTGCAGACTAGGCTATATTGTGATAGCTATTGAATACTAACCCGCTGTACAGATGCATTTTTATTCTATCTTAAGCATATTTTGTGGAGCTCAATTTAATCCACTGTCAAGATACATGGGGTTATTTAGCTGTAATAGGTGATGTCTTGTCAAAGCTAAAGGGACCTTTCACCTCACATCCCTGCTCACACCACCCCATCCTGAAAATACACTCTGTTCAGTTTGTGATTTCCAACCTAAGCTCTGAAAGCGGCAGCTCCCTTGCTTGCAATGCTCAGAATTGGATCTGGAACATTACATTCTCCTTTTCATAAGGACTTTGCATTTTTATCTAAAAGATGAAATTATGAAATGAACTAAAACTTACTCGCAAATCCCTTTTTTGGCTGCTATGTGAAGAGGTAACAGGCCATCCTTATTGGCTCTGTTAGCATCAGCTCCTTGGGACAAAAGAAACTCCACAATAGGTACATGTCCATTTTTACAAGCTTCATAAAGAGCAGAGGCATTATCACTGGCTTGAGTATTTATATCAGCACCTAGGAAGGAAGAAAATCTTTGTAGCACCAAAAAGTTAAAATAAGATGGGAGAAACATACTTTGACTGAACACACAAATCTCCATGACATTGGAGTTACACCATGTGCAGAAAGAGGATGTGAATGAAGTCTTATCACAGCAAAATGACAATGTGATACAGTTATATTATAGATCTCCACTGGCTTTTACTATGATGTGAATTTCATAAGGGAGAGTTTAAACAGGGAATCATACTCTTACTCACAGACTGCTGGGGAAAGTAAAGTGATAAAATGACAATGCACTCTAGGAAAGCAGAGATACTCTCAGGATAAAATGCACAGTGGGTGTCAAACACGAGATCCCAGTTATGAATGGAGGCTCCACTCAGCTGTATCTCAAAGACAAATGCTTTAAAATATGTTTGTTCTTTATTTATCATGGCCTTTTCTTTGGACACAATAATTCCATTAGTATTTATATATTTACACTATGTATATATAATATTCCTGAGCAGAAGTGTGGACTAGATTACCTCAATAGTAGCTCTCCAAAGTAAATTATTATATGATTATGTATTTATGATTTATATATTTATTTCACTTTTAAATTGTTTATAATCTATATATTTATGTAGGTACATATGTATGTACTATTTATATACATAGTATATACATATGTATTTACCATTTATAATATATTTCAATTTTCATACATATACAAGCTAAAACAGGATTTTATAAAGACACCTGCATAGTTCTGAACAAGAATTCTAATCAGCTTTCATTTGGGCAAGTCTTAGTTAATGAATATTTCATTTCAAAACTTAGCACCTAAAGCTTTATCTTTCCATTTTATGAGGCTTCAACTTAGGCCCCAAATGGTAAACTTTACCTAAGAAAAGATAAATATTATTGATGAACTACTAGAGTATTTGGGGCATTTTTTCGTGTACTCTAGTGGGTGCTTGTCTTAATAAACAACAAGCAAGAATAAACCAAGCCCTGGTACCATTTGGCCAGAAACAGCTTGGAATCTTGCTTTTGTCTGTGGTAGACATTTAAGTCCTGGCAGACTGAATTTTGACTGCAATATACTATACCATGCTGTCCTGGGGAGGGCTGCTCTATGTGCATCCTAAATGGGAATGACAGTTCACTGGAGTTTTGCTTCTAAACTCCAATAAAGGAATCAATCAGTCTCCCGTTTGATCATGAAAAATCCCTGCCAAAGAGAACATTTCCCTGTGCTCTCACCCCAAAATGAAACATCTGTGTTGTGTTTGGCCCTTTGAAGATGTTGTAGCTGGAAACATCAGGAGAATTGCAGTGACAAAACATAACACAGGACTACGTTCTTAATGAAAAAGAAATGAAAAAGAAACTGTTTTTATGATGAACATTGCTCATTGTAAACAATGCAGTGATATCATTTCTGGGATTCTCAGAGGAGTTTTTGAGCGCTTTAAACAACTGGACAGTTTTATTGGATTTTCTCTTGTGTATTTTTCTCAAAATTGAACTTTAAGAAACTCATAATATCTATCAAAGTTGAAACATAAATCACATTCCAACTTAGTTTCTAAAACTGTGGGCAGTCTGAAAGACTAAATGGTCATATAAAACTGACTTGACAATGTTAGCTAGACAACAGGACACTTTTTCTTTTCTTTTTTTGCTCCCAGACTGCCATATCTTTCTTAGCTGTTCTAACTGTTTTAGAAGTTTTTCTTATCTCCATTGGTGTTTAACTCTCATTTCACAAGTGCAGAACCCAACTCTTACCTACGTTGAAGATAGCAGTCCACGGCAATAATAAAATATTGTTCAGAAAGGTAGTAAAGTCTGTGCTTATTGTAAAGCCGTTTTACATGACCGGAGCAATAGAAGTTAGTTTTTGTGTAAACTAGAATAAAATTCACTCTGTTTATGTTTGAACACATACACACGAGGGAGAGTGTCTGCTTCTCCCAGGTGTAAATCCCTTAACTATACAATAGTACTCTATCTATTTTCAGCAGGATTCATTAGTGGAGGAGAGATAACCTTGCCCATCAGTGTACATGTTCATGAGCAGATGGGGCTGGTTAATATTCAACTTCTGCCATCTCTTACCACCTACAGTTTTTTTCTGTGACTGGTTTTAAGCTACATATGCACACCAATACAGGTTTTGAAAGCTGTCAAGCAATGCAATTACAGAGCATCATATTAATTCCCAAAGTAGGTGACCTCGAATGAATGCTAAAATGCATTTGTTAAGACCATGCTCTCTGAAAGACCCTACACAATCCAGCCATCTGGAGCAACAGGGGTTTGGCAGCTCTACAGGCTAGTCTTTGTCTGGAGATTGAAAAGCTGACCCAGGGAAAATTAATAGGGATTTTGAAATACCAAGGATGAAACGAATAATGGTGTGTCAAGGACGCAACTCTACTCACCACACTTCGCCAGGTATCTCAGAGCTTCCAACTGCCCACTCTCAGCTGCCACAAATAAAGAAGTGATTCCATAGGAGTTTGCAGACTCAATCTTGGCACCCCCTTTCACCAGGATATCGATAATCTCCAGGTCATTTCGGGAGACAGCCTCATGGAGAGCAGTCCATCCTCGATTGCAACGGTGATTGGTATCAGCATTGTACTGTACCAGAAGTCTTGCGGCCTCTGCATTCTTGCGCTCACAGGCTGTTTTGAAGAAAAGGGAAGCGATCAGTACAAGCTTTTGAAAAGCTTCTAGGAGTTGCGCATATCCACTTCATGTAGCACAAGGCAATATTGAGTTGCAATTGAATAGCAACTTGGCCATATTGAATAAAGACCATCTTGATGGCTAAGACCACCATGATGGCTAAGGCTGCTGCCAAATGACATCATCTGGGGCTTGCAAGAGATGTGGCAGTGAAGCCAATCTTTGGTCCAGAGCTGGGGGAGGCTGTGACATGTGCAGGACTTGTGCCAAGCCTAGTTTTAAGGAGGCCCAGCCGTTTGTACCAGCTGGACATCACAGTGACACAGGGAGATGACAAGACACGAGAGATAATTTATGATGAATGAACAAATCATAGAAATCACATGACCTGAAGACTGTATTTGCAAATTCTGAGCAAAATGGTTCTAGATTTTATTGTCCTGAACTACAAATAGAGTTCTATATAGACAATAAAATGAAAAAAAAAGCCTCAACCAAGAATGGCCAGGAAAAGATCCTTACAAAATAGTAACAGGGTGAGTCGGTAGCACTCTCTCAGCCTGCAACAATTCACAGCTCAGGACCATCCCGAGGTAATGGTGTTTTTGTGGTAATTAATAGTATACTACTGATTTTTATTCCATCGGTTTGTCCCATTGCTTCTTGAATTTCAAATCACGAGGCTTCTGATCCTTCTTATACACTTTGACTGTGGCACCCCAAACTAAAGGCACCTAGAATAATCAAAACCTTTTACAGCTCCCCTATAGCATTTGTTCTACAATGTGCAGAGAGTTAGGCCAACACATTCTATAGTAATTGTGTTTTTGTTTTGTTTTATATCATAGTTCCTTTTTCTCACGGTGGTCCTCTTTTGGTTTTGATTCTTCCCTTGGGACATGGACATGGATTTCTCTCTCATACACACGTGTCACTCACATGTACTGAAAGCAACTGTCTGAATAGACATTATTATAATCACCTGTGCATGGTAGCTCTGCAGAATTAAATTTGCTAACACACAAGGGATGACTAATTTGCCATTCAAATTTTTCACTCTTTTTATTAGAGGATGGGCCAGAAGGTTTTGTATAAAGACTTGCATATTCTGAATAATAGTTTTTCTCTGGTTAATGGATGCATTCACATTATTATTATTGCTACTATTACTACTAATGCTGCTACCTGCTACTACCACTGTTGCTGTGTGTTTAATACATAGTAGAACAGCTTTCCTTTGACAGACAGTAAGCCAGAATTTTACAACTAAGGCACTTTAAACTGAACAGGTCCAGTGCCAGGCATCTGAAGCTGGAAGCAAGGTTGAAAGCAGTAATATGTGCTATTTAATATGTTAGAGCACTAAAAATAGTTATGGCAGGAACAGTCAGTCAAAGGGGGATGGACAGTAAAGTGTGAGAGTTCATGTCCTCTGAATCCTTGGATATCATAGATCCAATGTTGTTCTGCTGAAGAAAGTGTTTTCTCTGACCAGCAGCAATGTAGTATGTCCATGTTAAACGCTTCATCAACCTCACTTAATTGCTTATAACTTTATACATCTCCCATAGCACACAGCCTGGCCTGGCCCTGTCTATGAATCACTGGCATGGCTATAGCTGATACACGCCCACACTGAACAGCTACTTAGGACCAACTGCTTGGAAAGGCATACATATTCCTGTACTATCCAGCTTTCTGCTTTCCCAAAGTCTGGGACATTGCATGGACTCCCTGTACTGAGAAGTCCACTGAGCACCACACACCCTGCCCTCAGGGGTGTGCAGCTTATGCCCCCAGGGCAGTATCTAAAATGTCTCTGATGTGAATGAGAAGAGAGGCCATGGCATGGCAGGTCAGACATAGGAGATACAGGACTGTTGGACAGAGGGTGCAAAATGAGTTAATTGGTGAGTTTCAGCCTCAGGGCATGACAGCCATGATGTGTGAGGTGAGCAAGGTGCAGCTGATCCTTCGAGCACCTGCAGCTCTCTCCTGGTGGTGCCAGAAGAGTTCATCATCCCTGGAAGCACCACCCTTACCTTTGTAGAGTGGAGTTTCTCTGGCCTTGTTGGAGATGTCAGGCTCAGCCCCAGCCTGCAGCAGGGTGAGCAGGCAGTCCAGGTTGCCCCGGCTGGTAGCCAGGTAGAGAGCTGTCTCCTCATTGAGGGTGCGCTGGTCAATGGTGCCAGGGTACGCTGTGAAGAAACCAAGAGCCCAAAGTCATCATGGCAGGTAGTGCACAAGTATCTGCAGCACCATCACCCTTCCATCCTTACAGTTTTAGTTGAGTTTCTGTTGTTTATTCCTCCTTTTGTTTTTAGCAAATAAAGTTAAAAATATACTCCAAGTTACTATGAATCTTATCAGTCAATAGCTTAGATTAAAATGTTTAGCTATGGCCACTGGTGATGCAGAAACCTGTTCAGTAACAGCACTTCAGCAGCAGTTTGAAAACAAATTACAGTAGTTAATCACTTTCAGAGAAGTGGAAAGAGGTGCTGGACTGGCTCTGATGCTAGTGCTAACAAGCGACACTGATGCCTGCTGTGGTGGCTGAGTGGCTGAGCATTTTGCAACAGCCAAGGTCCCAGCTGTGAGAAGTCTAAGGCTTGGCAAGATCTATCCAGCATCACGTTCCCCTGAAGATCCTAACTCTTAGGGGCTGAAGTCTGGAAAACTATCCTCAAAGACAAGGTTAAATTAATATGCATTCACAGAGGTTGAAAAAAAACACTTCACACACAGTCCCAGAAAAGGATTAGTCTGACGCTAATTCTGCTTTTTAGTATACTCATATTCTTCTTCCTCATTTTGTAATTAGTTAGTTTTAATTTCACTAACCTTTTTGCAACAGACTCAGGCAACCCACTTGGCCATAGTACGCAGCTTCATGTAGGGGTATCCAGCCATCCTTATTAGGTTCAGAAAGGTTTTTTCCTGATTTCATCATGTTGCACACCGCTTTTTCATCTCCATACTTGATTGCTGCCACAACAGGGTCAAGTTCTCTTTAAAACAAGATTAAAATCTGATTACCGTTTCTTTCATTCCCAATAAGCTTTTTACAGCAACATCACTGTATCATTTAGCAAAAACAGTGAATCCCTATAGCTGATATGCTAAAATTATTTTTTTCTACGGGGCCTCTAAAGGTGAAAGTTATCCATCTGCTCTAATCTAGCCATTCACAACAGATCAGAAGAATCACTGTCTGGAAGTGCTGATCTGTTTCCATGGGGTGTAGAAGAAGAGACTCACTGTGAAAACCTAGGGAAAGCATGGAGTGTGCTCCATGCCCCTGAGAAGTGAGACATGAGGAGCAGCCTGCAGGTGAGCTTCTCTCCAACAAGGCGTTCTTTTGCCAAGCCTGCATCCTGCATAGACCCAGCAGGCAACCTACTCCTTCCAGCTCCAGTGCCTGGTCCCTCTCTGCCTGGCTGTGCTGACAGAAGGCAGCCACTGCTTCCTTATTCTGAGGCAGCAAATTGCCAAGCTCCAGGGCAGCAAACACCTCAAGGGAAGAAGCATCCTTCCTGTTCTGGTGGGAGCTTGTAAAAAAGTGAACAGGAGTTGTATTTTCAGAGACAGAGAACATGAAGATGCTGAAAACCTAGGGGAGCTTGTGGTTCACACTAACTCTGTAGAGAAAATACTGCAGCTTTGAATGCAAAGAGACTGGGGAGGGTGGTGAGAGTCTCAGGGAGAGAAGTAGCATTGCCAGAGTAGGAACCCAGTATGAGATGAGATGTTGTGATACTGGGAACAGACAGAAACTCTAATTATGACAGGAGATCTAAAATACCACAATGGAGTGAAACTGGAGACAGAAAAATATAGGTAGCTCAGCATAGGAGTCCTCAAAAACCACATCATTGGTACAACCTCTGCATTTAGTGCAGCTTGCAGGAGCAGTGTGCCAAGGAATGGGGAAAGGCACCGTCCTTCCCGAAAATGTCCCTCATGCCACTTGCTGGTTCTCTAGAGCTGGAGGCAGCAATCTCAAGACAGCAGAGTCACAAAAATAGCAACCCTGGAATGAAGGGAGATAGGGGACAAAGCCAGGCATTTTGCATGGGGAGATAACAGCCAGAGCAGGCAGCTGCTGTCCTGGCCACAGCTGGCCAGGAGGAATCACCTGACCTGGTAGCTGCAAGGCTGAGGTCCCACCTTCTGCTGCATCTTCATATTCTCAGAGTACCCTGAGGACTACAATTAAATTACAGATAAGAGACTTTTATATAAGCGCTGGAAATCCAGCGTTTTGTTGAAGCCAGTCCACAGCAATTGGTGCGTTTGGCTGGGATAGTAGGAGGAGGTGGGGGATCTTTGTAACAGCTCTGGCAGAAGGCTGCCGAAGCCATCTGTTGTTCTGTGCAAAGGTTCACGTTACATACGCCGGGCTGCTCACCATGACCTCAGGATTCAGCCATGATAGTTACTGGCACTTAATGAGTTACTGCATGGCCATGGCAGGAGTCTGTGCATGGTGCTTGCAGGCAGCAAATACAAGGTGCACCACATTAGCTGGGACCTCAGTGAAAGCAGCCTACCTCGTATCAGTGATAGGGTTAAAAATGTATGAAGAATCGGTTACTGTTCGGCTTGAGCCCTTAGATGCTGAATGAAGCAAGCTTCTTTTGGGATCCTTGACCTTAAATGACTCCTGAGTAAGAAGAGGGGTTTGCTGGATCAGGTTGTGGATGCTTTAGCCAAGCAAATTCCAAATCAGTACAGAAAGTTTAATGAATCTCCATGTGAAATCCTTGTTTTCTGTTTGGCTCATAGTTGGCTGTTATAAAAAATAAAACAAAACACAAACCAAACCAAACTATCTAAAAAAAAAAAAAAAAAAAAAAAAAAAAAAAAAAAAAAAAAGGTCACCATTATGCTGCTTGGATTTGATCAGAAATATACAAAATGAGTATTAGGACTACAGAGGAAGCCCGAAGCTCTGATGAAATCATAACCTTATAGACTAATCAAAAGAATTACTGCATTTCAAATGCTAGTAGCCAAGCTGATAAATATACATTGCAGGAGAGATGTACAGGGGGGTCAATTCTGAGCGCTGCAGAAGAAGTTCAGAGGAGCACAGGAGGGTTCAGGAAGCTCCTAATTTTCCTGGCAGCCCAGTAAGATGCAGAAAGCAGGAAGGAGCAACATCTCTCCAGGTGAAGCCAACAATCAGCCCTGCCTGGCTCCGAGACCAGGGCCCTAAAATAGCTGTGACAGCACACTCCCCTGTAGCTTCCCTGCCACACTTCTGTTCTCCCCTGGCAGCAGAGGACAGGCAGTTTATCAGTGTTATTCCAGCCTGCACTGTGGACTGAACCCTACTGAGCAATGTGATGCAGAACAAGAAGCTGTCATTCCAAGTCATCGCACCCAGAGAAGGAGAGAGGTGTGCAAGGAGTGCAGAACACTTAATGAGAGGGTGAGATTTCAGTGGGACCAAGAGGAGGTGTCAGGTTATGGGGATAAGGGAGGCTCCATGTTCCAACAGAAAGGGGCTTTCACATGTGTCAGGGAGGGCAATGTCAGCAGAGAGCAGGGGACAGAGCTTGGATCAGCCTGGGTGCAGGGTGAGACTGGGAAGAATGGGTGACAGGTGATACGGGGGAGAATATAGAGATGGGTGATACAGGAAAAGAAGTGGAGTGGTGGAAAGGTAGTCACTGCAAACATGCAACTGGTGAGGGACTTGAAAGATTGATAGAAGAAAGTGGTTTCAAACTGGGATAAAAAAGGCAGGGAGGAGTTTTCTGCTGGACAAAAAGAAATGATGCTGCAACACTTCATCTAGCCACCAAAGGCAGGTGCCTGCATCTATTTTGCCTGCAGAGAGCTCTAATAAATCCATTTTTGTCCAGACACTTCCACAACACCCAGCCACAGGACAGGGCTACCCTCTTGCCTGTCTGCTTTCCTCAGCCATGACTGTGGTCATCTGAGCTTATTTACGGTCTCTGCCAACAGTAAAATATGGCCAGGATGGTCAAAAATCAGCCATGCTGTCTTGCCCCTCAGGCAGGTGAGATGCAGCACAGCTTCCCAGCAGCCCATCTTAACGTGGCAGGACAGTGTAGGTATTGCTGGGAACAGGCATTGCATCTGGCAGCATTAATAAAACATCTCTTTGAAGGACTTTCCTGCCCTGTTTATATAACGCAATAGAATATTTCTTTTCCCTGCTTTTTTCCCAGAGCTACCAAGTGACCCAGAGTCCCCAGGAAGTGTGCACTGGAGGGATGGAGAGGGATGAAGGGGGAGAAGAGAGCAAGGGGTTCTGGAGCGGGAGCAGGAGGGGAGGCACTTACACGGGCTGGGCTGTGCTGCACAGGCTGCCGTCGTACCTTCGCCTGACCCCCCAGGCTGCTCCTGTGCTGGGAGGCTGAGCACGGCCTCTCGGCTGGGCTGCCAATCTGGAGTGGCGATGACATGAATGAAATAAAGAGAAATACTCCGAATAGGAGAAACAGGTCATGTTGAGGCAGAAACAGAGGCACACATCAGCAGAGACGGAGCAAGGAAGCCTGCCGGTCAGGGCTTTGAATAAAAGCAGATGGCCACAGCTTGTTCTACGCTGGATTCAGCTGCTCTCTCAGCTCGAGATTATTTTTGGCCCTCTGAGGAAGCGTCAGGGGATTCAAATGACCATATAAGACAAGAGTGAGTTTAACCCTGCCGCCACCACACAGGAAGCAGGCACGAGGCGAGGTGACATTTGTCACCTCCCCAAGTGTCACACAAGCAGGTCTGAGCAGTGGGTGGAAGAGACCTGACTCCTCGGGGTGGTGGAAGAGCTCAGCAGTGCTCCTAGCCTGGAGTTTCAAAGCTGCAAAGGCTTTTGCTGCGCTAGAAGGTCAAATGCTGCTGACCTGTGGCAAAGGCAGGACAAGTTAATGCACAGAGCAGTGGATGCAGTCTTTCAGTAAAATAGCAAGGACTCCCAAGGAGGACAGGACCAAATGGCCAGGGAAGCCATTATTCTGCCCAGCACTGGGTCCCCACGGCAGAGCTGACAGTGCAAGTGCACTGTAATGACACTGACAAGCCACAAACTTCAGCTGGAGCAGGAGTGTACTCTGTGAAGCATCCTTGTTCTGCAGCTGTTAGACATCCTTACAGCTCCGCAGATTGTACCAAGCTTCCCAGCCTTGGGAACCAAGCAAGGACAGTAGAGCTATGAGAAGGGAGGAGGAACAAAAACTTCAGTTACTCCCCCTGCCCCCCCCCCCCCCCCCCAAAAAAAAATGTTTTTAAAGGATATTTTTGTATCTGCCTTGATTTGGGGTGACTACCTAACATCTTTCCCCCTTTACCCTTGAGAAATCTGCCTTATAAAGACTGAAAGAGGAACAAGGTCTGGCTTTCTCCTGCCAGCAAGTCCCCACTGTCTCTGCCTGAGCCCAGCATAGCAGAGCAGGGGGTGTCTCCAAGGCTGCATGCCTGGGACCAGACTCAGACCTGAAATAAATTCATCCTCTACAGTATCTAAAAGGTATCCAGCTCACACTGTTTTATATGTCTGGTTTTGGCCCCTCTGCTATGTTTTCCCATAACAAATGTTGTGCTCCCACTGGTGAAGCTGAATCCTGGCGCAAAGTGTGCCCCTGTAGGAGAGGGGGGCTGCTGGCTTCAGCAGGGCTTCTTCCCTTCAGGAAAGCACACAGCAGTGCCCCTTTCTCATTTTATTTATTACTTAAACCAGACAGCTCCGGGCAGATTCTCATTTCACCGTGAGGATGTAAATTGTTGACCTCACTGGATTTACAGCAGGCTCTGGCTTTCAAGCTAATGACAGGCTTGCAGACCAAGCGCGTGAAGCTGCTCAGCAGCACTAATTAGAAAGCACGTGTTTTGACGGGGGAAGCTGTTTTCCTGCTGCAGGCAGCATGAGATGGCCCAGCCTGGGCAGGCGCTCACTCACCTTTGCCAAGGGTAGAGCTGGTAGGGAGGGTTGTGGCTGTTGGTGCGGCCAGGGGTGGCTGCCTCGCCAGGGCCCCCCACCACTGACTTCTGGTGGCTCTGGGCAGCTGCCTGGCCTGCCGGGTCCTCTTCCAAGCTCTGCTGGATGGCCATTTTTATAAGCTCATCTTCGCTCAAGCTACCGTACAGGCTGTATTCCTCACAGCCTATTGTTTGTCTTTGGGTATTTGCTGCCGTTGTAGCCATTTTTATTCCTTTATTTTTGTTTTGCTTTCCTGTAAAGGGAGATTATGGTAATCAAAACCTAGAATTAACAAAGAAATTCAACCATCTTGTGCTTTTGTTTAGTTCTGCCCCTTGATTGGACTGACTGGCAAACCCTTCGGAAATCCTTCACCAAGGGAGAGAACATTATCAGCCAAAATCTGCACATGAACTTACTGAATGAACTCCTCTCTATCACACAGAAGTCGCTGATTTATCTGTTGATTAAACAGGGAAGGGAGCTGCTGCAAGGAAGGCAGGTTCTTATCTACTCTTTCTGGTTGCCACAGTTCAAGAGAAGAAATCAGTAAAGGAAATCCTCATCAGATTAAAGAGATACAGCCTGGAAGTGAGTTTATTTAGGTCAACACCAGTGGGCATCATTCTGTGTGTGTTTTGCTGTTGTTTGTTTTGTTTTATTTTATTTCTCACTCTAACTGCAGAAAATTTAGGGACAAAGCTACTTTGTGGAGTAATTTCTTCCACCCTATCTGGGGACCTCTTGAGCAACATGCAAAGATATTCTTTGAAGTGACTTTGTCTCACTCAGCTAGCAGAGCTACACGACACTGCTCAGTTTCACTTCTGATTTTTTGCTGCCCACATAACAAAGTTCAAGGTCATCAGTTTCAAGACTTATGATAAGACGCACTTCTAAAAACTGGTGGTTGAGATCGGAAAAGGAGAGGTGGGGGAAACACATGGGCACAGTCAGAAATCACAAAATGACTGCAAACACTTATCATAATATGGACCCAAAAAAGGCAAAGACAATCCTAAATATTGCTGCATTTCCAGTAGTAATAGGGATGAATTAATGCCATGAACAGTACAATACTCTAGCAGGATCTACTCCAGATGACAGAGAGGATTCTGGCCATCAGTGTCCCAAAATCAAGGGATGAGGTGGAAAACTTGGCTCTTTTAAGATGACAGCCAAGAGGGAATAGGTTTGCTCTTTATAAGTGCACCAAAGTGACAAGAACTGTGTAGAATTACAGAGAACACTGGCATGAAGAGAAATGGTTACAAGCTGCCCAGGAGGAGGTGAGCAGGACAGGGGAGGACAGGGAGACAGCAGAATATGACGGTGGAGAAGCATCCCCCAGGCACACATAGGCAAGGGGCTAGCTAAGTGCATCAGTAGGGTTTCAAAAAAGCTGCCTCTACCCCTGTTGGGGATCAGGGCCCCTTTCAGCCCCTAGGGGTGTCAGTCGCTGCCCCAGCAACCATGCCAGGGTATGGGGGTCCCTGCCCCTGCCATGCCAGAGCACCACTGATGGAATGAAGCCTCCACCTCTCTTTCCCACTTAATCACCCAGGGCAGACTGGCTTCCTGGGGCTTATGCCGGGAGATTGCTCTGCTCCCACAGCCCTTGCTGCTGTGTGCACAGCTGAGAGACAGTCTTAACCTGGGGGAAACAGTAACTCCCCACATGGGAATGGACATAGCTATGTGCATCAAGACACTCACAGTCATTTCTTTAACCATAATTTATATATACATATACATATGTATATATATATGTATACACACAGAGTTTAAAGAAATGCAAGAGCCTGAAAAGCCACAAGAAACTTAAAACCTTGGATTTAAGCATTTCACCTTACAAACAGTCATGTTTGCTATATCCACGGCCCCCTCAAGCTCCAAGCATGCCCCAGAGGAAGTGGGAAAGGGAAGCCCAGCAGATTTCAGATCAACACTATGACTCTTAAAGATGAAGGATGTATTTTGCAGTCATGAAAACTGCCAAAATAAAACCTTCTGTTCTGTAAATAACACAACCCATTTTTTATTTATTTTTTTTTTCCCCAGATTTCTGAAGGCTGTTCTAGTGAGAGCTGGTGCACTTCAGCTCTGCTCTGACCCCTTGCTGTCCTAAGGAACTGAAACCAGCCATCAAACCACTGACATTTCCCATACAAGAGCTGCTGTCGCCCCATACTCCAGCTGCTTCAGTACCTGTCCTTGGATGCACTCTAGCCCACGGCTGGCCCAAACCCATGACACAGCCTTTTTTTTCCCTGCAACTTCTGCTGCTCTTTGGCTTGCTCAATTCCTGGCATGCTGGGCAGCACACTTACAGTCCTGCAGCCTAGGTACTTACGTAGCGAGTGGTGTGCTGTGGCTGTGTGAAACCCACGGGCTGGAATCAGAGAGCTTGTCTGCAACATCCAGCACTTTTGTGCCCAGATGTAGGGGCCTGGCCCAGGTGGTGACTCAGAGACTTAAACTCAGTTGTTAGTGGAGAGGGCAGGATCTTATCCTAAGCTCCTAATGAAGGTGATGCACAGTGACTCTTTGGAGGAGGCAAGAATGGAGCTAAAGTGTTCTTTGAGGGGAACCTGCACCAGTGGAGCATGGGGCACAGATGCCTCTTCTGTATCCTCCCCAGCACCACCACTTGCATCCTGACTGCACAGGAGCAGAGCAGCAGCAATGCATCTCCATGCTCTGGCACACTGGGCCTACTGATTTAGGTGCCCCTCTGAACTCCTATCAGATCTAGATATAAAGGCCATTTCTGGACATCTTCCTCTCCCTCCTTTTTTTTCCTGCTTTGTTGAGGCACAGTGAGGGAAAAGGAACATTTCTTATCTTGGGGACCATTCCTGTTTGATCCTCTTACTCTTGTATGGGTTAACTGGGTCCACCCACTTGAGAGGAAAGGGAGAACCTCCCCCACGTGTTGGTGATCCTCACTAATCTAAATATTTTGACAGGAGTCCCATGGAGTGCAGAAACAACAGTGCTGGCAGCAGCTCCCACCACTGACTCATCCTGCAGGCAGAAATGTTGTGGGGCCCGAAACAGAGAAATCTTTAAGTGCTGCTCATCTGACTGGCACAACCCCGATGTGGCTGTGAGGGTCACATCTGGGGGCTGCAGGAGCTTTCAGGCCCATCCAGACAGTCAAAGACGTTCTTAGCTGCCCTGAACCCTACCAGAGGTGGTTCAAATTGGGTTTGAAGCCATTCTCTGGTGAGATGCTTTAGTAGGCAGCTGTGGAGTCACACAGTGATCAGATGTGGGTTTGATTTAATTCTGTAGGGAGCTGCTGTAAACCATGCGAGCTGTAGTAGCTGCCCAAGTGCATGCCTTAATCTGGAGGCTGGTGCACAGCAGCAGGATGGAGATTAACCTCCTTTCCCCCTGGGCTGGGCTCAGTTGCTCACCTGGTGCTGCTCCGCTAGGCTGGACAGCAGTGAACCTCCAGCCACGACCTTCTAAATACCCACTAGTCTAATGTGCTATAAGCTACATATTTTTCACCTGCAGTAAAAAAGATGTAAATAAATAGAAATAAAATAAATAATTAAAGAAATTTTTCTTGTGTGGAATGGTTGAATCAATTTGGTCAAGTAAGGTCTAGCCAAAGTGGTCTTTCTGCAGTCAGCATGAATCTATTTACTTCTTTCAGTACTGTTTATTGTAGGTTTAAAATATTAGAATCAGATCTAGAAATCAAATGCTGGCTTAATTGTCCACTTTATCTCCAGGTTTTTGTGGGAGGTTTTCACGTCGGGCTGTCCCTTGTACTCCTCTGGCAGCCTGAGGGCCTGTCCTCAAAGGTGGGTAGCACATCACATTGCTTGTACTTCAGAGCAGAACCTGATTTTTAAAGCTGTGGTTATAGTGCCTGTATTAGTCACTGAAGAACACTAAGCCTTCAGGTCTGCATTGCCTCATTAGTGAACTCTCTTGTTAGAGACACATCTTAGGATATTGCTGCCTCTGTTACCACTTAATACCTCCGTCCGACAAGATCTTCTGGATCTAAATTCCTCACCATTTCCAACTTGGGCCTGACCCTGCTCTGCTGACATAAACAACATCCCCACTTGATTTGTAACTTTGCTTTCCTGGTTTTGGTGAGTTTATTTGGTGTAGCAATCAGGTCTGTGCCACATGGAGGTACAACAGCTGCACGTGGGGCCCAGCAGGTAGGGCCAGCAGGGACATGGTGGTGGCAGGCCCAGGCCCTGCCCGCACCATGCCACGAGCAGCTGTACCTGGCTCTGAACGCAGAGGTACTGCTCCCAGCTGGCTATTGGCAACCACTCACGTTGTGGTAAGAGCCACAGACAAACACAATTAGGATGCTATTATATTTGGACTGTGGGCTGCGTCAACATCCAGTGTTTGGGAGAATGGACCTCTGATTCCTGGTGCAGCATAAATAAACAAAGGGGATTACAGCTGGCTCTCAGCATGCAGGAGTGCACTGTTCCACACCATTAGCATCTGAAACAACTGGTCCCCATTGATAGCACTCCCTTCAAGAAAAGCTTAGCAAGGCTGCCTGTCCTTCAATGCACCCCAGGCAGCAGAATTAGCAGAATTATTTCTTTCTGTCAGAGCGTGGCAGGTGAGTGACAAGGTCATTAAGGGAGCACAGCCAGGGACTTTGCCTGCCTTTGCACTTCGTTTACCCGGTCAGCTTGTAACTCAATACAGAACCTCAGTATTTATGGCACAGGGTGAGATAAACCACATACCTAAAAAACAAAAACAAGTCTTTGAGAGGCTGCAAATGGGAAAGAAGAAGAGTGGTTTGCTCCTTTTGCCTTTCACAAGGCGCGAGTGAGCCCCAGGTTCTGCAGATACCACTCCGTGTTTGCCTTTACTTCTGAAAGCAGCAGGAGCACACAGGGGGAAGGTAAACATGGCTGGAAGTCTTCCCAGAAAACCAAGCCTCCACATCAGCTCTTTCTGCTGCACCTTTTAGGCCAGATCCTCTGCTGGCAATGGAACCTAGACCAATTTACATCACTTTGAGCACTCATATTTTTTTCTATATTTTAGGTCAGTTTCCAGACATCTCTTCAGTTTTTGAAATATATTTGTTAACTACTGCTGGGAGGCAGATGATATTTTAAAAAGAGAAAGATTTCCAGTGCCTGTTGGATCTGTCAGAGCTGGGGCATTAGAAGAACAACACCTCACACTGTCCAGCTGCAGCAAGAGGCAAACACATTTTGTAACGACAGCTAATGCAGACTGGTCAAGTTATAGCCCAGTGCTGGAGGAGCAAAGCCAGGCTTCCCAAAGGAAACAAATCCACTTGTCCAGCCCCAGCTGTCAAAACAGGTCACCTATCAGTCTGGCATGGGTTATGATGCCATCAAGTTGTGATTCTGTGCAAAAGCTTTACTGGAAATACATACACCTGCATGCTTTTATTTCTTCTCAGAAAGCATTAATTCACACAGCAATAAGTGCAATATTACCTTTGTGTCATACCAACTGGAAATTTAAAAATGAAATAAATTATTTGCTGATGACATCTTTTTCTGCACTGTGCCTTGCACACACTGTTTTACCTTCTCATGTCATAACAACAACTATTATTTCTGAGCAAGCTATTCTAAGGGATAAAGATAAAAGCATCACCTGCAAGTAAAAGAAAAATAAGGAAATGGTAGAACTACAGCTCTGCTTAATACCAATGAGTGTTGTATGGCTCATTTGTAAAAATAAATAAATAAATAAATAAATAAATGAAAAAACACAAAAGGAAACCACAAAACTTACCAAGACTGTGTTAGGGTGTTAGGTTACAAACTGCTATAGGAATAAGCATTTACACAGATATAGCAAATAGAAAAGACAGATTGAAAATGATTATTAAGTTCAAAACATGCATATTTGCATTACCTTTTTGTTCTGAAATAAAAGGGTAATAATATTGTTGAAATTAGTTATCTCCTTTGATTAAGTCGTAGTTCAGAAAATCCTTGTTGGTATTCATCTCTCTGCTTTGCCTGGATGTTTCGATCAACTGCAGGACAGCTTTGAAACACTCTCGCTTTGAAGCCTGGAGTTTATTTCTGGATCACCCCATGATCAGCGAATGCAAGCCAAAATATAAGTTGTTCTGAATCTCAGATTTCCTGGTTGAAGATGTACTGCTGAAACTTTTTCCTATTCTAAAGTTCTTCTTTGTTGCATTAATCTGAGGAACTTCACTTCATCAAGCATCCTGTAACTAAATGACACAAAGTTGACCTTTCTATTACATCATTATTTATTGTCCCTGACAAGTAGACCATATATGGACATGTTTCTGGAACCTAAAGAAAAAAAAAAGAAAAGAAATTACCATATAATTTTGAAGTAAAATATGTTGTCCTGGAGAGTTCTATTTACTTGGGTGAAGGGAGCTCAATTTACTCTTCCTTTAGCTGCTGCATGTTAAATGAAACAGGCAAACATTACTGTGAGTATTTAGTGATGTTTTAGAGTGGTTTGTGCATTTTTAAGGCTACAAGGTTTGAGACTTCAGAATTCCAAAGACAACAAAAGTAGCTGTGAACCTGTTCCAAGTAATATTTATAAGAGCTTACTACTGGAAAAGAACAGCTCTCAAAACACTTAGAAGACAAGACCCTTGAAGACAAGGCTGCCTTCGGCCATAATAGTGAAATGGCAGCCATTGTCCCCACATCTCTTATAGGGCAAACTGGCAAAAGAAGAGATAGATCTGATCACAGGAAATAGTCAGGCACATATAGGAGAGCTGACACTGCTGGATTAACTGGAACATGGGCATAATCCTCCGTTTGGGATGGTTACTGTGTATTTGTCTAGCTAATATGATGAATGAAGTATAAATACAGTATAATACAGAATCAAAATGATGTCTGTGCTTTTTCCTTCAGCTCCTATTTCATTAATTCCTGTGACAAAACATTGCATTTAAAAAGAATAAAGCAAAAGAATAAAGCCTGGATTGCAACAGGTCTCGTTTCCTTTCAGAACACCTTGTTGAGCCTCAGGCTAGTTGTACTCACCTTGTCACTGCATAAACAACCCCATCCAAGGCTTGGCAAGAGTGATCTGGAAGAGAACCAATTTAGCATCATCCACTCCTCCATGATCCCTTACTAATTAGCTGCTTTGCATTTAGGGTCTTTCAGGACCAGCATCATTCCTTCTCCATGTCTGTTCTTCAATCCGACATGCTCCAGCACAAGAAGATGGCCATTACTTGACACATCCTTCTTCTCTGCTGCCTGAAAAATGATGTACCCCTCATCACCAATTCTAGGGCAATTGTTTTGTCCAAAGTTAAGGACATTCAACAATTACTGTGGCAGGCAAAGGAGCCCTGGATGTCATCACTGAGTGGGTGTGAAACTCCTACACCCTTGACAGCATGTCAGCCAACCCTCCGTGACTTTTAAACAACACCCAACATTTTTTTTTCCTGATATTACTTTAAGATTGCAACCAGCCTTGTCTTAAAAACAAGAGTGAATTATCTCACAGATCTAACCCTTCTGCTTTCCTTTTGGCAGCCTCTCATCAGATCCACACCCTTGGCACTCTTATGGCCTGCATGATGACCCACTGAACTCAAGGAGCAATGCTGATACTTCATTGCAGATTCATACTTGGAAAAGGCAAGGGTGTGTAAGTCTTCCAGCAAGAGTTATTTAATCAGAAAAAAAGACACTGGAGCTCAAGGTCCCAGCAGCTATGAACATTGCAGGAGGTAACCCATCATTCATACCAAGCACGCTGCACTTCTCTCCCTACCATGCTCCTGGTTTTCCTTGCAATGCCCAGTGCATCCTTCCCACACAGAAACTGTGTGAAACATACTCTGAGTCCTGGGGCATACAAGAAATCAGGAACTTGTCACTGTAAGGCATGGCCCATGCCTCGCTTTTCTTTAGCGTTATACAGATCAGACCATTCAAATTGTGTACTGCATCAGATGTTTGTGTGTGTATAGAGACATGCAAAGCCATACAGCATGAAGTAGCAAGTGCCACAGCTGAGTGGCTGCTTTTGGTGCAGTGTCCTCTGGTCCCTACCCAGCACAGCACAGAGCTGTAGCCTCTTCCCCACTTCACATTTCAGCAAACCAAATGCCACAGGCTGGTAGGTCATGGAGCAGGATTGCCAGCTGTAGCTCATGAATGGGAGAGAAGCTCCACCATGGAGGAGTTTTTTGCATGAATGTCTCCCTCGGTGCATGACTCTGGACAGACCACGCAGCATTAAGTGCCCATTGCTGGAGGAATGCATCACTGTGGGCATCGGGGATCTGATGTATTTGGGGCACCTATGAAGGCCGCTGCACCCTTTTCTAATAAAAGTGCTTCAGAAGATCTATTTTTGGATACCACTGACTCTCACTTTTCTCTTGAGTAAAACCTTTAACTCCTCTGTGTCTCATCTGCGTCAGTGAATAACCAAATGCATTAACTTCAGAGATGAGTTCAGATTTCTTCACAGACAAGAAGCCAACAAGATTACTTATATGGATAGAGATTGACAAATAGGACTTCATTTAATCAGTATCTGTAAAATACTTTCTTATCCTCAGAGGAAGACCTCATAGAAGTTTGAAATACTAATTACAGAAATATTACTACACAATCATGAAATCATACATTTGGAGGCTGAGTTTTTTTTTTTTTTTTTTTTTTTTTTTTTTCCAAAAAATGATGTTGTGTCTTTATTACAGCACATCCAAAGCATAATAATAACAATCATTATGATTTATTAGCATTGCATCAGATTTGTTAATATTTCCCCTGGGACTCACCCAGTAATGAATTTGCATTTTCAACTTAACCCTGAGACATTGCAAGAGATTACAAAATGTCACCTGCAAAAATAAATACATAAATTCATGCCATTTTCTGGGACAGACTTCAAACTCAGACACTGCACATTAGATCTGTTTGCTTTCTCTTTAAATAGAAAACGATGGAAATAGCCAACTCATGCTGATGGGGGAGTCAGCTAGGGTCTCACAAACAGGGAGCAATAAAAAAGAGTTGAATCTGAAAGAAGACAAAGGACAACCATATAAAAATAGCAAATGGCTAAATGAACAACAAGGTTCTCTTTATTTTTTATGTTTCCTCAAAATAGCCATCAGAAGCCAGGTCAGGAAAGCACATTTAACGTGTTTTATTTTTGGATTTGTTTGCAGTTGCTAATACAGTTAGTTGAATTAAGTAGCCCTTCAGTTCCACTAAGCGCTATTTTCTATTAAATCACAAATTAATCAGATAACTAAGGCTTGTGGAGGAAAAAAAAAAAAAAAAAAAAAAAAAAAAGTTCATTTGTGCATCCTTGGAGGCCTTTTACCCAGTTAAAGACTTGTTCTGAGTGCAAAACTGGCAATGCATTTCCCATCACACAATGAAATACAGGTGAGAATGGACATAGCTCTGAGTGTATTC
Source organism: Heteronetta atricapilla (assembly GCA_011075105.1). Taxonomy (NCBI): domain Eukaryota; kingdom Metazoa; phylum Chordata; class Aves; order Anseriformes; family Anatidae; genus Heteronetta; species Heteronetta atricapilla. The sequence continues at coordinate 48,715,804 of CM021735.1, forward strand.
TCAGCCTTAGCCTGTAACTCCCAGCAGCAACCACCTCTGCTACACCCAGACACTTGGCTCAGCAGTGCCTGTTCTGAAGGCAAGAAAATACTGAGTAGTTGCAACAATAACAACCCCTGGACAGAAAATGTGGCTCCAGGAGGTAAACTAACCACTTCTTTCTGTCTGCCATTCATACGTACAATTTTGAGCATGTAGTAATCAGTAATTCAGTAGTATCTGCTGAACGCACACAGATATGAGATGCAAAACGATCCAGCCAAGGGGACCTCTTGCATTATGGAGTTGCATTGCAGCTGTTTGATTAGGTTTCCTGCTGACAATTTCTTAAGTTTAAAGCAGAGTAACCCCACAATACTTTGCCACAGACTTTTTGTGACAGGTACTTTGAACTCTTCCCTTGTCACTTACATCTTGTCTGAACTTTTTCACTATAGCAAGACAGCAAGATATTTTGGGTGATATCTCTCAATGCGACTATAGACCTAGGGCATGTCTCTGCACCTTTCACAATCATATTCCAGTAAGCAGAGCTTTGCTTTGCATTCAATGTTGCCATGCTGTGCTTCCATCAGACACTCCCAAAGATTAAATGCAAACGCCAGAACCAAAAACAATCCTCCTGCACCTCCCGCTATACACCCATGTTCAAACAACAAGGAGACAGAAACTCCCACAGGGGAAGATAGTTTCAATTTCCTTTGCAAGAACTAAAGATTGCTTTGGCCACAGTACTCTTAGAGAGGCAAGGTGCCAGAGGCACTTGCATGGGAAAAGGTGCAGAGTGTCACACATGCCCAGGGGTAGGGAATACAATATAGAGTATTCCTTGCTGAGTCTGCTGCCTCAGTACTTAATTGTTGCAAAGATGTAGATGTTTTGAGTTCACTCTACTGAGAACATAATAACAGGGAGGATTTAGCTCACTTCAATGGCTCCTGACCCTCTCCCCTAAATTGAGGTGGACTTTTGCTCAGTGTGCAACCTCCACGATTGCACAATAGCTCTTCACAGAAAGCTTTAACCTTTCAGAAGCAATCAAAATGGAGACCTCACTCTTCTGGAAACATGATATGATCACAGTGGGGAACACCCTGTATTAGGGTCCTAAGCCTTATTTCAGGTATCTGGTGACTCAGCCCAGACCTGCCATACCAGTGAGCTTTGGAAGAATGCACAGCTATTGCAGTTATTGCCTCTCTGCAAATGTCATCCTAAGGTCACATCCACTGACTCAGACTGAGAGAGCAATCAGTCAGAGGAGAACATGAAATCCTAATACAAAGTGAATGCAATGCAAAAACTATATATATAAAAAATACTCCTTGGAGGAAGGGGAAAAGCATAAACATTCTCATGTTCCCCCACTCCTTGGAGGAAGGGGAAAAGCATAAACATTCTCATTTAGTTACTCTTTGCTGTTACTCTTTGCTGTGCAAATATCATTTATTTTATGCTATAATGTATGCTATTAAGAGTTCTAATGAAAAGCTTTTCTTTTTCTTGACCTTTACAAAATCCACAGAACTTTGAGATGTTGCTGCAAACCCTTTGCTCTGAGGCTCTTTCAGAGGAGCAGGAGGGCAAGAACGGCAATGTGAGACACGAGCTGCTGCAAACAGCGAAGATCCTAACAGAAACAGTGACTCTAAAACAGCAATGGTGAAAAAGTCAAAGAGATTTTGATGGGAAACACGCTTTGTACTCTTTTTTATAAAATAAAAAAAAAAAAAAAAATCTGTGTAAATATACCATGGGAGTCATGGGAGTTTACCCCTCCATTTTATTCTGTAATCTACTCTCTGAATGGTCTTCCTCTGCTACTTTATAGTTTTGGATGCATTTCTCTGGCTGGTTTCCAACTACTGTAACTGCTGTATGCTGGTAGATCTGCTGTAGTGCTCTCCTTTCCTTCCCTTAATGACCTGGGAGCAGCAGGGCTTCTAGGTACAGGTCTGTCCCTGCTTTACTGTTCTCACAGATAAAAAGCCCTTGGAAACCAAAAGATGTCCCCACCTAGATAGAGCAGCTTGCAAAAACATACATACCTTTCAGACTGCTGAAGTTCAAGGAATTCAGTTATGACTTTCAATTCAGTTATGACTTTCAATGTGTCCATTTAAACCAAGGCTACCAGAGTGAGACCCTGCTGCACACTGCTGCAGGGAGAAGCGGGTGGCTTGGGTTCTGCAGAGATGAGCTCCAGCCTGGCTTGGGATGAATGCTGAAGGTGGCTTCCAGCCACCCCAGCTGTAAGTGGGTTCATTGCCGTCAGACTGGGAAACTCAAAGCAGGAGAACAGCCTGTCATCCCTACCGACTCCTGCCATGCAGCACTGGCCTCTTCCCCCCTAGTGAAATGGCCAGGCCTGGGACATCATTGCTTGCTGTGCAGAGGAGAGCAGTAAAAGAACCAAAATAGACTGTGCTAAAGGACATTGCACCATCATCTCTATTTAGCCAGTGCTGTTTTTGCAGGGAGGTCAAATTCAAATGTAATAAATAAAATATTTGAAGCTCTGATCAAATTAACTCCCCTCTATTCTGCCACTGAGAAAGCTTGGCTATCCTGCACTGACTGCGCCAAGCACGCATGAGAAAGGACCAGAGATTTATACCGCCTTTAAGTTCAAATCACAATGCAACAGGTTTGTTTTGCAGAGTTGACATTTAATTGTTTGCCCTACTTCTCTCAGGTTAAATTTAGAACTAAATTTAGGACAAGTGTCTGGACAGAATATCATATGGCACCAGCATATATCTGTTGCACAACATGCCATACGAACATGTAACGTTCAATTCAGTTAAAAATAGCCATACACTTACCTAATTCAGCAGGCTTCTGGATTCTATCTACCGAGCTGGTAATCAGACTGGGCAATAATAAGAGTCACAAGCATACTGCGGGAAGGGACATCACCACATGTAAGACAGAAAAAAATCCTTTTTTGTGTTAGCTCTCTTTTCTTATCATATTGAGCAGTATTTACTGTCCCATAGTCATTTATATATGACAGCCTAGATTATCAAAAGGACACGAGGATGTAAATTACAGTGGAATTGTGAAAAGAGTTGTGGATTTTTTTACCACCAAAGTGAGAGACCTCTGATTCCTCAAAGGCAGAGTTAAGTGGTTGTTAACACTCCCACCCTAAACCTGAAGAGGGCAGATTCTTTCACCATTAAGAAATGGCTTGCAACATGCATGACCTCCTGAACTAAAAGAGGGCTAGATGATACCATTCAGCGTGGGTGAGGTGGGGAGACCCAGATCTCCAAACTAAGCATGATCAGCTTCTTGAGCTCTGTCTGGAGATCATAGCTCCAGGGAAAACCTGAGCACTGGAAAAAAAAAAAGTAAAAAAAAAAAAAAAAAGTTAAAAAAAAAAGTTATACTGTGGAAAATCTGTTTAATACCTTTTTAGATAAGGTGAGAACAAGCTTGACAGCTGAGAGGAAGGCTGGAGTAAGGAGCTGAATTTCATTGACATAAATGAGAGCCGTAACAACAAGACAACAAGTAGGATGCGCTTTCAGAGCTGTTGCTGTGCTTCTGTCCTTAGGCATTTCTGTAGTCCCACCCCACCAACAAGGACAGGTTAGGGTGTTTTCACCAGCTGTTGAGTGTCAGGGCTGCAGGTGCTGCTGTCCATGGGTGACGGATACCATTTTCCTTTACTGAGGTGAACCAGGAGCACCGAGGGCAGCATGCAGTGCTGTCCAGCGAGCAGGGCCCTGGTGTGCTCCTGTGGGAGCTGAGCATGGAGGATTTTTTTTCAAGGCATTAGAAATGGGATGCAAGCAGATCCCTGGGTCACTAGGCCAAAGCTGGTCCATCCCCGATGGAGGGGCTGATGCCCAATGTTTGCCAAGTAGTTGAAGGGTGCATATGTGGGGGCTTGGCCTGGGTGTGGGGGTTGCATGATCCTGGGCACCCTGCTCCAGGTGGCCCTGCTTGAACCTGGGGGCTAGGCCAGGTGACCTCCAGAGGTCCTTTCCACTTCTTTCAACCACTCTGTGATTCTGTGATGGGCTGCAGTGGGCACTGTCCACTCTCCTGAGCCAAAAAATTCTCACCCATGGGTGGGAGTCTTTTGGGATCAGAGTAAGGCACATTGCCACACCAGTGTAAGCAAGCCTGTCCATCCACTTTGTGCTTGTAGTCTGGATACAAAAGCAGTTTGCTATCAGGGCATGCCAGCACAGCACCTTTCTACGAGGCTTAAATCATGTTTACTATTTTTTTCCCTTTTGACCTGAGATTGTGACACAGGTTTATATGTCTTCAGCTACTCACACTCTATGTGTGTGTACATAGGTACATGCAGAGTGTCAAAGATATTTTTATTGAAATGCTGCAATGACTGAGTCATTTCTTGGTTGGCACAGCCTATTTTACATGAGAATGGATTTTTCTCTGCTTCAACTGTACATCATGTCTGCCACATTAGTTATGTTCACAGTTATATATAATGGATAAATCTCTGACTTAACCTTATTTTCCATTTCTTGATACCTAAAAATCAATCAGGCCAGTGGTCAGCTTAGCTTGACCCTACTGGTTGTCTTCCGACAGTGGTGGTTTAGGAGCATTTGCAAGAAACTTCTGGCAGGATAAATTGTTCCCCTCGGAGAAGTCTTGATTGTTCATAAAGACTGGCTTAAATCTTCAAAACTTGGTGCTTTGCAGCCTCTCCAAATATTTTTTTTTGATTAATTTACTTCTGAAGAATCCTGTTTGCATGTAGTGCTGAGCCCAAATTTGAACCTTGCTAAATTCTTTATCTCCACAACATTGTGAAGCAATGAATTCCAGAGCCCCAAATAGCACATTTCTGGGGCTGTCCAACTTGTGGCAACCTCTTGCTGTGTACCAGCAGAGACCCACATGTGGCTTTGAACACCAGGAGCAGGGACCCCCATCACTGATGGAGGCTGATGCTGTGAGCCAGGCATTAGAGGAAAGCGAGGCTGCACACACTAAGCTTGCTTTTGACACACTGGGTAACAAAAATGACATTGGGTCATGCTTTGAACACCAAGTTCAAGTTGTACAGGAAACTTGGTGGTTAGCATCAAAAATAGTCATAGGAAGAAAAAAATCCCCAAACACATGCATGAATCAAAACTTTGCCTTTGCCATCAATACCGCATCTCTTGATGAATTTGCAGGCGTGCTCATCAGGGCTGGCTGTGCAGCACAGGACACCACAGGACGTCTGTGTCTGCCTAGAGTCAAAACATTTGTGTCATAAAAAAGCAATCAATAGTCAGTGTCAGTTTTCACCAGTGTTAAGAAATGTCAGGCTATTGGTTCACTGCTCAGGATGTGAATAGCAGAAGCATGTTTTCATAATCATTTTATTTGCTTTTAGCATAATGATGAAAAAAAAAAAAAAGAAAAAGGAGAAAAACAAAGATTTACCAGAAACCACCAGAGTAATTGGAAGGTGCTCTTCTCATCACTGATCCACAATCCATACCACATGTTTGGCCTCAGGATCAGTTTGTTTCTGCTCTGCATCACATCTGTAAAATAAAGCATAAGAGCCAATACTCAGCTAGTGGAATGCTCAGGTAGATTGGTCCAGGAACAGAGAAGCTAATGGCGTTACACTAGAATAAGTAAGGACAAAGCAGTCAGTCAAAACCCACTAAGGTCTCATAGAAAGAAAGAACAGATCAAGCAGGCATTGCCAGCCATTTCTTTCCCTGATGTAGTTATACTTTATTGTTTATAACAAACAATTGTAATCTCTGCTGACCTTCCTGTCACGTGCAACACACATATGAATAAGCATTCATTCTCTCTCTTCACATTTATATGTGCACATGTACAGATATCTTATTGGAAATGTGCTATCCTTGGGTAAAGTCCTTTACCTGAGACACCCATTGCAGGTACAAATTAGTGTGGCAAGAGAGTAGCTGGATTAAAAACTGCAGAAGGTGTGGGCTTTCTTCCAACTTTCTTCTGATAAATAATTCCTTCACAACCTCTACTTCCAGATGCTGTCTACCCATCCTTAATTCTTTACTTTATGTCACAAAATGGACAGACCAGGCCAGGGAACTCAGTCTTTTGCATTTATTTATGTAAAAATATGAGCAGCTGTTTAGCTAGTAGCGATCAGTATAACTGTTTATTTTAGTGGAACTGTGCTTTGTTGTTTCCAGAGAAGGTGCAGCTCAGACTGAAGAGCACAAGCAGCACTTCACACATAGGCATGTAGCTCCCATCAAGAGATTTTTAAAACAGAGTTTCTGGTCTGTGAAATAATGTGACATGCAAATGGCATACACTGACCTGCCATGTGAAATTCTCATGACATTTTAGTGCTTTTCCTTTTTAGCTCCAGAGTCATATCTTATGTCTGGTAAGAAACAAACAAGATTTCAGGATCTTTGGAGGTTATGAGAAGCTTTCTGCTAGTTCCATATGGTTCAAGGTAATTTGCTGACACAGAATGACAACCACATTTGCAAATAGATCTGGAAAGGACCTTGATGACATGTGCACAGAGAACTCCACTCTGTCTGAGCAGAGCATCAGTTATATATTTAAACAAACAAACAAACAACAACAACAACAAAAACAGATGTGTGTTATGCAGACAGGCTGAACTGAAGCAAGCAGAAAAAGAGCTTGGCTTAGGAAGTTTATGTCTTTACTACATGGGGTGGACAGGTCAAAGCTTTATTGGCTAAGCATCTTCAAGAAAAAAATAATCATAAAAAATAGCAGCACTATGTGTATCTTAGCAGAGAAACAAACAAACAGAAAGTAATTTACATATAACTAAATAGAGTAAACCAGATACAAGCATGAGGCTCTGCACCACTTTTGCTGACTTCGCAGAGGAAAGCATACTTTGCAGTGCAATCAAACAAAATAGATAGTGCTGCAGTTTGGAGGAAGATAAAATCTGTGTATCTCTGTGTATGCTGTAGTGGATATATCCACATGCACACACAGGTACAAAAAGGGAACTGGGAACTGTGTGTAAAGGACAGCACCAAGCAAGTTGTGCAGCTTTTGAAAAAATCAAAGAAATCCAATGCTGACCCTCAAATTCTGCTTGCAACATTTACGATTTGGGAACTGATTATATATATATATATGTATATATATATATATATATATATGCATATTTTTAGTTAATTTAAAAATTTTCAAGCTGAAAATAAGGCGTTTAAAAGAAGTTTAGATGTAGAGCTTAGGGATATGGTTTAGTGGGGACTGTTAGTGTTAGGTTAGAGGTTGGACTCGATGATCTTGAGGTCTCTTCCAACCTAGAAATTCTGTGATTCTGTGAATTTTTCCCCCAACGTGTTATGTGCAGCAGAGAAGGGTTTTATTTACCCAAATAAGGGTGTTAGCATGACTGGGCAGTGTTTTGCATAGTGGCAGAAGAAGTATTTGCCAGGGCAAGCCCCAAGCCCACGATACCCTGTTCCCTGCCTGGGTATGGCTGAAGCTGACAGGGGAACACCACTGTGACCACGGCAGGAAGGCAGCTGTAGCACCGCAGAGCTCAACTCCTCAATGCACTCTCCCTGCTGAGTGGAGATCGGCAGGAGATTTGCCATATTCTTAAATTTAGAAGGAAGCTGTATGGGGAATATAGTGGCAGGGAATTCGCAGAAATAAAAGTGTTTCTAAAGAATTTAAGAGGAGGAGTGACTGAATAGCAGCTTTCCTGTACATGTGGAACAGCTCTGAGTAAACTTAGTGTTGTGCATTTAAGTGTGGCATCCCAGAAAATAAAAACAAACCGGAGTGATGTCAGTAGGCACTAACCATTTATTGGGAGTTTGCTACATTTCTGCAGATGGCTCACATTGACTTAATTTAAATCTGTCTTGCAACATGGGGAAGGCACATTTTAGAAGGCAGTGAGATGATTCATTATTTCAAAATTAAAATTTATAGCAGATAATATGGAGTCAATAAAAATAAAAAGACAGATCAATCTCAAAGTGGTAATATGACACATATGTGCACAAACGGTTGATTCAGCCCCAGAAAGCTTAGGACAGCTCTGGGAAACTGAGTGTGTGCAGCTGCTGCTCATGTGTGAGCCCACTTAATCCACAGCTCAATTGTAACGTGCCTGCCACTGTGATACTAATTTATATACCACAGAGCTCTGACACATACGTGCATCGACTAGCTTGATCTGAATTTCTGTCCAAATCTACCTGCCTAGCTGCCTTACATCTGGCTGCCTTGCTTGAGTCTTCTCAAAATGGCACAAGAGAGTCTTTCCCACATGTTTTGGCAGCATTTCTTTCCAACAGAATCTCTTTTCAGAAGAATCAGCAACATACCACACATGCCCATTAGTTTTGCACATTTCAGGACCATTCTTTTGCAGCCTGCCCTCAAAGGCCTCCGACCTGACATTCTAGACTTCCAACATTTGTAACCATTTTGCAGCATTATCCATAAGGAAGGATCTGTTCAAGAGACCATAACACACTGAATTATACTGATAAAAATATATCTGATTCTTGCTTATTAGGATCTGGGCTTGTGGATTTATAAAAATTCAAGTCTTCAGATTTAAACACTGATTTTAAAATTAAGAGAAAATTCTTATATAGTGACTACCCTGCTGATACGTTGTGGGTTGAACCTTCCTGGAAAACGCATCTACCTCCTGGATGCCTCTCTTCATTGCAAGATATAGTACAATTTGTTTACTGCCTGGCCCCTGTGTGCTAAAGCACATACTAAAGTATAATCTTGGCACCAATTAGTCAAGAAGCTGCATAGGTCTGTTTTATATTCCCTCGGTCTTTTTTTTGATCTACTTTTTCCTCAAAAGGAGCCCTGCCCACATGTGTGTGGATATACATATGTATATAAATAAATAAAGGCACCCATTCATTTTGTACACAGAATATTTCAAAGTAAGTAATCTCTGTAAATATACAGACAAAAATCCCTTTGGCATTGAAAGTGCTGATGCCAGAGTGCCTTTTTCTTTGTGTATGTACAGCCCTTTCTCATCTTTGCTATCATGTACTACCAAGCACAGCCGTATAATTATATGCCATGACAATGCACCACATGTAATTCCTATTATCAGGGTTAAGCGATGTATTAAGAAAATCATCACTGCAGCTGATATTTTTCATGCAAAGTCTGATTCCAGGAGCAAATTTTTGATGTGTTTGAAAACATGCAACATAGACTTTCTTAAAAATAAAAAATCTAAATAAAAAATCTAATAAAATCGAACAAAAAAATCTAAAAAAAAAATAAAAACAAAATCTAGGCAAAATCTAATAAAATGCAGCAGATTTCATTTCATTTCTATTTAGCTTAATCTTAAATCTAAAAGTTGAAATATAAAAATCCACTGAAATTACCTTGCATCATAAAATAAAATTTTCCAAGTAGTGCAATTGCTCATGAAAAAATCAAGAATGATAAAAATCAGAATATTAAAATTTCTCTGTTAACAATTTGTATATTTTTAAGAAATTTTCACAAGCCATCATTGCATTCAGTATTTTATGACAAATCTACTAGAAACAAGGAGATGAATCCTGCCCTCAGCTCTTCTAACTTATATGATTGTAACACCAATGAATAAAATGGTTTTTATTTCAATTTATATCAACATTATTGAGCTTATGACCTGGTCAAAGAATTAAATAATTACATTTTAACATAAATTCAGTAACTAGAAATATTATCAAAAGGAACCTGATGAAAGCTGTTGCCTGATCAGTCTCTGCCAGCAAATAAGCAACACTAATTTTTTAAAAATGCCTCTGTTCAATAATTTTTCCTGGCTGACACAAACACTTTGTCCCATGTTGGTGGTGTTACCTTCCAGCAGAGAGAGTTCAAGTCTGGAACAAAGGATAACCAAGTAGACCTACGATTGTGTCATGCATGTCCTGGGTGGTAGTATCAACAGTACTAACGTCTGGTCAGTCCCCTTCTCTGGTCCCAAGAAAAACAGCCACCTCCAGCCTGCCTTCTGCAAGGAATAAGGGACAGGTCTTGCTTTCCTCTCTCACATATTGGGGTACAAGGCCAGAAAGGTTGGCAGCCCTGCATTATGTTCAGCTTTTTCTGTGTATTCTTGTGTGACACCATTCTTTAACAGCTTTATAGAGAGGGTTGTTATAAAGTACTGTCTAAGGGCAAAATGCCTGCTGAAGCCAAGGGCTATTTCACCACATACAGATGAGTAAACAGGGAGTAAAAAATAATGATCTGGGTAATGTTTTGGTTGATTTGATTGACTGTTGCACATTTTTCTAGGGAAGAATAAGACAAAGGTGTCAATCACATCTCCATCACCCATGAGGTTGGACAAATCTTTTTGCCTATTCATATATCAGAGAATCCCAGAAAACTGCATTCTCTCCTTAAATCAAAGCAACCTCTTAACTCTTAAACCAAATGCTGCCCTCTCAGTGTACAGTGCAGTGTACAGTTCCAGCCCTCTCATTCAGGTGCATCTGTGTCATGAATGCAGGAAGCCAAACATGCAGTAGATTCAAAATGTCTGCTCAAATTTGGGCCAAGCCATATTACTACATGGAGACTTCCCTCAAAGTAAATTGTACATCAGAATATTATGGTTTTAGTTTTATACACAGAATGACCCAAAAGCAGTAATTCATGATGAGAATAAGGTAACAAACCAGTAATAAAACTGAAGAAAACCATGCCATGTTAAGGAAATAAAACTTCATTCCAAGTCTTCTACAATAGCATCATTAGTTATGGACTACTCCTATTTGGTCTGTGACATGTTGTGTGTCCTACCTCAGCTACTCCTTTGTGCAGAAAGTGGAAAGTGCCTCGGCACCTGCCCAGCTCCTTTTCCACTCTCCTTAGCCCATATTTCTGCCACATAACTGTAGGTATTGACCCATGCTTGATGTTCTCATCACTTCACACTCCACTGAACAACAGGAAAGAGAGGCAGTAACTCCTCGGCCACCACAGATCTTGAGTGGACCGCACTGACCTCTTGGGTATTTATTTTTGTTTATCAGCTTTGAAGTTGATTAATCTTCTATCTTTGGCACCTCTTTAAATACCTAGAGATAACCAGGATGCTTATTCTCTGTTCTATTAAAAACACCACGCAAGGTTAGAGGCCCATATCTTGCAAGTCTGTCACACACAAGCCTGTGTGTGGCAACTCACTATTCATTTCAGTCAACAGGCACCAATTCCACCATAACAAAGCCCTGAGTGAGACTTGGCTGCAGTTCACACACTTCCCAGCCTCATCCAGCCATCTCCATGGATGTCAGAGCTGCTCAGACCCACGTGGCAGTGCCCCGCCACCCTTACAGGTTGTCATGGGGCAGGCCCCACCTCTGATTGAAGGGGCTCTCCCCACTTTATGCTTTTTGGGAGCTGTGGCAAGATGGGACCCTGGGTCACAGTAGCTCCTTGTATGGCCCAAGGATGTCTCAGTGGTTACTTTGACTAAATGAGGACTTAAATCTGTCACACTTCTGTTCTGGTTTGGGGCTTGATGTAAGCATATGCCTGCACTGTGAAGGGTGAGGGGGTGGAACTTGAGATTTTGTCCAGCTTTAAGACAAAAAGTTATTGTACTCTGACTTGGCTCTGTGCAGGCACAAGGGGATTTGCTGTGTGCCTTTACTGACTTGCAAAGCCAGCTCACTTGGTAGGCCCCCAGCAAGACTCTGGAAAGCTCTACAAATATGCTCCAGAAGGCTCTGTTTCTAAAAAGAGAGGTTGAAGTCAATCGTGTCACAGCAGAGCTCGTTGCCAAGAGGCAAGAAATTGAAGAGGGGATGGAAGCTGTGTCCCAGTGGAAAGTAGAGGTGGCTGCCAAGCAGCAAGATGTAAGCATCCTTCCCACTTTGAGGTAGGAGAAGAGCACTCGTGTCAGGGGTTAGTGCTGATGTGTCCCTGGGTGGCTGTGGTGGCTGTTCGTGGGGGACATTTGCACTTTCACACATGGTGCAGTCAGTAGGGCATTTAAGCAGCAGGCAGTCTTCTGGAGCAAGGAAAGAGCTTCAAGAGCAAATGATAGTCTTTCTCCAAAGGGAAGTAATGTGCTCTCTCTCCCCTTCTTTTTCACAAGAACACAACCTGAATGCAGTGCTTTTGTATTTTACCATGGCTTGTGAGTCAGCGCTGCAGCCTCTGCAGACTGAAGCTTATTATGTCTTTGCCTGTGCTGTGAAGTTCTTTGGGCTGGGTTTAACAACAACCCCGAGCATCTTTCCCCATGCTCCAGTCTCAGTGTGGACATGTCGATTATTATACTTGTCAATCTGCTGGAAATTAATGAAGCCTATCCAGGATATTAGGTAAGTTGGCAGTTCACCCAGTGCATTCAGGTGCCTCATCCACATTTTAAGTGCACTATTTATTTTATATTATTATTATTATTATTATTTGTGCCAGACAGGAACCAAGTTAAGTTTCAGATGTTTTTGAAGGGTAATGATGTGAAGAGATGACCAATCCGAAGTCCCAGGCAGAAGTAGAATTGAATGAAATGGCAGAGAGAAAGAAAAATAAACTGTTAGCATAGCTTGAAAAACTGAGAGTCAGGTATGTGGCATACAATTTGAGGAACATCATCGTTTGCAAATTGCTGATCTTTCTACTTTGCCTAACCTCATTTTGACCAATAATTGCCTTTGAGCTCTCACCTCTGAGGCTGCAGTAATACAGACGGGTCAGGCACTCAGCTTGCTACCGCTCTTCACATAGGCTAAGGTGAGCTACAGTCCCAAAATAACTGTAGGGACTAAGATTCCCCTCACCACAATATCAGATCATGCGACATAGGGCTGCTACTGTCTGCACATCTCCATTCAACTTCATGCATCTCCCTTTTTCCAATTATTCACTTAATAAAATAAATTAGCATGATAATACAGTAACAGGAGTAAGGTACTAAACTGAACACACTGCATCTTTAAGTCTTGTCCCCTGCTGTTGTCAGCAAACATTATGTATAATCCCCATTCAGAATATAATGCAACCCATCAAAAATGAGTTAAGAAATCTGGGCTAGACACAGTAAGGGGCTGCAGAACAACAGTACTTGGCAGTGCCAATCCTGATTTATAGGCACCAGGAGCCAAAGGGGACTTGAGAACTGAGAGCTCAGGTTCCTTCTTGCAGTCAGTGGGGATTAGCCACCACTGCTTAGCCTGGCTGTCAGTAAAGCTGCTTTGTACAAGTATGGGTGGTGGAGCACTGCCTCCCCCTCTTCAAGTCATGTTTAAAATAAAGTGGGTCTTGATGAATATTGCTAGGCGCTTGGTCCTGATGGCCCACTGCCACCCCACTGAGGTGAGCTCTCCCTCAGGATCTCAGCTGGCAATCAGCCACTTCTGATGGGGCATAGGTGTGAGCAAAAGCAAGAAGCTGCTCAACCCAAGCAGCACTGGGCACAGGGGGATGCAGAACTTTCAGCCTCCAGGAGACCTTCAGTGCCTATGGGCTAAGTGATTTAGCCACTGCCAGCCTTCCGGGGCACTCAAGAGGGTGTAGCCTGCAACGACAGTCTGCCAAGGGACCGCTGGACGCCAACACAGCCCTAACCCCAGCTGCCTTTACACCCAGTGATGTATTGTTCAGGACCTCTTGCCTTTGATTAGAAACTTTCTTCTAATTGATTCATGGCCCTTTATTTTTTTTCGCTGTCAACTCTGCTGTTTAGCTTAATGAGCTCTTCTTTCTCCCTGGTGTTATGCCCTTGCTTTATTTATAGAAAGCAGTGGTATCCGCCCTGGGACACATTCTCACTAGCATTAAGCCAGCCAAGCTCCCCTTGTCCCAGACGAGCTCTCAGCTCCCCTTCTCTGCTCAGCTCTCCCTGCCTGCACCTGTCTGCTTCAAGTCTGCCTTTCCAGAGCATTACACATGATATCTGGGAACAGATCTCATTAATGTCTTGTACCACAGGACATTAGAGCTTACTATCGTTAAGTATTTTGATTACTGTCATTACGACTATTTCAGGAGGCCATTGGGAAGCCGAGCTAGCTGAGCACTACCAGATTTCCCCCTCAAAGGGCACTTATTTTTATACACTCCTCCAACACCGCGGAAATCCTCCTTGTGTGGCATAGCACAATTACAAGCACATTCAACTCCAAAGGATCCCTTTACCAACATAATTCATTCTCATGTTTGAACTAACTCCTTCAAAACATCCCTGAGTATTTCATTTCCTTTCAGGCACCAAAAACTATAGAGGAAAGTTGCAAAATTCAAACTCTATGAAGATGTCCTACTGAAGACCAGTGACAAGTTGCCTGACAGCAAGTGTTACTCCAAAGCATTTGCTGGAGTACAAATCTTACTGTAATAACAGGAACTGTTGCTGCCTGACTTTGCTCCATAGCCTCGGTCCAGTGAATCCCATCACCAGCAGTGAGCTGTGCAGAGAAGTGACAGCTGCCAGCTCAGGGGCTGGGGCTAAGCCTGTGTGCCTGGTCAGCCTGGTCAGCAAGGGCAAGGCAGCCAGGTCCCTTCTATGGGACAGCCACAGCCCGGTTTGACCATGACATCTGCATAGCCTCATGGCCGTGAACTGGGAGCACACGCTGCTCTAGCTGGTACCAGTACACGAGACAAAAAAAAAAACCCCTCAAACCAGTACAACTGTGCTTAGGAAGCAGTAATTCAGGACTGCAACATGCAGCTGTCAGGCATTGCAGCAATTTACTGGTGATGTCTGTTCAGGAATTGCTTTAGGCCAAAAGGACATGAAGTTGCTGAAAGGATTTGCAAAGTTTATATTTCTTTTCTCTCTTGCTGAGTTTGTCTGGTATTGAAGGTAGGGTCTAAAGGGCACCTCTTGCACAGGGAGCTTTTGGGTTGCAGACTCCAACCACATACAGCAGTCAGCAGGGGTGCTGTGCATGAGGAATAGGGCAGTGATGCTTGGATGGCTTCACCACACCACCACTGCAATCACACGCTGCACTGAAAGTGGCTATAAGCACTCTGAGCCTCCTGGCCCCCTTGCTTCCCACTTCCATGGCTGGCAGGTGGCTCTGTTGTGCTCCTGGCTCCACACAGCCATACAATAGCTGGCTCCAGCCAACCCAAGAATCCCACCTAGACAAGTTACAGCTCTTTGGCCTTGCTTATGGCTTTTCTCAGAGCACACAGACACATCCTTGGACCCTAGGGCTTGGGTTTTGAGCGTATTTGGCTTCTCTCCCTCCAGACAACTGTGGAGCTTGCCCTAAAATGGCTCGAGGAGCACAGACTTGCATGGCAGCTGTGTGGATGGGAGGCAACTCTGAAATTGTGCATCCTCTCTTGTGTAAGTGACACAGGCTGGTTTTCTCCACTTATTTATTAGAGGATTAGAGTTGCAGTAGAAGAGGCTCCAGACTGTTTTATAGCTTGATGTTTTTCGGCAGATTGGTTGTGGCCCCTGTAGCACCATGCAAGGCAACCAAGAGGGCTATGATATGTTGAAACATTTATTACACTCTAAAATGAATAAAGTCCTGCTCCATGATCCCCCCCATATGTCTAAGGTCAATAGTGCTCTGTCAGCTTCTCCAAACAAGCAAGTCAGTCCAACAGACTTTGATACTTTTTTCTCTTGCTTTTAAAACAAATATACAGGGGTCAAGGGAATATTTGTGTTAGCAAGATGGGGGCCACCACCCAGGGAATGCAGTAAAGCACAGATCCAGCTTGCAGATTGAGGCATTTAGTGTAGTTAGACCCATTTCCTTTATAGTGCTGTACTTAAAACAGTTAGGTGATTTTCTTTTATGTACATTCTCTGACACATTTTATTTATTTATTTTGTAATACTTACATGCAGGTAAATGACCTGACTGTCATTCCCAAAGTCTTGAATCCTGCTGAGTTACACGTAACTTACAGAAGATTCATTAAACAAACTTAAAAAATGCATCTTAAATCCTACATCAATCTTTTTAAGCATTCAAATTATTATTATTTTTTTAGTCCAGTCTCAGTCTGAATTAATAATTCTGCACCAAGAGGTTTATCATTGACAGCTATTTAACACCTAGTCAGGTGTTAAGCCTATAAATAGTTTATCTCTTGGCAACATTTAGACCCTGAACCATGAAATGTCACTGGCTTTTTTTTCACAAAGAGGTCAAGTCTGAAGGAATAGCCTGTTCCAAGGGCACAGAAGTCCCCACACAAGCTTTTTTTTTTTTTTTTTTTTTTTTTTCAGGTTCTCTTTAAAACCCATTTCACTCATTGGTGTGAAATATCACGCTAGACTGATGTTCTTGTTGGATCACTACAGACTCTGGCTATATTCATTCTCCATTCATTACAGCAAAAATACCTTACTTGGTGAAGAGTATTCCTCTTTTCCATCTTTGTCACTGTATTTCCAGAAATTAGATTCCCTGGGATCAGAAGCTTAAAGCCCTCAATTAGCAGAGGTATGAGGTCCAATATATTTTCCTAATTAAATCTTGAAATGCAATCACTTCAGCTACCTTGCCTTTTTACCTTTCCATGTTCTCTGAGAAGACTGGGGTTGTTTCCCTTTGTGAGCCCTCCACCAGCACAGGCACTTTATATGATTTTTCTCACACCTCAGACTAGCTGATGCCTTGGGGATGGTAGCTCAGGCAGCAATCTACCAATCTACTCTGTTCAGGGAGGAGGTAGGGAAGGAAGCACAGTGAGTATTTTTATTTTATTTTTTCCAAACTGTCTGTTTCAAGTCTCTTCAAAATTGCAGGGGGAAAAAAAAAAAAAAGTGAAGCTCCTATATTCAAAAACTAGCAAGTGCAAAGAGGTCCCAGTTTCTGGTTTCAGAATTCATGATTGCTGAGATGACCTCAGCTACCTGAGTAGCTGAGTGCTCAGACATAAGTGCTCCTAACTAGTCCTCTTAAATCAATTCCCTCTGCTAAACACACTCCCCAGCAGTGAGACTGGGTTGTTATGCATATTTCTGGATCCTTTATGGATTTTGTAAGCTGTAGGCACTTCTTCAGGGTCTTTGAGCAGTCAGAATAACATATCCTGTAGGAAGAAACCTGTATATCAGCAGGATTTGAACCATATTATGCACACAATAAAGTATGAGTGATAGGTGGTAGGTTGCACCTATATCCACACTGCAGTCTATTTCCCTTGTGTCTTTCTAACGATTACTTGGAAAACAGTGAGGACTCCATGGCAAGAGCTGTCATCAGGAAGCACGAGACTCTCAGCTACAAACCAGAAGGTGATAAAGAATGTAGGCATCCTGTCAGATGACTACAAGAGGCAGCGTGACCTTGAAGCCTTGCTATGGGAACATGATACCACAAAAACTGTAGCCTTATTAAGCTTGTTATTTACAGTTTATAGGACAATATTTAGTTCAACAATCATAAAACAGTCAAAAATATCAAATGATTTTTATTTTTATTTTTATTTTGTGGTGTTGAATGCTGTGATTTGCAAGAAAGCCTTAGAGCCCAGAATTGTATATAACAGCTGAAGAGGAGACTGTCTCTCCAACTATTGATGACTGTAAATATAAAATATATTCCCCTCATTTGAGCATGCTAGAAAAAAATACCGGTTGTCAAATGAGTGGTGTCAGTGGCCATTTTACAGCCTGGACTGGAAATCTCTCATGGGTATCGGATGGGTTCCTGGAGTGTGGCCAAGTGCAATCCAGGCCATGGTGTTACTCAGACTCTGAAGTCTAATTTTGAGCCACGTTTATAAAATGTTGCTACTGAAGCTGATTTCTATGGTTAAAAAGATTTCTCCCAGTACTTTGGTTAAATTAATTATTCAATACTTTATTCAATACTTTAATTGGCATTAAAAGAGAAATTGTGTCCTTAAGTGGGAAAGAAAGCAGTCCCATAAAAGTCCCATATCTGTCCTCAGATAACACTGGACCTGATGCTCTGGCCAGCACCCAGGAAAGATGCTTGGGCAGCTCAGGTGGCACCTACCAGGCGTGCACTGCACCTTGGTGGCACTCCTCCTGGAGCCACACCTTCTGCTCACCAGTGGCTGAGTCCTTGCACTAGTGCTGCCTGAGGTTTACCTTGGCACCCATGAGAAAATAAGGTGGCCCTGCAAATGCATAGGTGCACAGCCCTTTGCAGAGCCTTAATGCTTGTGGGGGAGCCTAGCCTACGCTTGTCCTGGCCCAGCCCCAGAGGAAGGCTTGGTGTATTGGTAAAGACTCCTGTAATCACTGGGAAAGCCATCTTGTAACTGGAAGCCATCAATGCTGGCCTTCGATATGAGTGAGAAGTGCAGCTTCAGGTGAGCTTTCTGATTTCTTTGTCCAGAAGTGATGTGTGAACTTTCTCAGCTTCAGATGAAGGGCAGTGGCTCACGGGAGACAAGCAGACAGCTGGAGCTACACACCACCGAGAGGCAAGGACACCACAGATATCAGGTGAGCAGGTGGCCCTGAGGCTGGCCAGGGTCACAGGGAGGAAGCGGGGACAGGGACAACACCAGCAGCATAACTGGGAAGCACCCAAAAGAAAAACAGGATCCCACAATGGGATTTGTGCTGGGCTCTGTCACCTTGAGAGGAATGGCCTTCTCAGGGAACTCGGCAATTCGAGACTCGGGGCCGGTGGCAAAAATTCACATGGAGCTTTTGTGCGGGGGCAGAGCCAAGACCAAGGCACCTGCCGGCAGCCACCTCAGTCAGGACAGTGTCACGTGTGGCCCTGGGGGCCCTTGCCGGGTGGTGGCATTGTTCTCACACCTGGGCACATGTGGAGCATGGCACCGATATGGCACTCCTCCAGGAGCATGCAAGGAAGTCCCACAGACTTGACAGCATTCCGGCACCTCTCCCATTTTCTCTGGGTGTTAATTGATACCTTAAACAACTGAAATACGGGAAGCAAATGAGCTAACAGCTACATACTGTCATCACCTTGTGCAGATCTGCACGTGCAGCATGCACAGGGCACAAAGCAGCGCTGCTCTCACCTTGCTGTCAGTCTGTAACACTAACAGCAGCAGATGAGGCTCCGCTTAGCTGATCTGGCAAGAGACAGGTTATAAGGCCAGGACTGTGAGACTTTGAGTTCCTGGCTGAGGTATGCCACAACATGTCCTTCAAAGCTGATCTTTTCAGGATTCAGCCCCTGGGAATGTAAACCCGTGCAACACAGGAGCACTGGAGAAAGCCACGGAGCACACAGGCTGCTGGAATAAATAACTCTGCTCAGAGACTGCCCCAGCTGAGCTATATATGGACATGTCTAGAAAGTGAGAACTGCTATGTTTTTTTTTTTCATTAGTATTTTAAGGGCTTTCTCCAGCCTCTCCCAGAGCCCTGTATTAAAGTGGTTTAGCAGAATAATCCTGTCCTGCCAGAGAGATACAGACACAGGGAAGCGCTTGGTCAGAGGTGGAGCCGGGGAAGGGCCAAGATGACAGTCCAAAGATGGTTCCCAAGCTTTGTGTCTAACTCTGAACCTCGGCTCAGCTCTTTCAGTTGTGAGGTGAAATCCTGTCCCTACTGAGACAAGACAAAATAATTTACCTTGCAAAAATAAAGGGGAAGGAGAAAAAATGTTCATCTTGCAGTCTCAAAATCCCGATCATGAAGATCTCGTCTGCATCTTTATGTGTTTTGTAGTGAGGGCAGGAAGTCCTAAAGGTAGGATATTTTAGTATGAATAAATAGCCGTGGTACTCTCCCAGACTAGTTAGTAGTGCAGAATCAGAGTCCTTTTGCACTGTCTCCAATCTGCTCTCCCCACATTCCCCACTACACTGGGTGCCAACAAGGGGCAGCCCCGCTCCCATGGGTGTAGGCAACACGGAGGGCACAGGCTGAGGAGAGCAGAGCTGTATTCCCATGGATTAGGAGGGGATTGGAGGCAAGTAATTGTTTCCTGCAGAAGGATCCTTTCCTTTTCATTGCTAGGAATTCATTAAAAAATAATATCAAATTGTACAGTCAGCGACACAGCCTGATGGACCTGGGAAGTTGCTGTCTAGTTTTGGAAACCAAACAGTGCAAGAAACTGTGAGGAAGTCACAAAAGCAGCCACTGGTGGGCAGTGGTGGAATAACACAAGGCAGTGAGAAAAGTGGAAAGCACTCACGCGACACTATTTTAATGTAGTGCTACTTCAGCAGATTAAAATTGCAAACATCAGCATCAAGCTAGATGGTTTTCCTTAACTAATCCTTCTTCTAATTCTGTTTTTCATTTGTTTCCTCTGCATATCCAAGCTCAGTAATAATAGATGTAACTGCTGTGCAATGGATACACACTGGTAATAAAACATTGTCATTATACCTGTCATGTTGGGAATGAGTGGGATCAGCGTACAGTTACATGCACTGTGATTCAGGGCATCCACTTGGAAATCAATGTGGAATTCCTCATTTCTGTTCTTTCTTCTCTGGTAGTAAGAAGGGGCTACAAAATGGATAGAATAACACATACAGGGTCACAGTGGGAACTGTGCTGAGTGATGCTCATGGAGCCATTTCACTATGACCATACAAGACTGTGATACTTCAGAGCTATTTCGGTGTGAGGCCAGTGGACTTCAGAGGTGTTTGGCTCTCCTGTTCTCCCCATGGCAGCTCCTCACTCTGCCCAGGTCACCTCGCTGAAGGGGGGTACACTACTCCCTGCACTGTGCTATCACAGCATCCACCACCCTGTATGAGAAGTGAGTCCTTACCTTATATCTTATGCTTATAAAGCACAAGGGCTCTGCTGGCTGCTGCCTGGTAAATACCTTGGCCAAGATTTCCAGTGTCATAACAGCACGTTCAATTCACAGTTGTCCTGCTGGTCTGTGCCAGACCAAAGGTACAGGAAAATTGGGAAAGGAAGCATCTCACACTACTTTGCACTGGACTGCAACAAACCAAGCCCTTGATTTCTTCCTGGTACCAGTCTAAGCAGAAGAGCTGGTTGCTAAAAGTTTTGTTTCTAAAGAGTCACTGAATTAGACACTCCTGAGTGAGTCACTGTATGATGAAAGAAGAGGCATTCATTGCACGCAGCATCGAGTTCATTCAGATCTAGCTTCAAACTTTGTTCCTTTTTTCTCAGTCCAAAGGTAGCATCAGTTTTAATAGCTCCAGCCACTCCTCAGGATTAGCCCTCCTTGACTCACCAGTTACACAGCTAGTAAAAACCCCATGGTACAGCAGATGAATAGTGTTTGTGCCCTGCTTTTGTAGCCAAACTCAACAAGAACTGGTACTGGTGCCAGGGATCCTTCAGCACAGGTGGTGAATGGTGGTGAGAGCTCTCACTGCTGCCTTGGCTGACAGCTGTGGAGCTGGGCCCAGACCCCGGAGACATGCACGCACGCATGCGCGCACACACACACACACACACACACACACACACTCACACACTCACACACACACACTCACACACACACACTCACACACACACACACACTCACACACACACTCTCACACACACACACGCACTCACACACACTCACACACACACACTCCAAAACGTCCCACCACTGTGGTGTGGATCCTGCTCCTTCCCCACCTGGTGCATCCTGTGCTCTTCCGTGGGCTGTCGCCAAGGCAGGGCTTGTGACTGCCTCCACCTCACCCCAAGGACAAACTCAGAAGCGAGGGAAAGCTAAGAGTCTTTTCAAGCCCAAGAGTCTTTTAAAGAAGAAAATAAGAACATGTATGAAGAGCTAATTAAGGCAAGCATCTTTGTGTTAAGAGAAATGACTGAAGAGGAATTTATACATGTGAAAATACGACCCCAGTCATATGTGTTTTTTTTTGTCAGAAAATCCAGATTTGAGACATGACAACAAATATGTAAATGGTGAAAAATTAAAGTTGTGGGGTCTTTAGACTAGAGTTGCCTTTTGCTCCCCGCATCCTGCAGCTGTCCTGTAGGCCAGGATCACCGCACTGCTCACCCCTCAGAGTGAGGCCAGGGCCTCCCAGGGCAAGGGGGCTGAGGAGCCAGCTTGGGATTCCAGGCCTAGGAGGAGAAAGGCAGCTGCAAATGGGAACTGCAACTGTTCAGAGGCATTACAGCTCCGCTTTAACTGTGCTCTTTCATGTTTTTGGAAAACGAGTCGGAATTTTCCACTGAATGAAACACTTCCATTTCAGCACTGAATGAAACACTTCCATTTCAGCAACAATTTGCCACGCTTCCCCTCCCCTACCAAAATTCTTCAAAGGATTTCAACCAAAACTGCAAACTGCTGCCTATCATTTTTCTGTCTTTATTCTTTTCTTTAGGCCACTCTAAGTCCCTTTTCAATGAGAAAACTGAATGCTGAAGTTTCTCTGCACTTTGTTTCTGTGGCAGGGCTATGAAGGGCAGAATGGTGCCAAAATTGTACATGGTTCTTCTGGTAAAAACCAAGAGCCCAGACAATTACAAGGATGAAACTCAGAAGCATCTTGTTTCTCCTCTTTGCAACCGTGTGTAGCCTGTGCAGAGTGTAAAACACAACTGAATCAAACTGGCCTCAGGCAGCTTGGGGTACAAGGAAGCAGCAACCATGTGCTGCTATTCCTCATCTACATTTCCCCACTGTCTTCTTTGATCTCTGCTGGACATCCTTACCCTCATCTGCTCATCGTTGCCTGCTTCATGAAGGCCAGATCACCTGGACTGAGGAGGGATGAGTGGACTGACAGACCTGGCTCCCAGCCCTCCACTCCCCTTCCCCACCAGGCCAGGTGGTTCAGTGGTCCAGGATAGGAGCAGCTATCTCCTCCATGCAATACTCCCCTCAGAAAGGACATCTGCCACTGCAGCAAGTCAAGGGAGGTTCAGCAAAATAAGACCCTTCGTTGCTCATAGTCAGTTTAGAGCCAGTTACAGGAGAAAGAAAATGTGATGCCCCTAAAGCTTTAGTTTACTTGGCAAGAGAAAGGGAGAAATGAGGAGTGAGGAGAGCAGGACCACCCTGATCCTGAAGTGCTGGCTGGCCTCTCCACATGGAACAAACAGCTCGGCATCATGCTTTCCTGTTCCAGACAATGGAAGAAAGCAGTAAGCAAAGCTTGGGCAGCTCAGTCTATCTGGCTGGTTATGCCACCTTTTGATCTTCTTTCCCAGTACGGGATCATGACAGCAACCACTCATTTTCTGCTTTCAGCATGAAGGGTTTGTTTCTCCTTTAATGGATTATTGGCAAAAGCTGGTAGGACTGAAATCTCCAGAGTGGTTTATGATGTGAAAAGACACACGTTAAAAGAATCAGACTTTTCCAGGCTCTGGCAGAGCAGCTTGTTTTTAGTGTGGGTCTCAGGAGGATGGCAAGGTTATTTGTAGACATCTTGTGCTAATGCTGTGTAGGTTCCCTTCCATTCCCATTACAGAGCCTGTTTCCAGAGTAAACCATGTTTTGCAAAGAGCAGTAACTACAAGTCATGTTGATACACAGGAATCAATATAGTTCTGAATCAAAGTGTTTAATGATGCTATTAAGAAACTGCTGTTTGAGTGCTTTACCAGTTCAACTTTCCACCAAAAGTCAAGAGGACTGTCAAGACCTAAGATGTGGTCTTCCCTCCCTAACATTCAGTGAAGGATATATTGGTGACTTTGAAAACATTGAGATAAAAACTCATAATGCAGAAACACAAAGAGGGCATGTCACTGATAAAATGCTTCCCATGTCACATAGGTATCCGTAGTATGGCAGAATGTGCTTACTGCCTCATACCACAGAGTAATTGTGCTGTCAAAGCTGTTGATTTAAAGAGTTATTGACTCCAGCCATATTTAAACTTTATTGCACAGAATGAATAACAAATACAGTGACATATAAATATATACATATAAATATAAAAGTATTAAAAGGGCACAATCCTTGGCAGTGATTAAGCAACAGCACAAAAGGAAAAGATGTAAGAGAGTATTGATGGTACTAAGGCTAATCCAAGGCTCTGACGATCTGCAGAATTTTCAAATCAGCCAAGTTCAGGTAGAACAAAATAATACATTTACTGGCAGTACAGGCAATGTTCTAACTGGCAAATTTTGTCAAGGTAGTTTGGCAAGTCATGGCTGCAGTGCAGGTGCTCCCAATGCCCACCCAGGGGCTGAGGGACTTCAGTGTGCTGGGGGTCTGCCCAGCTTTTGGGACGGCTTTTGGGAGCTCCTACAGCTGCAGAGGAGAGGACAGGTGCTGTTAACAGTGGAAGTGACAAGTGTTTTGGTTAAACTGAGCCATCCCAAGGACTGCAGAGGTTTCTGTTTGCTGTAAATTCTGAAAAATGCTGGTTTCCACCCAGTTTGGACCAAAACCGCATTAAAAATAAATAAATAAATCCCATGATCTCTCATTTTTTGGCTGGCTCTGCTTACTACCTGTACATATAGCTCTACATGCAACAGGATCCCTACCCTGTACAGAGGTCAAAGACATATAGTAACATATAGAATACCAAGCCCAAGAGCCAAGACAGAGGCAAACACATTTGACTCAAACCAAGCAATCTTGTTGTATGCTGTTGAAAGTTAATCCATAACTCATTCAGTGTGAGAGCAATGGGGTCAGATGATTTAAGTTTTATATTTTTTAAACAAGATTGACTTTGTTAAATTAAAATAAAAAGCCACTGAGAATACTAAAATCCTAAACAAGATTTTGAATGATATCTATCAACTTAATTACCTAATGGAAAAGGCAGCAAGAAAACTATTTTATTTTTACACTAATAAAAAGATACCAACCGGTGGGATAACAATCTGACAAAGCGGCATCTACTTACAAAGCTATCTGCTTAAAAAATAAAATAAAGAAGTTTTTACTCATGGAGCCAGATTGTCACGCTCAAGAGATTTTCTTCCTGTCACATGCAGTGCTCTGTGTAGAGCAGCCACATACTTTCTACCCAAAGTGTATTCTCCAGGGACAAGGGAAGGAGAAGGAAAGGAATGGGAAGAGAATAGGATAAAAATCAATCTCCTGTGAAGTAACCAGTCACTAAGAACTGCTCATGTCAAAGATTATTCCTGTCTCTAATTTCTTGGATCAGTATGAGATGGCTGTGGAGTACTGATTAACCCACATCTGTGTTCTGTCAGTTACGTTTTTTTGCAATATTCCTTCTCAACATACAGCTGCTTCTGACTGCTCTCAGAGGTGCAGCCAGGACTACTGCTGCAAACCAAAGTGCCAAATCCTACATTTCAGAAATCGGACTATAACCAGCCGATGCAAACATCTGCATGCCCTCAACAGCTACAGAACTGGTATGAGCATATCTCATTAAACCAAGATGCTTATCATATCAACATTACAGGATTAAACACACACAGTCCTAGCTCAGTTCAATTTCCTAGCTGAAGAAGCGTCTTTGTCTTGCTTGACTGTCACTGAGTGCCTTGTGTTAGAAAGAATTAAATCTGGATAGTGTTGAGGTTATGGACTGAATTTTCTAGCCTACTTTAATTTAAATTCTCATTTCTTAATAGGAACATGAGGAAGAATTGTAAGCTTTAAGTAGAATTTCTATCCTATGAGCCGAGGAAATTACTGAAAATACTGAATACTGACAGAAAAAAAAAAAAAGAAAAAAGAAAGAAAGAAAAAAAAACTGACTTATTTACTACTGGGCAACAGAGGTGCATGAAATGAATCTGAGTACTGACTGCATAAAAGCTTACTAAACTTAAGAATTAAGACCAGGTATATGGTAGAAAGCTCTTAAATGTAATATCCCTCATCTTTGTGACAGCCATGACTTGAACCTAGCAGATCCCCATATTTCTGCAGCCTTGCTGTGGCTTAGCCATCCCGTGGAAAAGGTTCTTGCAGTTCTTGAGCAGGCTTTCCAGCACTGAAGTTTGAGACTAAAAGAACTGGGAATCCCTAAATCACTGATTGCTGAAAACCAGAGGATTTATCAGGTGAAAGCAGACTCCGTACTTGCCCATTTGTTACATGCGCCTTTTAGCCTGACTTGTGGGCTGGGTTTCTCTTACCGTCAGTATTTACAGCAAGAAACTAGAGCCGTGAGATGGCAGCTGCTGTGGGCAGCATCCCCTGCTGTTTTTCTTGGCTGTCCCCAGAGGGACACGGGGACTTGGCTGGAGAGCCCATCCCTACAGCTTTTCCCTTGGTTTGTTCCAGCACCTCCCAGCAAGAGCTGCATGCAGCTAGCCAGTCTAAATGGCCTAAATGCAGCCCTGCTCTCAGCCTGTGGGGCCATCACAATTAGGTGTCTTTAGAGCACAAATACAAATGGGTGAAGCAGATGACTGGGATTCCCCCAAAGGGGCAACCCACAAGAGGTGCCTGCTGAGGCCATCTAACAACAGATGTGTGGAGACTTAAACTATTCTTGTTCTCAACAGAAACTGCATGGGGAACTAACTCCCAATTGCTTTGTCTGGACAACTTTGGAACAATAACCTGCGTTTGCTCATCTGACTGATTACAAACCCCTGGTCCCTGCTGTCAAGACCCACATCCGTCTGCTCGCTTCACACCAGCACTTTGCCAAGAACCCCTCCAGTTGCCTTTGCCCTGCCTCATGAGGGTAGACGTGGAGGATAGCTGTGATCATCCTTATCGCCAGGGCTGAACGTGCACAGGGCATCAACATGAGTGCACAAGAAGAAAATCAAGGCGAAACGCTGAGAATTTAAGTGAGCCAAAAGTCTAACCTCTTCTGTTTTTTCCTCAAACAACCCCCCATACAACAACAAAACGCCCTTTTGGCAGGTAAAAGGGGCAATGCAAACATGCAGGGACACCGCTTTTGCCCACCACCCCCTCGAGGAGCAACGACAGGGTTACACTCGCTCTTTACAAGTGGGGACTGCGAGGGGGACTGTGACACCCCCAGTCCCCTCCGCCACTCCTTTAGCCTCCCCAGCCCCCCAGATCCCCTCAGCCCCCTCAGGCTCCCAGGGCCGAGCAGCCGAGCCGCAGTGCCGGGGCCTGCCTGCCATCTAGCGGCTGCTCGGCGCCATGACTTCAGCAGGGCCGTGGTGAAGCCTGCGTGTTGAGCAGCCGGCTGGCCTGGTGCTGGCACCCTGAGATGGGCAAAGAGAGGCTTGAGGGAGAAGAGACACGAGCTCTGAGGCTTTCACGCGCACACCATCACCAGGTCATTAAGCACCAGGGAGAGATGGGCACGGGGGTATCGTTCCTTCTGCCCATCGCTTTTCCTGTTACCCATGAAAAATAAAGTGCTGCAGTTTCGCCCTCTAGGAGCTACGCAATGAAATTCAGCTCAGAAGGCATTGAAATAGTGTCTCAATGTATTTTTAAGTGCCTATTTCTCTCCGGAGAGAAAACACAAAGATCCATTAAAGTGGATGCTGGTTGTTATTTCGGAGTTAAATTGAGCATCAAATGCCTTGATATTGTCTTTATGTTGTGTTTCCTCTTTCTCTAACTAATAAGCCCCTACATAAACACAGCTTCTGTAAGCCTCTATTCAGACATCTCTGCAAAAAACAAAATGGTCTCTGTGATAAATTAGTGGTTTGTTCATTGTCTTGCTGTAAATGTAAATCAAGAGAATTGCTCGTGACTTCTTAAACATCCTTGTATAACCATGAGACTGGGGAAGTGGAGATGGTTAATGTATGTATATAGTTCTATTGGATTTTGGTGATCAGTGTATGTGTATGGTTCTTGTATTCAGTGGTTAAATGTATGCATATAGTTCCTGTGTTCAGCAATGGTCGCCTGACAGGAACAGCCTGGACCAGTGTTGTTGCTGGGCAGAAGACTATGGGGGGAGGGCATGCACGTGGTCTGGGGTGGAGAAGATTCCAGAAGGTGAAGAGGGCATGCTCGGAGGAGGACACGCCCCTTAATGAATATGCATTAGTAGAGGGGATATAAGCCCGAAATGGGACCCTGGGGGGTGCGTGCTGTTGCAGAGCAGAGACTCCCCAGGCGCCCAGTGCTGTTTTGCTTGTGTCTGCCTATTTGATTAATAAAATAATTTCAATAGACCAGAAAATTGTGTGGTCTAACTTATAACAGTCTCTGCTTATCAGAGGCCACAAAACCCTTGCTCACACTTTTACAGCAAACTTAAGATCTTCAGTATAAGATGCCAAAACTATATTTACTGGAGGAGAGCAAAGCAGAGAAGCATTGCCAGTGTCAGTGTTTCCTTCTGTAGAAGAGAACTCTGTACATATAATCTAGATATTTTCATCTAAAAAGTCACTGCACTCCACAATTTGAGTTCTGAATTTTATTATAAGTGTTTAAGTGAGATACAAGATTCCTGATTTAATTTCTAAGCCAATGGAAATAATCAAGGAGCTTATCTGGCATCACATCTGTACAACTTCAGAAGACACCAAAAAGATTTAATTAGTACCCAGCTTTAAGAGAAATGTCCTTCCCTGTTTTGAAGCATGGCACTGGCTGTGTCCTGCAGGACAATGGTGTAGGTAAGCCTTCCATCTGGCCATTCAAGTTGTCCTTGGGCTCTGTGTAACAGATGCAAAGCAGAAGAGTCACTTGCTAAGTAAAATACCTGGAAATGGCACAGACATGTTGATGGTAACTTAACAAGTAAATCAAAGCTCCTAGCTGCAATAGCCTGAAACATCTTTAATGCCACAGGTCACTTTGGTATGGCTTAACAGCCACCATGCATCACAGCAAGGCTTCTGGGTTTAGGAAAAGAGCAGCCCGACACACCTTTGATGTGGTGAGGAGATAAGATAAACAGCTGAGATGCTGAGGCTGAACACTCCTGCTGGATTTTCCTGCAGGTGTTGCTGCGGTGTGCCCCATAGCTGCAGCTCTTTACCAAACACTGGCAGCTCAGTCCAGCTTCATTCTGTAGAGACACAAACCAACGAACAACACTGGTGCAGAAATTGGGACAAAACACAGGCAAGGGTAATGCTCTGAGAAACCAGCAAGAAGCCAGGGAACTTTCTTGTTTGTACTACAATTGTGGCCAGCAGGGCATGATGTTAACCTGAGCTGAGCTGAGACAAAACCAATTGCCCCAGAAAAGACTCTCCTTTTTTTTTTTTTTTTTTTTTTTTCCCAATGTTTTGGTCTGGCCCAAGCCTTCTTCCAGTCCTCTCCCACAAGTGACTCAGACATGGCAGTGCTGTGGAGGAGGCTCCACTGCCACCAGAGGCAGTATTTTTCTCTGCTCAGCAGCAAGGTACCCCAGCTGTCCAGCAGATGAAGCATGGCTGTTTCCATCAATGTAAACAGCTAATGTGTTAACTCTGGATTAGCAGGAGGAAAGGCCAAGCTTATGGCCTCTGCTAGTTTACCTCCATGTGCTCCAAGTGCTTGGGAAAAGGGCTATTGAAGGGTTTGGAATGGAATGGAACAGAACAAAATGGAATGGTGCCCTACAAAGATCATGAAGTCCAACTGCCTAACCAGTGCAAAGCTAACCAAAAGTTAAAGCAGATTAATGAGGGGATTGTCTAAATGCCTCTAGAATAAAGACAGTCTCTTTCAGTGGAGGAGCTGGCAGGCAGGTACAGAGGATTTTGCTTGGCCTAGGACGCTGAAAGGAAATGCATTATCTGGACTGGGAAACTCCTGGCACTAATGGCTGAAATTCAAACAGCACTGTGCTATTTCAGTTTTTTTATTTTTTTATTTTTTAATAAATCTTGTTAACACAAGACATTTTAACCACTTAGATGTTGACTCCATTATGACTTCTATGAAATGGATTATCAGCAATATCATTACTGCAAGTGTTCATCATCTTTTAGAAACAGTTCTCTATCACTGAAATGCAACTACAGCTGGCAAGAATTCATTTTGGTGCAATAGCTGAATAAATAAATATGGGGAAAGATGCAGATGTAAAAGGAACAGAGGGATTGGTAGGGATTTATATTCAACCATGACGAGAACCACACAGAGACAGAGTAACAACTCATGCTTTATTATTGCAAGACTGCCTAGAGAAGTGGGACAGCACAGTGGGGCACTAACTATAGCCAGAGGTGAAGGACTTTGAGATACAAGAAGCAGACATCAGAGAATAGCAAGACTCTTCCTTTCTTATTGCTATACTTTTCCTCTTGCAAGAAGAAGGCAGGACTCCACAAGAACAACCACTGCTCATGCAGTTCCGCTCCTCTGGCTTAGGTTTTGAGCATGGAACAGAAATGTGCCTCTGTGAGGCCACTGTGTGAAATGAACACCCAAGCTGATCACCATAATCAGCTTATCCCTCAATTTCTCAACCATTGCAATGTGCTATGCACTTTATAATCTGACAGCAAAGTGAATTTTTTTACTTAAAACTCAGTGCTGGCTAGGGAAAATGTACTGTCAGGATGGATAAAGCCAATGGATAAAGCAGAGAGACCTGTTTACTTCTCACAGCAAGAGCATGCTTTTGAATTTGAAGGTTTCTTTCCAGAACCTGAGGAAAGTTTTTGAACAATCATGGCATTTTCCTGCATAGTGCACAAAACATGATGCCTGAAATTCACCATTCACCAGATAAAGACAGGATCTTTTAAGGTTTTAATTGAGCAAGCTGACTGCCTGTCCCACAGCCACCAACCACGCAGTCAGCAGAAGTCCCAGTGATTTCGGATGACAATTGACTTGACACCCAAACGGGCCCAGGCCTGCGGGACTTGGCCCATCTTCTGCTCAGTGCTTGTAAGGCAGCAAGCACGCAGGAGCTGCAGCTGGCAGGTCTAGTTGGGTTTGTGGTACAGACTGACTAACGAGAGCTGCCAGGGATTGGCAGGCTCCACTTGTCAAGCTGTCACTTGAATCCAGTCTCCCCCAGCGCTCTAAGGTATTTAATCAGTTTTTTAAAATGAGTGTTTACTTTTCACATTGACTCCTGTGAAGAGTTATGCTAAGAGGGAGAACATGTAGTTCTAGCAATTATTAGGTCACAGAAAGATATATATATATATATATATTTTTCTTGAACTCTCTCTCTTCCTCCCTCCTACCTCCTCCACTTTGGCCATTTGCTACAGCAAAGCACATCCACTGTCCCTGATTACCTGTGTGTTGGTCCTGTTGGTAAATGACGCCATAAATCAAGAGCCTGACTTGCTATTCAGAGCATATAGAAAAGTTACAAACATAAGTATGCTAAAGAGCAGGAATGTTTATTTACAACATTACTTGTCCCAGCAGGGAACCGTTATGTCACAGTTGGTCCTTCTTACACCTTAACCCATCTCTGGTGGCTGGAATTCATTGCAAAATGAGTTTTGGTCTCATCCCTTCATCCCTTGCATGTGAGGAAGTTTAGTTTAAATGCAGGAACAAAAAACAGCTTTTGCCAACAAAAAGTAGACAAACCCTTCTCAGGCAGACCAGTGCCTTACAAGTGTCAGTAATCCCCCCCCCCTTTTTTTTTAAATAATAAGGCATTGCAAGAAAATGGAAAATGCAAACATTTTATTAATTACAAGCAGAGAGCTGCCCCTGGCTGTTGGTGACAACCAGGCTTTTGTGTACAGAAAAGTGCAGGGGTAATGATGGTTCCATTTTCTAATTAAACAGCTTCTGATAAACATTACTCAGTGTTTATTTGGTACTGTCATTGATCATACCTTAAATAGAAGAAAATGTGAAATTTCTTCTCACTAAAGCTGTCTTGGTTTTTATGCTCTAAATTTCAGTTTTTTTTTTATTTTATTTTATTTTATTTTATTTTATTTTATTTTATTTTATTTTATTGGTTGAGATTTAGTTGGGACTGAGCATTGAGATTTTCTTGTTTCTTTTGAAATGTACGATGACATATTTTCCAGTTAGCATTTATTATTTAAGAAACTCATACTTCATTCCTTTAATGAAGAAGACAAAGCTCCCTGTATGTTTCCCTGCTGCTCTTTGCTGCTTGAAGGTTCCAGCAGCAGACAAACAGCAGTGGGAATCGTGCTTCACTGCCCGCCCTGACGGGCCTGCTTCCTGGGGAGTGCCTGCATATTTGAAACGTACCAAGGAACAAACGCCAAGAGGTGAGCTGAGCATGGCCTGCACAGCACTGGGCTGGACCTCTGCACACCTCTGCGTACCAGCTCTGCTGCCACCCTAGTGAGCAGCACTAGGCACTGTTTTTCTGTTTATAACGCAGACATAATGACACTTTCCTCTCTATGTTATTCCTGTGAGAAATGTTGAGGTTTTTACAAGTTCTTTTGAAATTCTACTTAAACTTCTTCATATACTTATATATACATACACTTAGACAATCAGTACCTATTTAGCTGATGTCTGTATTTTATCACAGAATCACAGAATGGCTTGGGTTGGAGGGGACCTTAAAGATTGTCCAGTTCCAACTCCCCTGCCGTGGGCAGGGACACCTTCCACCAGACCAGGCTGCCCAAAGCCCCATCCAGCCTGGCCTTGAACACCTCCAAGGATGGGGCATCCACAGATTCTCTGGGCAACCTGTGCCAGGGCCTCACCACCCTCTGAGTGAAGATTTTCCTCCTAATATTTAATCTAAGCCTGCCCTCTTTTAGTTTAAAGCCATTCCCCCTTGTCCTATCACTACACCTCCTGACAAAGAGTCCCTCTCCAGCTTTCTTAACCACCCTTTAGGTACTAGAAGGCCGCAGTAAGGTCTCCCCAGAGCCTTCTCCAGGACTGAATAACTGCAACTCCCTTGGTCTGTCTTCACGGGAGAGGTGCTCCAGCCCCTTTTGTTCTTGTCATATTAGCTAAAAGTTAGGTCACATTATTTGTGCACACACATCTATGATTGAACGATCTGCTAGAAGATGAACTTTGGAAAACTTCTGTGAAGAAAGGCACATATTTTCCAGTCACGATGTAAGGATAAACTTTATTTGCAGTTGGAATTCAAGAGATTTTAAGAACCTAGGTAAACAAAGAAAAAAAATAAGAAGTATTTCAGCAAATTTAATTCTCACAATTTTTTTAACTTGCCAAGAAAACCATGCTGTGAGGTCATCTGAGAACTGAGAGGATTTGACTTCACTTGAGCTGGCTTAGAAACAACTCTTTAAAAAACAGTCTGAAATGGCTGGAAAATGGATTGACAGCGCCAGTTTCCTTCTACCTTGCACCTTCATAACCAATGCTGGTACAGAAATCTAATAGTTATATTCCTGTCAGTACTAAAATTGCTTATAGTTTTGTAGGTATTTCCACAAGGAAAGGAAAATAAAGTCCACTGCTTTAAGAGCATTCACTCTACCAAGCAGGCCGATATAATCACATGAGCAATAACAGGACACCATACCTCTAACCAAACCAGGGGTACCAAAATCTGTGTGTACTTCGCAGTGCTCTTTCTCCTTTATGAACCTAGGATTTGGGTCTGTGTTCTGTAACTGCAGCCGTCACCTAGAGAAATTTGGCAGTTTGTACCATCTTAAGTTGGTTGCTCTGGAAACAGGCCTCAATTTCTTCTAGCTTAACAGCAAGAGCTACTGAATTCCAAGACAAACAACTGTAACAGCCCTGTTCACTCGCTTTCAGAGGCCAATGAACTTGCCTCAGGAGTCATGGATTATTATTTTTCCTCTTTCGTCTCCATTCTGTGAGGCCAGCCCCATGAGGAGCTTTTGATTGACTTGAGGAAACACTGGAGCCCTTAAGTACCTTTCACAAAAGGAATCTGGAACAGGAAATCTCACATGGGCCAGAAAAATACCAAACAATTGCCATAGCATCAGAAGGGGAAAGGGAGGGAAGGTATCTACAGAGGGTTACAAAATCACCACCATTTCCTAAAGCAGAAAGTCTTTTTGTCTGTCATGTCCCTCCTGCTTCAATCCTTTGACCTGTGACACCATCCTCTTTTTTTCTGCAAAGACCACTGGCTGGATGTTACTTAAACATTGCTTGCTATGTTGCTTGGCTTGCCACTTAACTCACAGTCTTCTGAGCAACTTCCTTCACCAAGCCACTCATCAGACAACGTGGAATTACTCTGTCCCCCAAAGGCAACCTGCTAGCACAGGACAAAGCAGTGGGTATTTTAACACCCAGGAAAGAACAGTGTTTATTACCAGATTTTCCTCCTGTGATAAGACAACGTGAGGTGAAATCATCATGAGCATGCTTTCCTTCCTCCTTTCCTCCTTATGGATGTGAACACAGGCTTATAGGGGATGAGCAAGGGCAGGAACTTGCTCTGCATCAGATTCCTAATTGCTATTTCCTCCATGTGCACCCTTTCCCTGTGGCGAGGGTGGTGAACGTGAGGTACCTGTCCCTTCACTGGCAAGGTGCAAATTATCTGCCATATGCCTCATGGCAAGAGGTGCGCCTGGGCTGCCGGCATATGCTAAGGCAGCTCTTCCAATTTCTGCTCTGCTAACTTGCTGTTTCATTAACATGCCAGGGAAGAGAGAAAGAAAAGGCTACAAATTTCAGCTAACTTTACTATCCAAAGTATGAGAACCTGTCCAAACTATCTCCTCAGCAGATGTCCTAAACTACAGGGACTCTTCCTTCTTTTGACAGGCAGATGATATACCAGGAGCTCTGTGGCAAGGATGAGGTTGAGTGGCCTCCCACAGTCACAAAATAAAAACGTACACTCAGAAGCTAGAAGGCTTTTAATTTTCTGTTATGTATTACTGGTAGCTCTGTATTGGCTTGTCCACTACCAACACTTTGCTGAACTCATGCCTTGATTAGTCTATTAGGTAGTTGCTCTTACAGCCTAAGCAGACCTAATTAGTCTATTAATTAATGAGTATTTTAGCAGATATAAGCTCCCACAAAACACAAGATTACTTGCTGGATGCCTTGGTATAACTGCTGTGCCAGTAGAGCATTACAGAAGTAATTCATTACTACACATTTCATTAAATACTGAAATTAAATTGCCCATATGCACTTGATGTAAAACTGTTCATGTCTAATTTGCACCAGTGAAACACATGCAAATAATCAGATCTGGATAAAAACCTGCTCCCCTGCCCTCTTCTCCTCCAGCAGTAACCTAGTCCACACTGGAGGAGGACCGTTAAGCAGTACTATGTTCTAGTTAACTGTTTAATAATTTGCTTAAATTATCTAAAGCAAGCATAAGGTTCCTCCTATAGATAGAAGAATCCATGTATGCTGGTAAGAGAAGGACAAGGGAAGGAAGGCAGCCAGAAGAGATTGCAGAGTGCTAGACGAGTATTCTTTTTAAGACATGGATATTTTTAGGGTCCAAGCATGGCTTGAGCTCCCATGGGGGTGCTGTATCAGTAGATTAAGCACAGAGAACACGTGCTGAGTGCGTCAGGGGCTGTAGGAGAAAACCAGCAGCATAGCACACCATAGGCAAGCATTAAGGTGAGGAGGAGGGCAGAGGTGTTGTGCTCCATCCTAGGGAGACTCAGCAAGACAGTGGGTTGAGGGCCAGACGGAGGGGTGGGTGTGTGAACTAGGCTGTTAAGCACAAGGAGACAGGAGCAGCTGAAAAACTTCACAGCAATGATAGAGAAGAACCAATACTCTCATCATCTTCCATTTCAGTTCCTCCTGTCATCATGTGGAATTATAAATTGCAAAACTGTTCTACCTCATGCAGATTTTCAGACAAGGGAGGGGATGCAGGGCTCTAGTGTCAGGACTTGGCCTTGATTTTGTCTGATGAATTGCAAGCAATAATGTATCACAAGATACATAAAAGGTCCACCTGTTCTTCAGTCCTTCAGGGATGCAAAAAGCAATCAAAGTTTTCTTTCCATAGCTTAAAAATATGATTAAAATGGTACAGAAAAAAAAAAAAGGAATGAGACAGGGTATGCTTGCCTTTGCTTGGTTTTAATTTTTCACCTCTCTTTGCAATAAGCTTTCTTTAAATTTGTAGTTTCTCAGATATCAGAACTGCAAAGATGTTTTGTCTTCTCACACAGGTACGGATAAAGAGCCTTACAACTTCTCCCCTCCCCACCCAAAACAACATCAGATGAACAATGTATTGCAAGAAAAGCTTCATATAAAATTGATAAGCTCTGTATGCTTATGATTAAATTGTCACATCTCTTCTTCAGTAATGCAAGGCAGCAAGTGAGAGAAAAGCCACTGCCAGAGATGAGGGAGCAGAAGAGTCAATTATTCATAAAGGTTTAAGAGCAAAGAGCTTGCTGCTCTCCCAGAACCAGCAAGTGGTTGGTGGGGACACTTAACTCCATAGGTAATTTTTTTTAACTCCATAGGTAAAAAAATTTTGACTAGTCGAGTCAGTTGGTGCCTCCTAGCAGGGCAGTCACACTGATTCAAGACAAAAACTTTGCTCAATCTAAAGATGGCAGGTGAAGGTTTTCTGTGCTCCCACCAATACAGATGTCACTGCCGTGTCTTCCCTTTTGGATGCTTCTCCCCTGAATTTCCTCTCCTCAACTACTGAATGCAAAGGGAAAGCTATGAGAAATTTAGAAATTTCAAGGAATTGAAAGCAGACACAGACTTTGGGTTTTATACCAAATATAATTTAACAAGAATTCAAAATACATTTTTCTGAAATAGTTAAAAAAAAATATTAAAAAATATTTGCCCAGGTCAGGCTAAAATGATTCAGAAGTACAATCATCAGGAAACAGTCTTCGTGACATTTCACATCATCATCTTTTCCAACAGAACAAAGGTCATGATTCAAACATGTTTACAAATACAGACTTAACTCCAGATACTAATTAATAACATGCTGAGTAGCAACACTCATTCCTGAAAAGTTTGCCTGGATTGCTTATCTCCCAAGGTCAGTTCTAGACTGTTGCCACCTTGACTTTTTTATTCCCAACATTCTTAAACATATTAACAGAGGAGTAATGGAATTAGACACAGCGGGTAACAGAACTGAGAAATAGTATCAGAGGGGAAAGTGGGACAGATTCCCATAACTACAATTCTAGCCTTCCTGGTAACACTACCTGTATTTATTGCCTTTCTCACTGAAATGACTGCAGTAAAAGCCAAATTTGCCATTACCACCAGCTCAGATTGTCTCCTGCATAAAGCCTACCTTCCCCTTTAATAACATTAAAATTCAAATCAAGTTACATTAGAATATGTCCACAGCAAGTTTTACCTAGTACTTCCACCTGCCTTATAAAAAGAAGCAATGAACAGAACTATCTCAAAACTAATTTAATTCTATTAATAAGGAACTGTAAGAAAAAGGATGTCAGAAAACAAGACTGAAGACAGGATTCAAGAGTAACTAATCACATGTTAACAGTGCCCTTTAGATTAGCATTTTTCTGTGTGCCTGCACAACCAAGACACAGGAATCATCCCTTGATACTATGTGATTTCTAGCTGAGCTCCTGCATAAGAACTGTCAGCCTTGACAAGGCTAGCCCTTGATTCCATCACAGCAAGAGATCTTGCTTAGTTATCTGATTTTTTTTTTGATTTATTCTTCTTGGCTTGTTGTTTTGACACGGTACCCAGAGCAGATTCTGAATTCCCCGCTGAGGTCTGAGGCAGGAGTAGTTTTCCAGACTGTGTTGGGTACTTAGTTTTCATAAAGACTTTGAACAGGGGCTGGGACAGCATATGTTTCAGTTGTTTCTTCATTCCCTTCAGCATCTTTTGCTTCTGGCTTTCTTCTTCCTCACTAGCTTTTCTTCCTTGGGAACGAAAATCAAAGATACTGCATGTTACAACAACAGAAGAACTTGCACTGGCCCGTTTCATCAGCCTTTAGCATCTGCCCCTACTGCTACAAATTTCTCTCCAACAAAACCGCTCAACTCCAAGGTAGTTTTCCAGTCATCTGTGACATTTCTAGATCACCTGAGGTTGTCCACAAGAGAAACAAGTAAAAATAAATAGAATAAAAAAATAAAGAGTAGCTCTATCCCAGGTATCATTCTGCTAAATCATTCACTTGACTCTCAACCCAGAGCATTCTCTCAGGAACAAAAAGAAAAGGGATCCAGAAGACAATATATTAACTGAGGGTTTCCAGCTCTGGCAGAAACTTCTCCTCTGTAAGCGGCTACCTTACGCGAGCCTCATTTCAGCACCTGTTAAGCGGGAAGCCCTTTCTTCCTGATACATAAAAAAAACAGTGAGATGGCCAGATTTAATAGCATAGAAGGAAAGGAACAAAAGAGACCTGAGATAGTTAACAGGATCAGAAGCCTGATCTGGAGGGAATAAATGAAATCAAGGTTGCCTGTAATGTAAATTGAAAGGACATTACTACATCCTTTGTAACAATATAAGAAGCATTTTATTTATGGGAAGTATGACTAAGACTTTCATTTGTTTCCAACAAGCTATGGAAGAATTTGAGACTGAATAACTACATGAGTCTGGCAAGATTCTGGGTGGCAATTACAAAGCGCTTCACTGGAGCCACAACTAACTTGCATTAGTTGTGCTGTTTTGAAACTTATCTCAAAGCATAGAATACTCAGATTATGTCAAAACAGACAGGGTGCTAATTATCTGAGAGCACTGCTGAACAGTTTGGAGAGATCTGGTTAGTCTTTGCTTGGAAAGTAGGAGAAAACAAGCTAGCCTATGGACAAAAGAAAGGGGAAAAACATATCTGAACATTCAGGCATCTGTATATTAAGCAGCTACCAGGACAGAGGCAGCTTAAGCTGAAGTGACCCAGGCAGCAACTCCATTCAGTACGCCTTCTGGACTGGTAGGAAATTGTACCTTCTGCTCCTAAAACTGGAACACAGTGTGGCATTTAACAGTCCATCTAAGCAGTGCAAAGCTTTGTGGCATTCAACTAATAGGCACCTGGAGCTGCACAGCCCTATACATTCCCTCAGGCACAGCCTGCAGAATATTTAATCTTAAAGTACAAGAAAATATTATAGTTTTAACACACCACCTGAAACCTCAACAACTTGCATATCACTATTCGACACTTAGCCCACATAATTCAACCCACATAAGGCTCATGTAATTTTTGGTATTTGCCAGCATTTCCTGGGTGTTCCTCCACAGTGCTGCCTGGCTCCTGTCCTGCTGCTTGACTACAGGGGGATGGGAGAAATAAGCAGGAGTGAATAAATAGCTTTTTCTTTGACACAGAGGGGAAGAGACTCCCACAGGACATACTGGACTGTTAGAATACCTTTAAGAGGTTCCACAAGTTAAACTATCCTGCGTTGCGTGGACTTGTCTGTGTATTGCCACAATTGTCACAACTCACTCCAGCACTACTACACAACCATCTTGAAAACACTAGCAATGCCATGTATTAACACTGGTTAACTTCCCCTTTGGCCCTGCAAGATTTAAGAGTTCCTCTGCCATGGTGGCACTCCTTTTGGTCCAGTGCTATAGGACTGAGCACAGCCATAATAAGCATTACTACTTGCCCATAAAGAGGTCATCATCGAGATCAACTTCAAGAGCCTCTGCAGCTTGCTGGAGCCAAGAATCGTGTTGCTTTGCTCGACTATTGAAAAATTCTGCCTTCTCGATCTGCCGTGCCAAATTCATCCGCTCCTGCAACAAAAGTGCATTTCAGACATTTCAATCTGGTTTAAATGTGGGGCACTCTAGCAGAATCAGTGTTTGAATACATGCATTACAATGCAACCAAGGTGTCAGCCTTGCAGAGAGACAGATGCATTTGTTCTCTACTGCTGTCCCAGCAGACAGCCTATGTAATACAGACACATCATTTACCAAAACGTTTTCCTTCTTCAGATATCCATGACTGAATTTGACTCCTAAAATATCTCAACTTCTAAACATCACTGAACGTTAGCACCTCATTCTTTAAAGGAATTGTTATAAACACTTCAGAGACAGATCACCAATCATTTCTGAAGTATAGCTGGATCTTAAAAGTTACCAGTTTCAGCAATGGGGGACAGCCACTAACTTCATGCTAATCTGAAGAACCAAGTCCCTGCAGGCCACACACACATTTTCAAAAATGCACCTGACTTTGTTTAGGCACAGGACAAAATGTTCCATCCTTCTTCCCAGCTGCTCATATGTGGAAGGAAGATGTCCAGCAAACCTAACCTAACCTGACCTGCAGCCTTCCAGCTGGGCCAAGCTGTCTTAAATAGCTAATTTGTTATAGAAAGAATATCTGCACTGACAGTAAATAATAAATCAAGCTAGCAACAACTTCTGCTGTTTGGAATGTGCCTATGGTTGCACAAAAACTGTGTGCAGGACTCCCTTACAAGCCCAAATGAATAGCTGGGTGCTGCACAGTTACAGCACCATCCAAAACTGCCAAGATAATTAAAACAGCAAGAACAATAAATTAAACTTGTAATTGACTAATAAAACAAGTCAGTCACATCTCCTTAGATCATTACAAGAAATTTTAAATAGCTTTTCTATCTTTGTAAAATCTGAGTCGTTTTTTGGTCTCTTCTCTACCATGGTTCGCCATTGTATTCCTTTCAAGTGTGAAATTCCTTCTGATTTTTCACAACTTGAATGAAGTCAAGCAGAACCAGGGAACAGAGTGCAAAAGGGACAGACAAAGAACTAGCAGCACTATAAGTCCCAACTACAAGGGCTTTGTGATTAAGCCCAGGACAAAGTGTAAATGACATCTGACCATGTAAAGCACCTAGGAGGCTTGAGTTCTGTAATTACAATTAGAAGGACACTTTACCTGGGGAAAGAAGCACTATTACGGAGAGAAGAGAGTGAGATGGTAGCAGGAAAATTTAAGTGTGGGAACAATATTTACCTGCCCATTAATTGACAGAGCATGGTAACTGCCAAGAGCTACTCATGAAGAAATGCCAAAGGGATCTCTGCAGGAGCACTCTCAAAACAAGTTATTTTTTCAGAAAGCAGAAGCATTTCTTTCTGAAATGTATTGTTTTGTAAATCCTAACCACTGTACATCTTGGGAGTTACTGAATGACTGAATTCTCAGCTAAAAAAGGGGAACACACCTGGTTCTGACTGGGATTTGTGGCAGCCAAAGGCCACTGAAGATCCTGTTCTAGTCTATTCCTAACACAGACTTTAAACAACTTAACATCCCAGCTTCCCAGCCACCAAGCATACACACCTCCCTGTACCAGTTTTGGGAATCTAGTCACGAGAAGCTCTATGCAATGACAGGCTAGAAAAATGTAAGTAGTGTTTAGGTCTGAATACTCTTCTTGGGCCAGTTATTGAGAAACCACAAATATTGGTTTAAAAAGATAGTGTGATTTTTCAAATCCAGGTCCTGAAGAGTACATTTCATCTGAAACCTGGAAATAATGTGATGGGCAATGCAGTAATGTAAGCAAGCAAGCAACAACTCAGGCCGCAAAGAGATTCATGTTTCTTTACCTTGATAGAAGTCATATACTTGGTTTCAACTGGGAAAAATGGCAGCTCTTCACTCTTCTCCAAGGTTTTATATATCTTCCTAAAATTGATCAAGTCATCAGGGCCAATCAACAGTAAGCTAAGGCCTTCATTGGCAGCTCGGGCTGTTCTGCCACTTCTGTGTACATACAACTCAGAAGTTCGAGGGACCTGCAAAAAGTCAGACCAATGATGAAGCTGGCCACGGAAGCTTAGCAGCAACTTGTTGTTCTTTGGCCAAGAGATTGCCACATAGTACCAGGCCTTATGATAAACTGCTTTTTATATGCACATGGCACATTGCATGTAACACAGCTGAAGGAACACTTCATGTTCCCTGGCCTAATATTTTTTAACAGATTATGCCAGGAAGTCTTCTCCTAACTTGTGATCCTCGGACATTTCATTTACAAAGCACGAAAAAATTGTATTCATGTATGTGTCCTCAAAGAAGAATTACAAGGGTGAGTCATGTGACACCCTTGGGTTTCATAGTTAAGCAAAAAGCAAAGAGAATTGTATCTGTTATTTCATTTCTTGTACATAATCACAAACTTATAATGACAGTCACTGTAGCAGTGGTACAAAGCACTACAAGACAGTTTAATTAAAGATAATTAAATCCCTATACTCTTAACACAGGACTGAGAACCAGAGCTTTATAGTCTTCGGGTTGTTAGTAGAAGAAACATACTTCAAACCAAAACAGTAAAAGCAAAAGCATGGAAGATATTTAACCTGGTAGTGGATGACATGCTGCACGTTGGGAATATCAAGACCACGAGCTGCAACATCTGTTGTCAGGAGGACACAGCTGAGGAAGTGATAATATTTAATGAACATAAAATTGAAGAGTAAACCATCTGCCAAGGAATGTAAAATACACGACCCTGAATTCTACCACAGCAATTTAAGGAATAAATTTGTACTATATCACCTGCTAGAAATAAGCTATTTGTTTGCCCTTACAGAAAATGATACCCAATATTATCTCACAGGCAGTCTTGAAACAGAAACTTACAGTAAAAGTAATAACAGTAAAAGAAATAACATAAATGTTACCTTCAGCAGGTTAATTCTGTTTCTAATAATTAAATTCCCTACCTTGCTGTATCCTGTTTTCCTAAGCTTTTATTCTCAGGAATTCACAGAAAATAGCATAAATCGCTATTCAATAACCAAATCCAACCCCTTGGCAGGGGGCTAAAAGGTCTCCCTCAGTACATTTCTCAGCACTCTGCCCAGCCTGGGTTTAAAAATATCATTAGTTTGGTATGACAATAGAATTAACAATGCAGTTGATCTTTTGGCAGGGGAGAAAGGCTATTACACATTCCACCAGTCAAGAAAATCACATTATTATTAACATTATAGATTTAATTAACACTTTCGGTGGCTGAAGTGTCTTCTACCAAGTCATACTCAAATAATTTCTTTACATAATTAAAAACTAGAAATATAAGGTGGTTATTCTGTTCTGATAATTAGTATTTCCCCTCACCCCTAGAAATGAAGTACTACTCAGAAAAGTCATTCTTTTATTTAAAAGACTATTAGAGAGATAGAAATCTGCCTAGGGTATGGAGCAATTTGTTCTTACAAAAAACAAAAAACAAAACAACAACAACAACAAAAAAACACCCTCCCAGCAGCTGAAAAGAGTTATTTGTAGGTAGCATGAATTTATTAAGATTTTATGGCATCTGACTGCATACCCTATGGCTACAAGGTTCAAAGCAGAAACAAACAGAAAATTCCATGGCATGCATTCTGCAGGAGGCTGTTATAGATGGCCTTGTAGATTGCTTCTTGCCTTGAAAATCTGCAGACTCTGAAAATGCTCGGCCTGGCCTATGCCAAGGCTATTGATGCTACCTTTTGCCAATGCGTGCTGCAGATCTATCATGACAATACAATCTGTTTCCACTGCCTGAGCCTATTAATGTGGTACACATTCCAGCACAAT
Source organism: Heteronetta atricapilla (assembly GCA_011075105.1). NCBI lineage: Eukaryota > Metazoa > Chordata > Aves > Anseriformes > Anatidae > Heteronetta > Heteronetta atricapilla. The sequence goes on from CM021735.1 coordinate 48,758,962, forward strand.
CAGACAGCATGCAGTACTTTGCACTGTGAGGTTTCTTGCTTACTGAAGTGTTGAGAACACACACCTGCCTCCCAAAGGCCGTTCCAAAGCCGGAAGGAAACAATTTTTAAAATGACACAATAGGCACGCCTGGATAAATCTGCCTGCCCATTGCTGCTGAAAGGCACAACTGCCCCTTCTCTCACATTGCTCTATGATACTTTGACCTTCAATTCACCCAAGAAAACCCACAAAAACCTAGCCCAGCAAAAAGTTATTTACTTCTTCATAGCTTGGTGAGAGGAAACAACTTACAGGAGCTGTAAAGCTAAGGTAGAGGGCCAGAGTGAATGTGCAGGATGGTTATAAAAGCATACAGATGAGAATAGGGTAAATCAAAACTCCTTCAGCAATAAGGACCTGCTGGATCCCTGAGTAATTCAGACTCCAAGGGACCTCAGGAGGTCTCCAGCCCAATCTTGTGTTCAAAGTTGGGTGAGCTACATGGCTAGGACCAGGTTGTTCAGGGCTTTATCTAATCAAGCCCTTAAAGCTCCCTAGAATGAACAGTCTCCTCCAATGCCTGTCTGTTCTTACAGAGACAGCTTTCTTGCACCCAGTTTGAAGCTCTCTCATTTCAATTTGTGCCTGTGGTCTCTCATCCTCCCACCATGCACCACTGTGAAAAGCCTAGCTCTGTCTCCTTGATTACCTTAAGACGCTGGATGGCTGCCATTAGGTCCAGGCTAAACCTCCTCTTTTCTAGGTGACACAAACCCAGTGCCCCCAGCCTCCCTTCACAGAGGAAATGCTTCTCAGCCATCCTGGTGACCCTCCACTGAACTCACTCCAGCTGAATGCCTCAACCCCCCTGTGGACCCCATCCTTCATTGTCAGTAACTTTGGCTCAGGAACCAGGGACTTGCATCCCCAGCCAACTCTCCAAACCTTCTCCTCTTCTAACAGGGCTGTTTCCTCTCTTCCATCCCCATCCTTTACGTGATTTATTTTTCTCCTCTACTAGAAAGCAGAACAATCAACTTACCTCTCTCGCTCAGCAAACCTTTCCAGGTTTTTTAACCTTTGCTTCTGGTGCATGTTGGCATGCAAAGGAAGAGGATCGCAACTTAAGATCGAGAGGAGAGAACTGAGGCGCTTTATACAGTCTATGCTGTTTGCAAAGACCATGGTTCTCCCTGGATACTGGAGAAGAAAGTAATAGAGATAATAGTCCTTCTCATTTGTATCACAGTGGATTCTGGTCTCTGTCAGAGTTTCAACAGTAGCCTCTTTCCTTGTTAAGTCTATCACTTTTGGTTTGCCCTTTATTCCTACTTTTTCCATTAACATTTCTAGTTTGGTCTTCTTGTCCATTTTCTTAGCATTCTTTTTCTGTAAAACTCTTGTGGGAGTCTGGTGGACTAATGTCAGGGTGGCAGAAAAAACAAAGGTCTGTCGTTTAGGGTTATACTGTGAATCATTCAAGAGTTCCAGCAACTGAGACAGCTCTAAGAAATGACCTCTTTCAACCATTCGGTCTGCTTCATCAATCACAAGGCACCTGTCAAATAGAAAACTTAAGGTATAGAGTTGTGTAGATAAATACAAATCTGATATACTTCAAAAGAATCTTCCCTGATAAACACATAAGAAAAGATCTGTATGTGAAACTCAGAGGAACAATAGATATGCTAGGGTAGCTACAATAGCCTTCCACATTTCTTTCTGAAAAAATGGTTTCTAAAAGAAAACTAAGTTTTTTGTTAGTGACTTTAACATTTCCCTCTCTCCACACAACCACTATGTCCTTCAATAAAACACTGGCAATATACTAAGTTTATCTTACATAGCTTAAATTGCTTAATCAGTTAGTAAATGCAATCACTATATGCAGTGACACCCATTACAGCATTCAGCAGTTAGTCTAAAAGCACCTTTACCTGAGCTGCCGAAGATTGGAGAGATGTGGGTGTTTTGCTTTCACTAGTTCCCACAGACGGCCTGGGGTTGCAATTACAATTTCTGGCTTTCGATTCAGTACACGTTCTTGCTTTTGTGCGGCCATGCCTCCAACTAGAATTGCAGTTTTAATGCCTAGAAGATATAAATTATAGCCTTTGTTGAATTTATCAGTGAGTATCTTTACATACATCCACTCAGGTAAGTGAGTTAAAAGAGTCTATACCACAACTAGCATCAAGCTTCTCAGCCAGATTTGTGGGCTTTTATACAACACTGTCAACATTAACACAATGCTGTCAACTTTGCAGAGAAATTCTTGTTAAAGGAAGATGTCAAAAATAAAGTAGTCCTTCTCCTAGTGCATATAATAGCTTTTCTTTTAGTGCACCTGTCTTCCAAAAGCAGCAATAATCATGTATGTCCTCCACAGCTATTAGCTTTTTGTTTTACATGTACTGCAGAAACTCCTGTTTTGTCAAATATATCTGTACGAGCAAACAAGTTCCTGTTATGAATAACCAGCAGGTCCTCTAAGACTAAGAAAGGCCTGTCTTGCTCATTTGCTATGGAACAATTTTAACAAGGATGTTAGTGCCTAATTAATGATGATTAATAACTGCAGAGTGGCACAGAAACCCTAAGCTAGTTTTAAGCAATTTGCTCAGGTACTAGAAATTTGGCTCTGGAGGCACAGACCCACACAGGGCTTACTTCACCTTACTTCAGAAGATACACCAGCACATGTGAGGAACTCAATGCTACTGTGCAATTACTGTGCACAGTTTTGTGTTAAGACAAAGCTAGCCAACATAAAAACGTATTTTCTCTCCTGCTACAGCAACTGCACATCACTTGGGCAGCAGATTTGTATATACAAATAGCACCACTCCTGTCAGGACTGTACTGACATGAATTGATTATTTTAGGCTAGGAGTTAAAATTAGCCTTGTAATCAGCTGCAGACTGATGAGCACAGCAGGATATGTAGACACCAAAGGAAGATACTCTTAAACAGTTCACTGCACTCCATACCCTATGGTTGATGTTTTAAATAAACAATTTCTGCAGTTTGAGAAGGGGGGAGTTACTTCCCTATTCTCCCCATACTCTTTAGTAGTTTCACATCCTCACTCATTCCCTTAACAGATGTGCTGACCTCTGTTTGGATGAGAAAGGAGCAGGATGAAATTTCTTTCATCAACATACTACCCAGCAATGTGCCGTGCTTGACTGCTGTTGCAGGTAAGTCAGACAAGGTAGCAAAGCCTTCTACCCTTAAAATTTGTTTGTTTTTGTTTGTTTGTTTAAATATATATACATATAAACTGTGGCTTTGTATCTAGTATTGATTCTGTGTTTCTAAAGCCCAGGTCAATATCTATTTTTACAAATAAACATTTTAAAGCAAAGTATCCCACATTATTTACTTCCACCTGCATTTCTTAGAGAATCTTGGTGCTCCTCCCAAAAAGCCCTAACCCTTCAAAAGCCACCCAATTTTACATTGCGAAAACTGCGGCACACATTCTGGCTCAACACCTGTGCCAAGCCCCAAACCCAGTGTTATCTGGGACACAGCCCTTGGGGTCTACATACCTGTAAACTTTGTGACTGCATCAATGTGGTGTTTCACTTGCACAGCTAATTCTCTTGTGGGAGTAAGGACCAGTCCTAGAAGAGGTCTCTTTTTATGGAGGCCAGCAGCATGTCCCTTGTCACTAGAATCAAATTCAGCATTTTCCAGCACCTTCACACAGCCTGTTGCAAATGATGCATCATCTTCATCTCCGCTGTCTTCAACCTGCTGATGGGTTAGTTTTTCTGCTTCATCCTCATTTTCCCATCTTGTTTCATCATGATGCTGATGGGATTCTTTAGAAACGCTGTCATTTCTGCTCATTGAGCTCTTTGATTTTTGCCATTCCAGCACAGAGTGAATCATAGGAATTGCAAATGCAAGCGTTTTGCCACTTCCTAAGAAACAAACAAACAGAGTTAATACAGACTGACATTAAAGTTATTTGAAAAGATGAGAAAAGCAACAGCCAGCCGCACACTGTTCTTAAATACACAGTTGTAACCCACAAAAACTGTTGATCTTTAGAAGACCAGAAACTTGCAACAATAGCATCTCATCTCCTGTTCCCTTCATACATCTTCTTGAGGTCACCAATAACATATTTCCTGGGGAATAGGTATTATTTTTTTTTTCTAGCAGGTCAGGCAGATTCATTTGTTCTGAAAGTAGTTTTAAAAAGCTGCAGTTGCAGCCAAGATCTTTTTAAAGAACTGTATGCCCGTAAGGAGAATACCATGTCCTAATTGACAGTTCTGATCAATGTTCTCCAAATAAAGGAATAACAAATGAGGCCAAGGACAAACTGGAAAGTACTTGAAGGATTCACTTCCATCTTCAATTCGTAGTAGTTTACCACTTTCTGAAAAACTGTATTTTGACATACTCCAACCTCTAATTTCCTGATCCATCACAAACTCAGATTTTTATAGTCAAAACACATACATCGGATTTAAACAGATAAGGCATTCAACAGAGAAGAGGATTGTCAAAGAAAAAGAAGTGCTCCCCTAGCTATAATTTCTGGGGTTCACTGCACCACACTGAGTCACATCGCTGACACATACTCCCTTCCAAACTATCTGCCACTAACAGAGATGTTAGGAGAATCCTGATAGCACAGCAACCTCAGCTAAGGTTCTCATAAACGTCAGTTCGTTAGTCATAAAAAACCACGCAGAGCGCCATACAATATTACAGCGCTCCTGCAGCAGGCCACTGCTGGGAAGTAGTCCTCTGAAAATCTCATCTCAATTCCTTGAGCAATATTTGTCTGTACTACAAGCCCATGGTGGTTTGCAAAGTTAGCAGCACAATATTTTGTCTACTTAGAGGAGAGTCTTAATATTAGTACCATTAGCCTGACATTATGCTGATCTTGAATCAAATACAACGCGATCTGCCTGGTACAAATGTCAGCACTGCACCCTGCCAGATTATGGCAGTAAAACTCAGAACTAATCTGCAGACACCACATTCATTCAAATATTGAATAATCACCTCACAGGCCATGTTATCTTCACAACACACAGATCACATACCATATAGCCTGATCTGCAACACCAGAACAGTGCACCTCGGTGCCCCCAGATCCTACAGCTTAAGCTAATAAATGCTCTTTTAAACAATTTTACATTGTAAGATTTTTGCAGAGATTTCTCAGCTCAAAACCTCACTGGTTCTTCACCATGATTACGTGGTAATGAACAGAACTAGTTAGCTTTACTGCAAAAAGCCCTGAAATTCCCTGTGTCTGATCCCCACATGAATCTACCACCATATCAAAATCTTGCTATCCTCTCTTACAGTGCTACTGAAAGGTGAAGAAAAATAGTTCTTTCATCTGCCAGCACCATGCCTCAGGCCCAATGCTGAGGGAAGATGCATGATGTGGAAAACAGAATGGGAGAGTTTCAGATTCCCCCACCTGCAACACTTTCTTAACAGGTAATTGCTCGCATCTCCTCTCAAGCTTCTGCAGGAACACTGAGACCCATTGGGCGCTCCGGAGGGAATCAGGCATTCTCTCATAAAAGAGAAAAGTAAATGAGCAAAACAGTCCTATTAGCTCAGGGTTATGCAAAATTAAGACAGCAAGAGCACAACCTGTTACTAACTGTACTTTCCATTCTGCAGCTAGGGAGAGATTTGTTTTCCAGCACTGCCAAAATGGAACCTTTCTGCAGCACAAATACAGCATTTAATTTTTCAGTTCCATTTTCAAAAACACTCCCTGAGGGGCTTTCTAATCTTATTAAAGCCTAATAAAACCAGCCTGGCTTCTAATTAAAATAAATATGCAAATGACTGCATATCTTATTAAATTAGTTACTATACCTTCATGCTCAAGAGCAGTAAATGGCTTTACAAGGCAAGTAGTGAGATAAGGCAACTGGAACAGATGAGAAGAACGAAAAAGAATCCTTTAAACCAACACAGCATGCAATTGTGCTTCCTATTTCTAGCTTTCATGAGAAAAACATGTTGTAGTGCCAGAGAAGACAAAATTTCAAAGTGTTATCAGCAAAAAAGTTAGAGGGAAAGTAATGCTCAGAGACTTCATAGTATTGTTTAGGTAAAATAGAAGCTATAACAGATTTCACTAAGGCTAGCAATGCTCAAAGATAAACGGCATGCGCTGGTCACAATCTGGACAAGAGATTGTTCCATTAACTTCAGCAGTACTATATAATACTTCGAGCACAAGCACTGAGAATGGCTGCAGCTAGTAACAACTTACAGCCCAAGGCCAGATTCAGGGCACTGTCTGGGCCTGTTTTGCTCCAATAATGCTCTGATACACTGGGCCATACTCACAGCGCTTAACACTCTCCACCTGATCTTTCCTATTTGCTTCTCCAAGCCAGTGCCAAATCACATCCAGAGGAGGCTTGGCTCCCTTGCCTTGACACAGGGACATCCATTAAAGGTAGGCAGTTGGAGTATGACCCTGTTTCTTTCCTTAATTCTGCTGTAACACATCACTTCAGAGTTCTTAAAATAAGAGAGAATTGGAGATGGACCAGAAAAAGACAATTCTGTCAAAAGATAAAACCTCATTGAGACTTAAAAGTTATGCACATTCTACTTTGTAGAGCATTAAAATTTAGTAACTGACAAACACAAAATATTCCACCTTTACAGGGAACCATTACTAATATACTGGATACGCAGGATCCACATGCCCCTACCCTACATACAAAAATCGTAAGAACAAGTAGCATTTGAAGAGCGGAGATGGAAAGCTCACTACACGTATTATCAGTTTAACAGGCTCGTACCCGTTTCTGCAGCACCAAGAATATCCATGTTATCCCGGATTGCAGAAGGCAAGGCTAGTGCTTGAATAGGCGTTGGAGCACTAAACCCCAGGTAACTCAAGGCCTTCAATACTGGTTTAGGTACAAACAGGTCTTTCCATGCAGACACATCAGCTTTGTGATCAGTTGAGGCAGATAAAACTTCTGTTGACCAATTTTTGAGTTTTTTAGAAGTGGTTACTGTTGGAAGAGCTTCCTGGTCATGAGAGGTCTTATTTTTATCTACCTTCTTTTTCTTTTTCTTCACAGCACTTTTTGTGCTCGAAGCGCTCTCAGCTGTATGCCCAGTGTCCTCACAATTTGAGCCTTCAATTATTTCTTCACATCTTGTCTCTTCATCAACTGGCACATCAACTTCTGTTGTGTTAGTATCATCACTTGTATCTGCTCTGGTTTTCAAATCTTTGCTTTTCTTTTTCTTTTTGGGAGGGACAACAGGTTCTTCCTCCTCCTTACTTCCTTCTGACAGACTTTTAACCTTTCTCTTCTGCCTGTTTACTTTTCCCAATTTGCTAGAATTTACTAGCCTGTAATCTGTAAGTTCCTCCAGACATACTATATCTCGAAACTGCTCATCGGCAAAGAGATTGGGGTCAATATCCACAGTTTTCCATTTCCCTATCACTTCAATACCCTTTCTTTTCAGTTTAACGGAAGATGTAAATCTCCTTCCTTTTTTGGCCTTCATTTTTACCTAAAAAGAAACTGGGGAAAGAAAAAATAATTAGGGCATCAGGTCAGAAGAATGAAGATTACACTGACAATGTTAAAAAAAACGTGAATGCGAGACACAATTATTTTACTTTGAAAATACTGTATTAGCATGAGTGGCCTCCAGCATCGGTACAGAAGGCCGGGCCTGCTTAGCGCTGGCACTGCTGGCACCAGCGCCGCACTCCCACGTTTCCACGGGGCATTTTGAGGCCCAAGCAGCGCAGGGCCGCTACGGGCCGAGCCACCGGCACCAGCCGCCCCAAGCCCCGTTTGAAATTGCGGCTCCTGGGCAGGGAACCGTCCCGGCAGTAGGCACGCGGGGCAGACGCAGCCCCGCCGCGACGCCATGCGCTCCCTCGGGGCCCGGGCCTGCCCACGACGGGCGCCCCCAGGCCCGTCCCGGCCACCGTTACCGTCAGAGCCGTTACAGCCGTTACAGCCGCTACCGTCACTGCCGGTACCCGCCGCGTGCTCTCCCCGCGGGCGCCGCCATTACCCCGTGACGTCACTGCACAGCGCCCGCTGCGCCGTGCCGAGGGGGGATGTGCGCATGCGCGCCGGCACTGGGGCGGCCGGGGCTGGGGCGGGAGAGGCCCCGCCTTTGTTCTGTCGGGGGTCGTCGTCGTCTGTCCCAGCGCGTTAGGGGCTGTGGTGCTGTTCGCTTAATTTCTGCTTGATGAGACGTGCCGATGGAGCTCTTACAGAGGAGGGATAGGAAAATACGTTTACCTTCCTGCTACTGAAAAGTTTCCTTCAAAACATAGTCATCATCTCCGTAGATTATTTCAGCACATCATTATGTGCCTAATAGGTCTCATTTATGAAGAAATGCGTTAAGGGCCGCTTAAATTTCAACTCTGAAATTAGCACCTAAGGTTGAATGTCATCAGCGTTGCTCTTTCAATAAAAGCCTCGCTATTCATGCTTGGGTGTGTGTTCCTGTGTCCTTGATTATTCCCTTTTCAGAATGTGGGTGAAGTAACGTGGCTGGGAGGAAAGCTGCGAACAGCTTCCAACGCAAGCGCACTGCTGAGGTCACGGCGTGATTCTTTGCTCTGTCATCCAGCGCTCCTTGCAGCTTCAGCTTGGTGTAGGAAGAGGACGTCATAAATTGCATACTATGATAATGGAAGATTTTTTTCTTTTCTGAAAGATTGGCAGATGCTCTGAACGGCTTCTTTACTGTGAGACATGGGGAAGAGAGAAAAAATGGGAGACTTCAGTGTAGGCAAGACTAGGGTGGTAGATTATG
>CM021735.1:48767864-48900650 GCA_011075105.1 Heteronetta atricapilla
ATGTGTTAAGGCCAAGGACAGAAATAAGCACATTAAATGTTTTCCAGGACAGTTTCAGTTCCAGGTAACCACTGTTAACACATCTGCCAATGCATAACATGAGGAGCTGTTTCCAGTTCATATACTCGTAAGCAATGCTGAAGAGCATATGAATTTTGCTGCTCTGTCCTCATACTCTGTAAGAAATGAGTTGAAACCAATGAGAGTGCTGAAGTGAGTTCAGGGAGCAGGATTTGATACAGTTTAACCTGCAAGCCTTATTTATGTAGTACTGAACTGGAGATACTGATGACTGCTAGAGCTAGCGAGCTGATAGAAGCTGTGACTGGATCTTCCCCGCTAAGTTTAACAGGGGTTTCAGCAGTCTTTATGCATTTATTTGTGAAAAGTATTTTTCCATCCAGGTTGTGTAGAATCAATTTTAACACCAAAAATTTCACAAGTTTAGAATTTTTCCACTTTATCTCTTTTTATTTTACTGAATATTAGCAAAAGGAAATTCTCAGAAGCAAAAGAGACTAATTACTCTCAAATTTAGATGTGGTGGGCTTCTGAATAAAGAGTAAAAAAATGTGGACAGTAGAGTTCTTACCGATATATTGTCCTTAAATAGTTTCAGAGTTTGTAGATCTGTCCTGAAAGAAAGTTTTAACAGGATAATGACTTGCCAAACTATGCTGAATTATGCTTTTAAATGTAATTATGGGGGTATTTTTACAGAGGATAGGAATATTCTGGTTATTCCTCAAAAATACATTTGTGTATGCAGTTGACTTCTTAATCAGTATTTCTATGTACTATTTGTAGACAAAGAGACAGATTACAGTCCCTAAATCTTAATTTGGAAGAAGGCATATGACAGTTTGTAACGAGCATAAAGGTTCAGAACAGTCTGCATAAGAGGTGGCAACTCTACTACCATGACATCGACTTTTGAAAAGCATTAATGTTCTGGGTTGCTTTGAAAAGGCATAACCAAAGGAACTAAACATTTGCTTGGTTTTCAAGTAACATTTATCTTCCTGAGTCTTTGTTACCTCAAACTGACACAGCTTTGTTGTTTTGCAAGCAGCCTTTATCTATAAGAAGTGCACATTTGTGTCCTACCTGAAAGTCAGATGTTAAGCAGTTGGTGAATACAATTCCATTACTGGCAGTGCAAAGTGAGCTGTTAATTAAAAGACCAATGACAAACAAAGCTTCTCAGGGTCTGCTTTTCCTCCTAGGACTTCTTTAGATCAACAATTATTTAAGTGCCAGGATATTGTGAATTGAAGATAATAATGTGTATTAGTAATAGTTGCAAACCATACCAGCTGTAAGTTTGTATAACTCATGTTGTTACATACATATTTTATTACTTTATCAATAATTTCCAAATAATTAAGGCCAATATGTCTGCGAGTCCAAGAGAAATTGAGAATACCGATGTCCTTATTGCAAACCTTAGCTGACAACAGATCCTTCTATCCATCCCAGCTGTAAACTTGTAGATCATGGTTTAAGCCCTACTATGTGGTAGACATAGTATGTTAGACATTACATGTTTTGTGAATTAATATTTTGATGTTTTATAAAATACAGAAGACTTCTCTTAGGGTAGGTCAAGCCAGAGATCTTTTTAATCTTTAATTCTGAGATAAGTGATACGGTAACTACATTCAGTGCCAGGAACAGCTGAATCTGCATGTGAAAGACTGATGTAGGTTTTCATTTAGTAATCAAATCTGTAATGCTTTGGTTTATTTCTTGATTTTTCCTTTTCTCTTGTGGGAACATCAGTATCTGCCTAACTACTGATCTTAATAGCTACTTCTGCTAATAAAAGAATGTCACCATGTAATGATTTATATTGGTACTGACCTTAAGGCACATTTTGCTCATGAAGAATATGTGGCCACTGGCCACTGGGGTACTTGAAACTTCTTGTGCTTTGCAGGCTGTAGAATTTGGTCTTCTGTCTTTCTTTGATGGAATTCAGATGAGGCTGTGGCCCTGTCTCTGAAGCGGGAAGGTAAACTCCTGGTTCTCTTGGGCTCAAGGCCTTTGTTCCCATATTTAGTTCTTCAATATCACTCTAGGACTGACAAGATCCATTAAGACATAGCACCATAAAAATAATAATCTGAGAGATAGACTGTTAACTGGGAGAGAATTTTAGGATGGCTTCTTCTTTCTGTCTTCTACAGTATTCTGGAACATTTTTCCTATGTCTCTGTTAAACCTCATTTGAAAACATATACTGCCTTGCCTGCACTGTTTTTTTTTTCTCCTTTTTTTTTTTTTTTCATTTTTTTTCTCTCTCTCTCTTTGTTCTTTCTTTTAACTTTGCAGCTGATTTGCTTACTAATCTGCATGAAGGATTTCTGCTTTATAGGATGCTTTGTCAAAGACAGTGCTTTTTCTTCAGCTGATGCACTTATAAAAACAAGAGAGCAAGATAATCTCCAGGCATGAGTTTTAAGAGTACTGGGACATTTAACAGTAGGTACAATAGCAAAGACTTTTTCAAGTACAGATATATCAAGGTGAAGATTTTTCCGTGTGGCTGAAGAATAGCAGGGAGGCCTTCATTTAAGACGTGGGAAACGTTTGCAATAATTGCAAGTATAGTCAGATGCAATAGATACTTCAGAATGTATTCTAAAGGAAAGAATAATAAAGAAAGTGATGAAGACAGCAGGGAATAAAATAAAATCCTGTATTGGTTACTGAAGAGGAGATGGGAAATAAGGCTATTTTACCTGACCTCTTCTATTTATTTATTTTTTATTATTTTTTGGGAGGGAGGGTAGAAGAGAGAAAATAGAAATGGTTTTATGGACAGAAATATACAGTTCATCTAATCCATCTGGACACCATCCTAATGTCTGCTATATGAGAAAGGGTTAATAACAAGGAATAGATGAGAATTTTGAGATGAAAGGAGTTGGCTAAAGAGGGAAGGGAAATGCTTCTTTTATTTGCAGGAGCACACTGGTGTGTATATTGATAAATTAACCTATCAGGTATAGGGAGCTTACTCAAGGAGTTTCTTAAGGACTAATCATATTTCATTAATAACTGTGATACAATGCTAAATTTGCTGATGACACAAAGTTACTTAAACAGAGCGGAATTATGATACCAGCCAGACTGAAAGGACTTTAAGGACCAGAATAATGGGATGAATTTACTCCCACGGAGTGCAGCACCATTCAGCTAAGGCTAATGCTGAGAATTCAAACTTTAAGATAGGAGTTAATGAGTTTTAGAAGACTGTGGACAAGAATGACCTCATGCATTAATTGATCACAAGACAGCTGCAAGCTGCCAATGTGGTATATTTGGTAAGCTAATTCCTGTACAGAGTTCTTCATGGAAGGAATTACTTCCCTGAAATTCCTCTCTGCATTTGTCATTCTGGTCACATTTTTTCAAGAGAGATGAAGTCAAACTGCAGCAGATGCAGAGAGGACAGTACGGGTGATGAGGTGAATAGAGAGCCTGTTTTAGTAGTGAAGACTAAATGCTCACCTTAGCTTGTATTAATCCAGGATTAGAATAGACACGACTACAGTCTTTAAATAACAGGAAAGGAAGAATGATTTAAAGTACAGGACAACACTGGCACAAGAAGAAACCTGGTAAACTGGCCAACAGTAATTTTAGGTAGGAAATCTGAAGTTTCTATGGCAACCAGAGAGTAAAGATTACTCAAAGACAAAAAGTTGATAGTTTTAATATAAAGTTTGACGTGTTTATGACAGATCGTGTTCATGGTTGTCATAGCAAGGAACTGGACTCACTGGCTGCCTCTGTGTTAGGAATTTAACAGTGCCAGTCTGGCTCTGAGGCTCTCTCACGATGTCCACACACACAAATTCACTTAACCTCCCGAGCTGGGGCATGGGCATCCTTACTGCTTGTGGAGGAGTGTCTGGGCTGGGTTGAACTCCAGTCCCTCTACTGTGCCCAGTATTATTTAATCCATGTTACTAGTTCCAGAGATGTTTTCAGGTCCCTGCTCACTGTAAAGGGTTGAGAAAACTCCTGATACCATATTGTTTAGAACTCCCTAATGAAATCATAGAATCATAGAATCACTTAAGTTGGAAAAGACCTCTGAGATCATCAAGTCCAACTGTTAACCTAGTACTGCCAAGTCCACCACTAAACCGTGTCCTCAAGTACCACATCTACACATCTTTTAAATACCTCCAGGGATGGTGACTCAACCACTTCCCTTGGCAGCCTGTTCCAATGCCTCACAACCCTCTCAGTGAAGATTTTTTTTTTCTAATATACAATCAACATTATTGAGATTTTTTCTATTTGTGTTCCTATTTTTAAAATGTAAGTAAATTCTGCTTTATGTAGATAGTCAAAAACCAGTAAACCTGGGGGAAAATGTTCTTCTTAAAATAGAAAATAATTCACTTAAATTTCATCAAGTAATTTGCTATTAGATGCTACTGTTAGGTCAGAAATCCTACAAATACCTGGAATGAGGACAGACAGAAATGTATTTTTTTCTGTTCTTATTCTGTCTTCATGCAAGAGCAATTGACTACTTTTGGAGAGTAGATAGCAAATTTGACACTGTAGGGCATTGGTAGTTCTTCTTACAGAAAGATATGAAGAATGCAACTTATAATCTTACAAATACATATTTAGTATTATTATTATTTTTTTTATATATTATTGGAGGGCACTAAATTATAGGAGAGAATATGGGGACCAGAGTACAGATGATGACAGCACAATGAGTACTTTCCAGTGTTTTCCTTTTTAATTACATAGCTGTTACAAAGAGTTGACCAAAGTGGCAAATGAACAATCAGAATTTTTCTGCAAATGGCAATAGGAAAATGAAGCAACAGTTTCTTAGCAACAAACTAGAAAATATGCTAAATAATATTTTTCCTGCTGAGGTTTGTGTATGCTACATTCCAAGCATTGTTCTGAAGTAGACACGGATTTTTGTGCATGGTTCTTTTAAAGGAATGTTCTTACAGGTTTGCCTTGACATGGAGGTTTTCTGAAGAATAGCTGTTCATGGACACATTTTTTCTTAGAGTAAGAATGGAAAAAGAAAAGAATGGAGGAAGAAATCTTATTTTGCAAGGCAAAGGCATTAGGTGGAACACTAAAGCTGCATTTTTTAATGGTTTGTTGAACTGTAGAAATACTAAAATTAAATAAAACCATTCTCATCAGAAGTTGCTCATTTGGACATGTTGGCAACAGTTGATACAGCTCTGGCTGTCTCTTGGTGGTGGTGAACAGACTGAATCAAATTTCTGCACACTCAGTTTAGGGGTTGAGTCCTGAACAGAACTGTGATTATGCAGTGCCTAATTTACATAGTGTACTGCATGAAAGGGCATTTATTATTACTTTTAATATTAAATTAACAGGAAAAAGGGGAAATGACAGAATGAAACATTCAATTTATTTTTAACCTTTAAGGAAACTCTTCATTTTGAAAAGAAATATTCAGCTAAAAAGTAGTCTAAATTTAAAGTATGTTTAAAAAGCCAAAAAAGGGGAAAAAAATGCTAAAAAAGTGCTTTGTCCAATTTCTTTTTTAAATTTATTTATTTATTTTTCTTTTTTTTTCCTTTTTTTTTTTCTTTTACAAAATAATCTAAATATATTCTGCTGATTTTTTTTTCCTCCTTGATTTGGCCCTTGCATAGGAAATTCTGACTTCTAATCTGCAGTACATACACTTTGTCTGAAAGCATTTCTTGGCATGTCCTTCTACATCCTCCAAACCAGTTCTTTCATATTTCAGGTGACATGGACATTGCAATGCATGTTGAGACTTCCTGAATTTTTGACTCTTGGGAATAATTCACTTACAGGTTAATTCTTTGAGAACATGTGACAGATAAAGTAAAGAATTGCAACTTTTTCAAAGCAGTTTCCAGAATGTAGACATCTAGCTGCTGGGCAGCAAAGGAGAACTGCACATGTATGAAACATACATGTTTCATACATCCGTACACCCAAGAGTCTGTGGATTGAGTCAGCGTACTGGAGGAATAGCCACATCCTCCCCACTATCTTGTCTTTGGTTTTAGTCATAATCTGTATTGCACGTACAGTTTATTGTGGCAGAACACATAACACTATTTCTCTTCTTTCAGTTAGGTATGCATGCCATTGTCCCAGGTGCTCTGCAATTTTCTCCGTCAATGAAGGATTATTCAAAATCAACTCTGTTTTGACTTCACAGGCTTACACAGCTCCTCTGTTAAAATGGAGGTCCCAATTCACTCTGGATTTCACAAAAGCAGTCTGAAATAGCACTTCATACTATTACAATAGCTCTGACAAGGTTGAGAATGAAGCTGGAAGTAAAGCTTTATTTGCGAGAAGAGAGCAGTGGAAAAGGGAGGAGCTGAAAGCAGCAGCAGTGGAAGTGAAATCATGCGTGACTTTCATCACAGATGAGAATGAAAGACCATTTGGGAAGAATATGCCTGCAGCTTTACTACTGGGGGGATTAACATATATATGTAATTTTGGAACAAAATATGAAAGCCTTTTTTTTTTTTTTTTTTTTTTTTTTTTCCTATCTAACAAATTTGTGGGTCAAAAGGAGATAAGAATATTGAATTGTGGCACATTAATTCCTTCTGTGATGTTCATTCTGGTCTGGTATTTAATTAAGAGAAATCTCATCTTTATTCTGCTTTTCACATTTTCAGGATGTTACAAACGTATCTACTATAAACATATTTCACATATCTATTGATTTTAAAATTGACAGGAGTTATGTCTGTGTAATGTTGCCTGGACTGAGTTATAAGCACAGCTTTTTAAAGACATTAAGGGACTTGTTTGCATCTTTATAAAAAAGCCTGTTCTTTAGTGGCTTACAAAAATTATATAATGTATAATATGAAAAAATATCCAAATCATAAAGCTAAACTCAACATGCCTCAGTCTTTAAAATTGACTTTTGAAATACCTGACTTGAAAACTGCAATGAGCTCCTAATTCAAGGAACATGAAAGAAAACGTCTTTGCTCTCGGAAGGCCTTTAAGATTCATAAGAACTATTTGCAAGGTGAAATAATCACAAATTGGCTGTGAACAAACTTGTGAAAGGCTTTTTCTGACTAAAATTGGGATTTGAAGATGTTTTCCTAATATTTTACCATTGGATGTCTTGGTTGTCGGGACTCTGAATTTGAGAACATTTTATTAAGCTCTTTTATTTTTTTATTTTTTTTCTTAATTTCTGCCTAGTTAGTTAATGACTTTGAGAGAACATTGGTAACAAATCAATTTCCTGTCTGGTAACTTTCCCTATTTAAAAGGATTATGCAAAAGAGATTTTCAAAATAGTGTTTCTGGTTGTACACATTGGCTCATCACAATGTCTTGAAAACACTGACTGTTTCAGTTTTCAGTTACATAACAAGTTATTATTTAATTTTGATATGTACTTTGGTTCAGATTTTTCTCTTGGCAATTTTGATGTATGTTTGAAATAATGGAGATGCTTTAATTCTTTACTGTTTTAGTGGTTTAACTAAGTACAGCTCTTGGCCTGAGAAATAATGCACAATGTTTATTTATTTATTTATTTCACTAAATAAAAGCTGAGATACCAATCAGAAAAGTCAATAAATTCTGGGTGATGCGCTACATAATACTGTCTAATCCTTACAATTTCTGGAATTATCTTTACCAACAAAACTTGTTGGGTCATGGGTGCTTTTCAAAGCAGCAGTGAAACAATACAAAGTCCTCAGATATGCTCTTGTAAAGTATTTACAGTTGTTTGATTGTTATGAACATGGTTGTTTGGTTGTTTTCTTTGCAGTGATTGCAAAGGCCACTGTCTCAAAGCCCAGAGAACTCCCTGGCTAGGTGAATGCCAGGTGTGGTTGTGTTTGATGATTCTCGTCCTGCATGCGTTCTGCTTCAATAGCCAACTCCAAAGACGTTGTCGTATTAAATTCTTCAGAAAGGTAGTGTTTCCGTGCTTGTTTGTCCATCCGTTGGGTGAAAGTGGCACACCTTTAGTGTGAAACACTCTTCCTTATACCCCCACCGCACCCTTTGAGGCAGATTTAATCCTACAGCTCCCAAGGCGTAATGCATGCCTCAGGAAGCACTCCTGCATCAGGGCTGAGGAAAAGGACCGCAAAGATGAGGAATAAGAAGTTACGAAGAGTGGAAATGATATCTTTGTTACAGGTTCACAGTTCCCTGATAACTATGCCAAAGGTTTCTTTTTATCATCCTCCTTTAAAAGAAATTCGAAAGCATTCACTGGGGGAGGGATCTGCTTTGGGCATTTCACATGAAATGCAAAATTTTTACGGATTTAGTCCCGTGTCATTCTCCTTCCAAGCACTTTGGAGGCGAGGCACGGCCGAGCACACCTGGCCGGGGGCGGGCGGTGTGAGGGGGCTCCCGGCCCACAGCCGTGACGGGGGAGGCCGCGGTGGCGGCGGGGACCCCCGGGGAGGGGACGGGGACAGCGACAAGCGCACGATGCCTGAGCGCTGAGGGGGCCGGGGCTGCCATCGAGCTACGCCCCCTCCTCGCGTTCAGATATTGCCGCGCTCGGCAGCAGTTTTGCTCCGCGGAGGCCGCTGTAGCGCCGCGTTGCCCCGGCGACCGGCTCGGCGGGGCTGTCCCGGCCCGGTGCCGGCCCGGCCGGGGAAAGTTTCCCGGCGGGGGCCGGGCCCGGCGGGGCACCGGGCGCTGCCGCAGTGTGCGCGCTGAGGCCGGGCTCCGGGCGGGCGGCGGCGGCGGCGGGCGCGGCGCGGCCGCTCCTCGGGGGCGTTGCGCGGTGCCGGCCCTTCCTCCGCCAGCCTCCGGGGGAGCGGCGCCTCGCCAGAGGCTCTAGGTGGTGTGTGCACCCGATGGTCTTCTTCTCCAGGATGGATTTTAGCCAGGGCAATCTGTTTGGATACATAGAAGACCTACAGGAGCTAACTATTATAGAGAGGCCGGTCCGCAGGAGTCTGAAGGTATCTGCTCCGACGGGGAACGGTGCTTTACGAGCCGCGTGAAATTGTCTCTGCTTGTGCTTGTGCCCGGCTACCTGAGCGGGCGGGCTGCTGGCACGGCACCGGGTGTTAAAGCCTGCTTTCCTTCGTCCTGGAATAAACAGTCTTGAATCCCATGCAGCAGGGACTTAATATTTTCAGAATAAGGCTGTTAAGCTGCAAAATAATAATAATAATAAAATAGACTAGACTAACTTAAGTCTTTAGATTAATTCACATGTGACTTGCTTATACTTTCCTTTCAGTGATTAATTGCGGTAGTGCCTGGCATGGAGCTGTACTTTCACTACCTCCCAGCTTTTACTGGTGAACGATTTATTTGACTCAATTCGAGGCTAGAAATTTTAAGGATTAAATTTAAATTACTCTTGGAGCTGTCCCTGGATGTGGGGAGGAAGGGGTTGCTTTAAGAAGATAAAAATGAGGAAATAGTAAGGCATTGTAAACTCATAATCTCTATTTCACGCTTGACAGACACCAGAAGAAATAGAAAGACTGACAGTTGATGAAGAACTCAATGATATTGAAAGGGCTGTTTACCTACTCAGGTATTTCCTAAAATGTTACTGTCAAACGTTACTGACCTTCATGATTATGTATAGCTTCTTTTTTTTTTTTTTTTTTTTTTTTAGCATATTTACTCCTCCTTTTATTTTCTGCCTTGCAGTAGTAGTTTTTACTTTCTTCTACGTTGATTGTATAAACAAGATAAAAATAGGTACTGCAGGTTTTTTTTTTTTTTAACTTTGCATAAATAGGCTGCCTGTGTAGATGTACCAACATTTCTGAGTTTCTAATATGGCCCTCACCAACACTGACTAGTACTTCATCTTCTTTTCCCCTGCAGCTGATTTTGCAAGATACCCTGAGTGTTAACATCAATAATGCCAATCGTTCAATGCCTTCGTATTTGCTCTAAGGCATGAGCAGTTACCACACACTGTATAAATATACTTTATAAATTTGGGCTTTCTGAGGAGAATACAAAACTGGTCTCTCCAGTTGTCTTTAGGAGATACTGTGGAAGATACTATGTTAATGCTTCCCTGCGTTCTGGTTTTTCGTTTTATATCCTCCTTGTTCTTTAAAGTATTTATCTGCAGTTACTGCAATAACGTAAACATTGATAGTTAAAATACAGATTTCTTTCAACTATTGTGTAAGTCATCTTTGAGAGTACAAGTATTCTGAAGGATTTTGATTTGCATATTCATTTTTAAACAATACCTAGTAATTGGAGAAACAGCTGCAGATTCCTCACAGTTTGCTTATTCTGCTATTTTAAGTGCTCTTCTAGTCTATTACTGTCCTCAGTGTTTACAGTATGTATTCCCAGTGCCTTAATTTTCTCTTCTTGGGGTCTGTGCAATTATTTTTATTTTTATTTTTTTTTGTCCAGTAGTACTACTCTTGAAAATACATATATTTTTAATGCCAAACCTTATTAAATACTGGATTTAAAAACTTTTGTTTTGCAAGCAGTACCTGTAATCAAAATAGTCTGTTGACTCTAAGGAAATTCAGAGGAAACAGTTTGCATGTGGTGTATATCATTGGAAAGATGCACATCAATTTCATTTTTTACCTCACAGCAAGCAGCATGGTTGACTTCCCCCTACCCCGTGGCAGCAAATTTCTTTGTTCTTTCTGCTCTTTTCTCAATTAAAGATCATGTTTCTAGCAATATGTCATTACTGGATCATTGCCTTGTTAAAGGGTAAAAGGTTCTACTTCATGTCTTTCATCTTACTAATTGCTTTTCAACCTGGCCTTGAACTTCTCTTGACATCTTCATCTGCTTTCTCTCTACTTGAACAGCTGTTCTGGAGACATGATATTCGTTTCCTTGTGCTGAAGTTTTCATTTTTGCCTCTGTATAGTCTTTTATTGCTGAAAAGTAGCTTCATCTCTGCTTTGTAAGCTTTTTGTAAGGCAATCACTTGCTGTGATTGTCCAGGTATGTTAATACACTAATCCGGTGGAAGCTTTTGCCGTACAGTGCCTTTCCCCCAGCAAGTAGGGCATAAGCGGAGTTGAAAAGCTGCCTGTAACATGAGTAGTATCCTTTATGTAATGCACTAAGGTATATATTTTTGGCTTGTCTGATATTTTTTCATCTAATATAATACAATATCTCTGACTGTTCCTGTTTGACAGTAATGTCAGTCTGCTCTTTTCATGGCTCATTTTATCATACAGATGCATTATTTGCCCTCGTTCAGGTTGTCCCTTACGTGGGACTCTATTTGATGTTATCCATAAAGCCACTGCCATTTCTGAAAATCCCCCTGGAAAACTTCCTTTAGTGAGATTGAAATGAATTGTTAATGATTTATGCGTTGTGCTCCATTTGGAGAGGATGATGCCAAATCCATATAGTTAACAAAACCCAAAACCAAACAAAAATACCCTGCAAGAACAATAATAGAAAGTAAATCTATTACCTTCCATATCTACAAGTAGTATTGAAATATTTAATGTTGTGGCACATTCATATTTATGTTGTCACTTACTTATATAACTCTAATCTGTGAGCTGGAGATGTTTAATTTTCTGGGGGGGATGTCTTTAAAGCAGTGTTTCTTGTACAGCACAGTGGAGCTGAATAATACTGAGGGAAGCCTTTGTATGATACAGCAAAGCTAATGCTTTGTAATTAATTTCTGTGAAAGTCCAAAAAGACTCCTCATGTTGTAATGGCTCTCATTCAACAGGAAAAAAACAGCCAATTTCTGTTCATTTGCTAACCTTGTTTCCCTCCAAAACCCACTACCCAGCCTTTACTACCCACTTCCAGCCTTTCCTTCCCCCTCTTGAACTTCGATACTCCGGGCTGCTTGTATGCAGAGCTGTTTTACATTTAGTAGAATCCCCACCCCTTAGGTATCTGCTTATGAAGCCTTACAATAGTAGTCTGAAAATAGATGTGCTGACATACTAGTTGGAGAGAATAGCACAGCCTTTTACTCTCTGAGGTTTTTAGTACCTGAATAACATGTGTTTGTGTTTTTTTGTTTTTTTTTTTTTTTGACTGATTCTTGCTCTACTGCGTATGTGAGGAGATGCTCGTTTCCCAGCTCTTTTATCAGTTTCATCAGTTTGTTCTTATTGTCTCTTCTGTTACTTCTCATCTGACAGTGGTACTATGGATTGCTCCTTGGTTTGGCTCATCGTGTAGCTACAGAAACAGTTGTGCAAGCAAAAGGAACAGGTTCAGTAGCGCTCTTGGTGGCTGGAGTCACTTCAGTATGACCTAAGCATGGGTGAACTGCAGCTTCAGACTGTTGTTGCTGAGAGTACTCAATTTTAATTAGGTAACATTCTGCAGTGAGACTGATCAAGTTCTAACTTAAAAAGAATGTCACTTGTTGCAATCTCAATTAACCTCAATTCTGGTTGAGGAACTGGACTTCTTTAGACCAGGCTGTCAGATGTCTATGAACTTCCCGTTGAAATCAAATAGATTTGGGTGCCTGTAGAGGGAGAGGCATCTAAAAATGCCTAGGAACTAGCTTTTAGAGTTTTAGCCCAAATGCTGTGTTCTGCTGGGTTACACCAGAGTTGTATTCTGAATGAGTTTTCAACATTGCTGTCCCTACAGAAGAGCCAAGAGAGCAGAACAGCC
Organism: Heteronetta atricapilla; assembly: GCA_011075105.1. Lineage (NCBI taxonomy): Eukaryota > Metazoa > Chordata > Aves > Anseriformes > Anatidae > Heteronetta > Heteronetta atricapilla. The sequence goes on from CM021735.1 coordinate 48,780,510, forward strand.
ATGTTTATCTCATCCATGTCAGCATCAAGACTGATGGCTTATCACAGAAAAACAGCAGCAGATTAAGGCAAGCTGCTAGACTTTGCACTGAAGCAACTGAATGCTGTGCATTGCACTGACTCTTCAGGGCATCGTGACCTGTGCCAGGAGAGTGACAATAAGCAGCTCAGGGACATCAATTTTTATTCATGCTATGAACCTTTGCCTGTAGTTTCCATGATTGTGGATGTTTAATGACAGCACTTACTTTCAGTTGTCTTACTGTAACTTACCCTTTTATGGCATAAAGCCAATAGCTAAGTAGGCATTGTTTGTCTGATGTCAATTTGGTTTGGATTCAGGGATATTTACTAGCATGCACTGTATGGTGGTTTGTTTTCTGATAGCTTTTCTGATAGCTTTCCCTAGGGGGTTTTGCATTGTTGTGTGTATTGTATTATTTTGTATTCAGCTACTTTTTGTTTATTTGTGCCTGCTTAGTGTTAAAGCTTACAGGCCTTGACATTTCTGTCATACTCAAAATAACAGGGTAATAATGAGTTATCAAGGTGGAAGACTGAATTATTCACCCTCTTGGGAACATACTGTACTTTGGTTTTGGAGTAAATCTATCTCCCAGTTCAGAAAACAACACAGTCCCCCTCCAAAACCTTTAACACAGTTTTTGACAATACAATAGATACTCTATCTAGATTGGAAAGAATTCAATGCTTATAAACCTAGTAGTTTTCTATTTAAAAAAAAAAAAAGTTGTACTTTATTGTAGCAATCTTTGGTTAGCTAGAGTATTCTTAAATTCTAAAAGTTACTTTACACCTTATGTTGTTAACTGTGAGCATCTAAACAACTAGCTAGTACTTTAGAGATTTTTTTTTTATTTTTTTATTTTAGTTTGTATTCTTCATGGTATTAAATTAAATGAAAACTTCCCTTTAAATGTAACTCTAGGAGTTAGTTTTCAAATATGAGCACTGTTTAATATAACAGATTATACCGCTTGGGAATTTATGGTCCTGTTGCCTAGATAGTGTACTGAAGGATCCAACTGTCACATTAAGTGTGTTGGAAAATAATTCTTCAACTATACCTGCAAGCTGTATTCTTCACTCTTTATTGAGTTATACCCAGGGTAATAATGTATTGTTTTTAATTAGAATTATATAGAAGTTTCACTCTTGATTTGCTCAGTTGGATGGATAAATTAATTGCATGACCTTGACTCTGTTACGCAAATAAATCGATGTATATGTAGTAGATATTTTTGCTTCCTTAAGGTGAAAAGGGTAGATGTATTCTTCTGAAACAATGGTAAATCACGTGCTTTTATTAAAATTTAGTTTTGTGCAAATACTGTTGATCACACTTGATTTGAAATGACAGCTAAGGAAGCATCTGAAAACATACACGGTATATGTTAGTAACGTGTTCAGAGAAACCCCAAAAACAATCAAACAAAAGGAAACAAAAGAGAAAAATCTGTTCCATTTTTCTTGCATCTTTCAGGCCACAGTCAATGCAGGAAGATGTTATTGCCAATTGTTTCCCTGTTCTTCCTCACAAGCACGCTGGGGAATTTACCTGAGCCAAACCATGAAAGTTATGGTTAGCTTTAAAACAGATCACTTCAGTCATTCAGTACTTTGTGCAACAGGAAAAAAAAAGATGCAAGAGAAGTGGGTAGTAGAATGGGAGTATGGCTCTGCAGCAGATTAAACGGCTTTGAGACTTACTACTAGATTTGGTTGGTTTATGGTATTAATGAAGGTAAAGTTTCCTGGCATATTTTCATGGTGAAGTTAAGCTGGATGAAGGAGTGGTTCTTCTTTCCTTTCCTTGTGTGACTACATGTTTGGGATGGTTTTCATGTGTCAGCTGTCCTGCAACTGCAGCCATGCAGTCTTGATCTGATTAGGGAACTGACAATAATTTTAACATTTCCAGGTACTCACTTACAATAAAATGTGCAACTGCATAACTGCTCATGCTAGTTTAAGTGGGAGCATGAATGGGGGGGGGGGGGGGGTCACACCTGGTAGATTGTTCTCCCATCAATAGCAGAATGGATTCAGATCAGGTGATACTAATCTTGAATCTACACTCCGAGTCTTTGAAGTTAAGTACCAATTGAAATGGTTGGAGAATGTCAGGTATCAGCTGCAGTGTATTTAATGAGCCCTTTGACATTAAATGGACTTCTGGAAGTCTGCATGAGAGCTGTGATGTGTCAGGGCAGTGGTAGCTCTTCCTTATTGCATTGACGACCTCTCCTTTGGAGGTGTTAATGAAATTTGTTTCAGATCATCTTCAGGTGTGAGATAATAACGAGAAACTATGTAGCTGTGTGGTTGCCCTTTTTCGTAGTATAAACAGTTGAAAGAGCTGTGTGGTTTTTTTTTTTTTTTTAATATCTAAAACCTGTTCTGTTGACTTCAGAGAACCTTGTCATGCTCTCCTAGAAAAGATCTACATAGGAATATCCAGCCAAGTATTTACAATTTTTTGTTGTTTCTACATGATAAATCCCATACAGGGATAGCATGTTGCCCAGCAGGATACTGAGTTTGTTTTCCTATTGTTTAGATGAACACTGTCACTTAATAAATGACTTCTTAACAGCTGCACAGCTCATTTTGAGATGGCACATAATTAATGTGCAAGTACAATAATTCTCCTTTGTATCACCTTCCTTAGAAAGCTACAACTGTTTATAACAACACTGTGTACTTGTAAGGAGCTTTTATCCTCATGGTTGCTCAATATTAGTAATTTATTTTGTATCCTTTGCCCGATTTGGCACCAGATAATAGTATTGTGCTAGTTTTTCAGGACCTGAAGGAGAATCCAATGGAAACTGCAAGGGATGGTAAAATATAGTGTTAGAATACACACAGTATAGACTCCTCAAAGAGTAGGTCATTTCTGGTAAGTCTGACTGTCACAAGATGGTGCCCCTTAATATAGCGACTGTAGTATGCCAGTGGCTCCTTCTGTTGTCTTGAGGGCTACTTTGCTTTAGGCGTTGGGAGCCCTTCACACATCATGATGTGATGGCTTCGTGGCCCTGCTCTCCGACTCACATTCAGTTTCTGCTGACAGGCAGAAGTAGCAATGAATAATGCAGCTACTCTTCCCCCAAAGCCTGTAGTAGACACTTGAGTTGTAAGAGTCAGGATAGTAGCATACATTGTTAGTGACAGGGATTTGACAAATGCTTGTCATTTGTGTGAGTACTTTAAGACTCTTCTGAATAGTGATTCTTAGTGCTGATACACCACATATTTTTGCATTCAGAGCTCTTTGACGTACTCCCAGTTTTCCACAAACCAAGGCAGATAACACTCCATTATGTCTTGGTTCACATTTTCACTCTTCGTAAAGGTGAGGTTGTTTTACTGAGGTGAAAATCAGATTATAATTTAAGGACTTTGGGAACTAGGACTGCAAGCTTGGGTCTGTGTCTATGCCTGAGTTGATGTGCTATGACAGGAATAATTTGAAGTGTGACAAGAAATTGTTTTGTCAAGACTTAAAATTAATCCTTGTTGTCTGGGGTATACTAGTATAATGGTTTTATTTAGCTAATTTTAGGGTAACTTTAGCGATGTTTTTGCCTTTGTTCCACCAGGTGGTGGTCTAAATGCCAACACGGTGGTAAGGTTATATGCTGTGGGAAGGTTATACTGGCTGTCAAACTTCAGAGCCTGAAGCTTTGCATTATACAACAGAAACCAGAAATACTTAATCACTTAAGTAGAGACATTTACACCAGGGTAAGCACGATGGAAATGTAGATGGTTCTTGAGATGAAGAAATTCAAGGAGATCTCATTGCCTTTGTTCAGTTAGAAGTTCTAGTACCTTGGGAAGGGACATCTTATTTAATCTTCCAGGGACAGCTTTCTGTATAAGAAAAGTTATCTTTAGGTCTTGAAGATGAACTGAAAAGGAAAACCAAGCAGTTTCTACAGTGAGGATTTCTAATGGCAAAGACTAAAAAAAACCCCAACATACTATGGCTGAAGAACCAACTGTTTAAATTATACACAATTATAGGATTACACACCGTAAAAAGAAAGTAGCTTCAGATTCTGAAACTGAATAGCTCTGGGTTCGAAGACTGATGCTATAAGTGGTATCTCTAGCCAAAGACTGAGTTATAGCCTCAGGGAAAGGTTTTTAAAGATAGGCTAGCGATTCAAAAGTAGAAAGAATCTTTTCACTTGAACGTCGTGGTGGTATGGTTTGAGAATTAACAGCATTGGCAAACTTAGGCTTCGATTTCCCTTCCCCTGTATAATTACTGTCCTAGATCAGTCTTTGCGCAGGTCTGACCAGTCTGAACAATAACATTAGCCTTTGCAGTCTTTGGATATAAGAGTTCCCTAAATCCTGTGCCTCAATCTGTTAAAAGTAATTTTACATGTCTATCAAAGTCACTGCAGTTTTTGATGTTGCTACTCCTTCCATAAATAACCTTGCTGGTCTTAGGGAGGTACTTCTTGAAAAGTCTTTCCCACCGAATGCGAGCTCCCTATAGCTATCAGATGAACGCCACTGTCTATGGAAGAAAAATGGCTTTCTGCTTTATGAGTCATAATAAACCAGAATGAGAAAAAAGACAAAAGACTTGGAAACTTCTCCTAGATCTCTTAGATACATCTGTCAGAGGCAAGCCTTATTGCCTCTGGCTGAGACTTTTACACAAGCAGGGAAAGGTACCAGATATTTCATATTCACGTTATTATCTTAATGGACTGTTGATGATGCAGATTTTTTAATTTAAATTCTGTACTTTTAGTTTCTTTTGCATTGAACTGGATGTTTCTGCTTGTTTCTTTTTGCAAAGCATTGCCCTAGGAGGGGTTAATGTTAAGGAACAAAAGCGTCAGGCTTTGGGTATAATCGCCTGTATCTTGATAGCAGATGTTTTGGGAGCAGGTTTTTTATATTCCATGTTGTCGTATGGCTGTGGGTTCTGCGAATGTGTACTACTCTAATGTGCAGATTAGCTGAGTCACTCCTTGTCAGCTGTGTCAATTCACAGCAGGGCTGAGTGCAATTGCTGTGCTTTCTTGAACTTGTTAACTGCTATTGAAAATATCTTGCCCATCTACCCCGTATGTACTAATGGATTTTTAGATACCTACCACTTTCCTAACACATTCTATGGAGAGAGAATATTTCTTAGTCACTGTATAATTTCAAAATCACACACTCTGTGTAGAGAAACATGCTGCTGCAGTCTGATTTCAGTCCCAGTGTATCTCTGTCTGCTTTACTGTTCTTCCACTGTTCTTAAGTTTACTATAGCATAACAAATTTGGATTGAGGCTGTGTGGCAGCAGGGATCAATTAACTGATAGGAATGCAGTTACGTCATTCTAAGTGTGTACGAATCCAAGCTGAGGGCAGTAACCAGGGGTATTGCTGCTGTTGACTTTGTTTACTTAGTGTAGCTAGGAAAGTATTGGTAGCGCTTCTAGACATTTTTTTAATCTTGCATTTTTTGAAAGTTTATATAAAAAAATGTGCCCAGCATAAATGAGTCAAAATGACATGTAATGAAGAAAGGCTGCAGCCACAAAGAGCATAATCTTACATTATTGCTAATGTGGAGGAAAGTAATTTATCCATCCTTCTTGTCCTCATCCGTTTTCCAGTAATTGTCTAGTTTAAGAGAATTCCTGGCTTTGCAAATGGATCAATACAGTTTTACCTATGGCATTTTTCTGTAGATTTTTAAGGTTAAATCTTCCACTTCATTTCAAACATAATACATAGTATTGTTTGTTTTTCAGTGGATTTTAAATCAGAATGATGTAATCTGTTTTTATATTTTTTTAAACATCAATGCACTCTAACTTTGAACTAAATTGGAAAAGTTGCCACAGTTTTCTGTGATAGTCCAGGGGCATGGGAAGGCTACGAGCAGAAATTCCTGGAGCTTCCCCCCCCCTCAGGAAATAGTTTTATGTACAGATTTGTCAATTATGTCCCAAATAAAAAGACTTGAGTCCAAATTTCTTGAAGTTAAAACAGTGAGTTAATTTTGGCAGGTGTCAATTAGCTTCTACCATCAATACCTGCTCTACCCCGCCAGCACCCCCAGACACGTGTTGGTGGACAATGAAGAAAACAGTTAAACACGGGAGTAGTTTATGCTCAGATTAAAGAGCAGATCTGCAAAGTTACTGTGTAGCTCCAGCTCGATGCTCTTTACCAGCTGGGGAAGAGCAGGAAGTTGGATTCCAGCTGGGTCAAAGCACTGATACCTCAACTTGTATAAGCAGAGCTGCACAGTAGGAGAATTGCTTGGTAACATCTGTGGTTCAGTTTCCTTGCATGTCAAATGGGGATGAAACTAGTCAAATTTAAGACATTGTCAACCTTAATACTTGAGTGTTTTTAAATTAAGCTAGGCAGGGGACCATAAATACATACTTTAAAAATGCTAACCATGTTTTCCCTGTGAATACAAATTGATTGTATTGTCTCTGACAGAATAAGCATATGTGGAAGAGAAATGTGAAGGCTTCTGCTTTAATATGCATGTTTACATGGTAATGTTACTTACATTATTGTGCAGGCCTGAAGATAAAAATGCTGGCTTTGAAGGAGAAACAGAAAAGATGCCATTTTCACTGCTGAAATTGTAACAGAGCTTTTTGAGGAGGAGGATTTATGTCCATATTAAATAGCAAAACATGAGTCATTGCCTCATTGCTGTTTGCACCCAACTGCTTCTGTTACAAACAGTTAATCTCCCTTAAGTAATTTCATTTAAAAGCTCAGCATTAGAGTACCTATTTTTCTGCCATTTTGGGAGCAAGACATGTAGAAAACATTCTTCAGGTCAAGATTTATTTCTACTCTTGCCTTTTAAAATTGCAAAACACTTAATCAATGGAAAAGAGAGTGATGACTGCAAATTAACCAACTTCTTTAGTACAGGGTTTAACCCAAGAGTATGTCTATTTCCTCTTACTTTTAATCACCATGTAAGGCCAACTGCAGGTGCATTTTAAGGGCTGCTTGTATATTGTGAACCTTGTGTGCCTGTTGTATTATATGCAAATAAAATACTTGCACCATGAGTTTGTTATAAATGGTTAGGTACATACTGGTGTGGAAAAATCAGATATTAAGAGTAGATAAATCTGCTTTCACTTTGATCACTTGAACTGTCCCACCTATTTTTAAGCAATGTTAGAGTACTTAGATCAGTAAAATTCATAACAAAATCTTTGAATCTTATTTATTGCTAATTCTGAAGACTTTAAGTGCTTTTCTAGTACTTCATTTTACCTTCTGGTTAAATAAGGATGTCTTTTAGTGAAGGACACAAATACTTAGTATTTTTATGTTCTGTTGCTCCCACGTTTTCAGTCCAACATGCAGAAAACTGATTCCCCCTCTCCCTAATGCTATTATTTCCCTTTCAGGTGCGTACACCTTATTTTTCCCTTTCTTTGCCATCATCCCTGTGATTGAAGGCTTGCCTTAAACTCATTGTTTCCAGGAGACTACATACAGTATACCGGTTGAGATGGCCTTTGTGACCCTGATAAAGACTGTGCAGGTCCAGTCACACAGAATTTTCGAGTTTTGGATGCACTGAAATGACATTTAAAAACTGCACGCAGGGCTTAGAATTTCAGTTAGACTCCACCTGTAGATATCCATCTGCAAGGATGCCATATCGGTTACCTAATCAAAGTATTATTCATGGAAGAATAATATATTGCTTTAACATCCCACAATGAGTTTGGACTAAGGGTTTGCTGACCCACACCTTTCAGTGATCTGTTAATACTGTTACGTTTCTGGTAACAAAAAAAGGGAAACAAGAACAAAACAAATGAAAACAAACAAACAAAACAGTATTGTACCAGTGGTTGCCTTTTACTATAGCTTTTCTTTTTCCATGTTAATTGCCATAGAAGGATATTGATACTAACATAGTAAATAGACAATCCAAGTATTCTGGTGGTTAAAGCTGATAACCCGTGAAGGAGCTATGCAACTGAGCATATTTGAGATGCATTCAAAAGAAAGAGCGATTCTTTTCTTCCAGAGATGATTCTGAACTAATTTTAGTAAATGTGGGTGGAATTACTGGAAAATGCTTTATTTATTCTTTCCATTGCAGAATGTCAAACTCTTTTTGGGATAATTGTACTATTAGAAATAATTTAAAATATGAGTATGTGAGTGGAAAAAATAGTCTAACAAGAGGCTGTTTAAGACCATTGTAGTGATTTTGGAGGTAGGGAACGTTACTAAGACAGACCTGGGGTTATAATTACCTAAACCTAGTTGGGTAGGCAGGAGGATTCTCATGTTTTGCTCATAATGGTTTTTAAGAGAAATGTAAAGACAGATGAATTATCTGTATATATAATATGTATTTTTATTTACTGTTTGAAATTATTTTGCCAGAGAGGTGGAAATCTGCCAGACCTGTAATTGCTTCAATTTGTTCATTCGGTTCACTGTTATCTGGTTTGATTACTTGTCCAGTCCAAACTGTATGCTGTCAATGGAAGAAATCTTGTATATTTCTGAGGGACGTGACTCTGACTCTTCATTTTAATTAAGAAGCTGATATTCACCCTGCTTTCCAAAGTGAACATGAATCAAATAAAGCACTTTTTTGTTTGAGTGGTTGTGAATCAGCAATAGCTTGGAATTGAAGTGATTTTTAGTTATTTGTATGTTTCTCTCAGAAAGCTGCCTTTGATCTGTGTCAGTTTCTGATGGTTGAGAGAGCAACACTACAGTAAGCTGTATGACTTTGTATTGCTGATGCATGTAACTGTTTCAGCCTGACATAAATGTCCATTACTTTTTGAGAACATCTGAATAATGAACACAGGTAGAACAAGCAGGGCTTATTTAGAACAAGCTGTCAAAAAAGTGTCTTATATGAGAGTTCATGGGTTTGTGTTTGTTTTCTGTTTTTTTATTTATTTTGAGTCTCCAGGTCCTTTGAGTATGACAGCAATAATTTAATAAAAAATTAGTGTTATTGGTTTGATGTCATTCTGAGTTCACAATCAGATTTCTTTGCTTGGGAAGAAAAAGAACTGCTTCTATAGATAAAGTTTTGAAAGAGTTTCTAAGTTTTCAGATGCATTTTTCAGTGCTCACAATTTTTCTTCTTTATTTTTCAAATTGAAACAGGAGCTCAGTTTGTTATTATATCTACCTACAGTATCTCTCAATGTTATACAGATAGACATGTAGATATATTTCTCTTGCATATACATGAAAATCTGTGAGTAATAGCTTTAAACCCTTGGGGTCAGTCTGCTTGTACCTTTTTTTTTTTTTTCTTTGTTGATTTTCATTCATTCATTGACTGTACTCAGCATTTCTTAAAATGTCTCTATTGGTCTCTTTTTCTATTTCCTTTTGGTTCGTTCTTCTGTGTCATTTTGGAAATGGATAGTCAAGTCAGTCAGTCACAAGTATGTTTTATGTACAATTTGTCTAAGTGACAATGATTGATGTAGCAGCTTAGTTTGTTATTCTGGATCTTATGAACCTATTTTTAAAAGTTTGATTTTTTTGGAAGATGGCTCAAAATTTGTACTTAAGCCTTAGAACATCATGTTTTTTTTAGGCTTTTTCCGTGGAATATCCTGAGTTGGAAGAGACACACATGGATCATTAAGTCCAGCTTCTGGCTCCACACAGAACCACCCTGAAAATCCAACCTTATGTCTGAGAGCATCGTCCAAATGCTTCTTGAACTCTGACAGGCTCAGTGCCGTGACCTCAGTGCACTGGGGAGCCTGTTCCAGTGCCAAACCACCTTCTCAGGCTTACCATCATCTTTACCTTAAAACAAACTATTTTACATAAAAAGCTTTTTTTAATGAAGCAATGCAGATCTAGACAAACAGACCAGTAACGTTCACTTTTCTGTCCTGTGATGTGCATAATGGTATGCTGATGGAATTAGTATAGCATAGTTAGTTTTTAAATAAATGGAGAGACTCATTGCAAGGGATAAGGTGAAAGGGAGTGATTATCTTCTGTTAGATCAGTCAATATATCTTGAAAAAACAGGCTTTTTTTTTTTTTTTTTTTTTAAACCTGTAAGTCCATTTCCTAAAGGAGAGGTTGAAATGTTTTTGATCTAGAAAAGAGTATCTTTACTTTCAAATATTTATGACAAGATCCTCATCAGCTTCCACAAGTGTTAGATCAGGGATGCTATGAAAAAACAATGTAGAAGTGCTAAAAGATGGAATATGTTATGTTCAGCAAGGATGAGTATGCATGATAAACAGACACACAGATAAGTAATAAAGCTTTTGGGTCTGTTGTGTATAATGCCCCTCAATTAAATGATTCATAAGTTGAAGACTAAGTAGACTTTAGTACTTGTTAGGTCATTTGAGGTGTTTATCCCTTTCATACCACAAACAGCTATCTCTGTGGATGAAATAGTGATACAACAAATAAGGTTGGAGAATGAAAAGACATCCTGTGCCTAAATTAAACTAAAAGAAATTTAGGTCAGCAGAAATAATTTACCCTTAGAAGGGTAAAATGCTTTGGTTAGCATGTGTATTTTTTTCCCTCACTTCCTGTGCAGAAAAATTACAGACCTTGCACTTTTTCCAGGAGAGTCCTTATATCATATAGTACACAGTGTGGAATGGCAATTCTTGCTGAAAGTGAAAATTGTAAATTATGAGTCAGTGGATGAGGACTGGGCAGAGGGAAGAATAATATCAGTTACTACCTCATTTTTGTTATATCATCCAGGGAGTGGAAATTGCATTATCTTGATCTTGGAGTGAAGAGGCTGGTTTTATTTCTCAAATTTAGACTCAAAATAAAAACCACCAAGGTGGATATTGTACTCAGAGACCATACGAAATGCAGTATGTGTTACGAATCACTTAAGGAGGAGGAAGCACTTTTTTCGAGATAGTAATATTGATACTAGGTTAATATTTAGGACAGAAAACATGTTCTTTTGAGGTACTACTTATATTTCTGAAACTTTTCTTAAAGTTCAAGGCAGAAAAGCTCAATGTATCCTCATGGTGAGTTTAGACACTTATTACTAAAACCTGGTAATACTAGGAAGACTGAAGTTGTTGTATCATAGTACGTTTTTGTTGGCTTAGGAAGAAAAAGGACTGTACGAATTACAAATCCTTTCTTTGATTGACAGTTATTCAGCAAACAGAAATAAACTTCAGTTGACTAAACTGATCCTGGTAAACAAGGTTATTATGAATACAGAACTACTGTGGAGCTAAATAGGGGTTTTCTGTTCTTATTTTAATTGTACTAGAAGTTTCATATGTAGTGGTGTATGTTCGGATAATCTATGAAGATCAGATTTTTCTATATGTAGATCATGTAGATTTTATTCAGAAACGCTCTAAAATGACCAACGACACATGGTTCTGAAGTAAAATATAAGAATGAAAAAGTGATTTTGAAAAATGTGATTTTTTTAATAAAAAACTCTTAATGATGTCAGTTATAAGGAGATGGTCATACTGGGATATTATCAGGACTTCTGAATTCATTTAAAATGAGTATTAATCATGTGCTACATTTTTGGATTCATCTTAGTTTCGGAGAGGTTACAGAAGTCTGAAAACTTTTTTTTTTTTTTTTTTTCTTCTCCTCTATTTGATCTGGTGAGGCTGGTAAGGGGACCTGAATAGTTGATGGGCAAAGCTGCTTGATGCTACTTTGGCCACTTCAGCCTTGGGCTTAGTTACAGCCTGATTTATGTCCCTATTCTAAAATCTTGCATAGTAGCCTATATTTCATCTATATTGAAGTATGGGGTACACAACTTTTACCAGGTATAATTACACACGGAAAAAGGCCATTGGCTTCTAGGACAACTTAAATTAGTTTTGAGGTTGTTACATGCTGTACCCAGCTAACTGTGACGCTGAAAAGTTGTTCTGACAGTGAAAAATGTGCAAGGTATGGCTTAGGAGCCCCGGTATTGTATTTTAATACAAAAGATACATAATAAACATATAAAATAGTTAATGATATGTAGATTTGGAATGAAGTATGTATGAATGAGCAATGCTTTCTTTAATTCTTATATGAGCATTTTTTGAACAGGAAGCCTCTCTTTTAGCACCTGTACTGTGTCAGAAATCTAAACTATTTGATAAATCTGATAACTGTCTTTAAAAAAGGTATCCTAAATATCTATAGTTTCAAGGGATAAGATAAAACTCTTAGTTTGATTCCAGATACTCTTACTTGTCACTTGCAGCATGGTAGAGGATAATGTACAAACAATTTTGCACTTGGGTTGTCTATAAAATCTCCCTTGATATATATATATATATATATAAGTTCAAAGCTGTTAATATTTCTACAACTTGTGCTTCTAAATCTTTATTCACCCAAAGCTCTGAAAGAAAGTTATTTTAATAAAATGACAGATCCTTCTGTGAAACTGGGTCTGTTTATTATATACTTAACACAATGAATGTCAAATAGATGTTTAGACACTCGTAATTTATGCATACAGAAGTATGCTTGAAATGTGAGTGTAGATAACATGGATTAAAAAGAAAATTACTGCATTTCACATATGTTTTACACCAGTGTTAAGAAAGGATTACAAAAAATACCAGAGTATACAAGCATTCTTCTTGAAATAAAATCATTTGTTAATATTTGTGACTTCAGGACATTTTTCTACTTTCTAGGACTTCTTTTTTTAAAACAAAACACAAAAACACAAACCCCTGAAACTTAACAACCAAAGACAAAATTTTAAAATAAAAGCTTGTAGAAGTATTAGTTTTTAGTTAGCGAGAGAAGTCCTTAACAAGCAATTTAACACATGTTCAGTCTGTCTCTCCCCTCCTGCATAGGAAAGACTGCTATATAAAAATCTTCATGATGCAAGTAGAGAAGGTTCTCTAAGGAAATCTTATGGGCCAGGTACCTTTGTGCTGCTGACAAACATATATCTGGATTTCTAGTTTGCCTTGGCAGCCATTATATTCTGCAGGATTAAAAAAAAAATTATGGAACACGAAATGATATTGAATGACTCTGAAAAGGGATACATCCTATAAGTAGAAATTCTGTAGTAGTGATCCATATCAAATCTAAGAAAAACTTGAAATTTCTAGGTAGCTGAAGTCTGCAGGTGAATTTTAAGGTGCTTGATTTGTACTTTTACAGTCCACCAAAGTATATACATTTTGTGAAAACTAAGAAGATTTTGAGGAGTGTTTTCAAATTATACCTCACTCATTGAAGTTGGCAAACTTTTATGTTTGTTTTCAACAAGTGCAGATTTAGGCAAACAAAACATTTTGAAATCTTGAACTGAAAATAATGTCACTTGTGATGGGTTAGCACAGTAATCCCATGCATCAGAACTTCTAGGTTTGTAAAAGTAAATTATGCAAAACACAGATTTCAGTGGCTGATTCAATGATGACCATTTAGCAAATCATTTTTACTGAACAATACAGTTAGCTACAGCACTAAACAAAAGTCAGTTCATAAAGACAATGCTTTACTTTGAGTGTGGGTAAACCAAAATTGTACCCCAGTCTTCCCTACAATGCTGTATTCTGCTCCTGTCATTTGTGTTTTGCAGGCTAGAGCCAACAAAGGAGAAAAAAAGAAAGATGTAAATATTTCTCTTTTTGAAACTCCTTTGTGGTAACATTCCTCTGGGGAATATTCAGTGACTAATCTTTGTTCATGTTGTAGAAGAAACTGTAGTCTTTCATTTCCTTTCCAGATACAAACGTTCCTAATTGAATATCTACAGACCTTTATTTTTTATATTATTTTGCGGATTTTTTTAAATTAAACTCAAAATGGACTTTTAAGCCTTTATTTTAAGTACCTATTTGAAAGATGAGAAATATCATCTGTCCTTGACTAAGAGTTTGTAAATCTGGAAATGCCTGTCCTAAATATAATGATAGAATCCCAGACCTGTTGTTGGAAGGGACCTGTGGAGATCATCTAGGCCACCTCCCTGCTCAAAGCAGGGTCAATTAGAACAATATATGCACTGTTTTGTCCTGACCTCAGAATCTTGAGCATATCTAAGAATAAAGATTCCACTGCATGTCCTGGCAACCCATTCCAGTGTTTGAGCACTCTGATTTGATTTTTTTGTCCTATATTTCAGCTTGTGCCTATCCCCTCGTGTTCCATCCTTGGGCACCACTGAGAAGAACCTACCTCCATCTCTTTAACACCCTCACTTCAGATACTCATACATGTTAAATAAGACCCAAAGCTTTCTCAGCTGGAGATTAAAAATCCCTGCTATCTGTTTATCAGATACTAGATGCTGTAATCAGTCTTTTCTTTGGGGGGGTGGCTTCACTGTACTAGCTCCAGTCTGTCTATCACTTTCTTTTGAACAGAGAGGAATTAGCACCTCCCTTGACCTGCTGGTAATGTTCTTCCTAGTGCAGCACAGGATGCTGTCAGCTTGCTTTGCTAGCTCACAGTCAACTCGTCATCCACAGAGATGTATGCATCCTCTTTTGACAAACTACTTTCAAGCCAATGGACCCCAGCTTGTACTAGTTAATGGGGTTATTCCCACATAGCTGCAGGACTTGCATTTCCCGTTGCTGAGCTGTGTAAGATCCTTATTGGTTTGTTTCTGCAGCATGTTGAGGTAGCACAACCATTTGGTGTGTCGCTCACTCCTGGTTTTGTATCTTCTGCATACTACCTGAGGGTGTACTGAACTGCATCATCCAGGTCGTTATGGAAGATGTTGAACACTTTTGTCCTTGGTGTGAACCCCTGAGGTAAACCACTAGTGGCTGGCTTCCAGCTGACTGCCATGCCACTGAGCACAACCATTTACACTTGATAATTCATCCAGTTTTCAGTCCACATCACTTTCCATTTATTTATCTCACTTGTACTTCCATCAGTTTATCTGTGAACTGATTGTGGGAGCTGTTTTCAAAACCCTTGCTAAAAGAAGATAGCATCCAGGCCAGTCATCTCATAGTAGAAGGCTGCCAGGCTGGTCAGGCCTGATTTCCCCTTCACAAATCCATGCTAACTCCCCCCGGTCGCGGTTTTTTTTTTTTTTTTTTTTTTTTTTTTTTTTTTCCCTTCATATGCTTGTAAATGAATTTCTAGGAGGGTTTGCTCCAATCTCAAGGCAGTCTCATATAATGTAGACCTCACCTTATGAAGGTAGAAAAAGACAAACAAGCAAAAGTGAATGCAGGAGCTGGAGGGCAAGGCCTAGTGCTGCCTTTGCTCTTGGGAAGTACCAGGTCTGTAATGAACCTCGTGGTTAGAGGAGCTCTGGTACTGCTGGCTTGCAGCGAGCAGCTGGTGTTTCAGAGACGGTGAGAATTAGGACAGAAGCGTTTGGGTGGCAGAGCTTTTTTCCTCCTGGGTTGAGGATTCCTGGCTTTGTAAAATCACTGGGAACTCATCTAGGATGAACTCAGAAGATGAGTCCTGAAGTTTGATCTTTAAATTGTATGTATGGATGTTGCTTGCACAAAAGAGATGGAGCTAAATTGCTTCTAAGTATAGGGCTCTGTTGGAGTTCTATACTTAGCACTGTTAATAAGGGAATAGCACCTTCAGAGCATTAAGCATACCGTGACTGAAGAGAATAACTATTCAGTATTTATTTTCATGGATTTACTGGCACAAAAACATCTTAATCTGAGTGTTTAGCAATAATTTGCTTTAATCCTGAGGACTTTAATATTTAAAAGGAAAGTGAATCTCTGGTGCAGCCTCTTTGGTGGAAATAGAAGAAAAATCTTCTGCAGTTGGAAAATTACAGGCTGTGTAGGTGTTGAAATGCCTCCTGCTTCACATTCTTAATTGGCAGCAAGCCAGATACTAAGCATTTCGGCTTTAAAGGGGAACACTTCCCTTTTCTTTACATTTCTGTCGGATGAAGTTGGTTGTATTTTTTTTTAGTGGTTAGGATTTCTTTCAACTTGATAAACAGTGAATAAATTATTCAAAATAAAACATCATAGCTTCTCCAAGTGACTTTGACCTTTTGCGTTATTATGACTGGATAATAAGAAGGTATACATCTTTTCCTTGCAGAGATAGCAAGATGTATTGTAAGAAGGTGTGGGCCTAATCTACCCCGTGACCCTTTTCCACTTTGGGGGCTCTATATTTCCTAATTCTGCTTTAAAGCTTTGTTGGAATTAGTATGTAATACTCAGAGAAATTTGCCACAAGCATGAAAGGCTTTAATATTCATTGTGTTAAATTAGATAATAAAATGGCTTTGAATAATGCAAAAATAATGCAAGCTGTAAATAGATCAGTTATTAATTAAGTTAAATCCATTTTCAGTGGCTGGCACAATGTTGTTCTTCCACCGAGTTTAGATGTCACTGGGAGACATGTTTTTAGGGAGAGAACTCTTACATGTTTCCCAAATAAGATTGCGCTGGCATCCTAATATTAAAATCAGTCTAAAAATTTGTACTTTTATCCATTATCACTGTTTTTGAATGGTGTTAAAATTGGCTTTGGTGTAGCTTTGCCCTGTCAAAACTTGTCAACAGTTTTGTGTTTACAGACAACATTTAAAAATATGCAGTGGTGTGTGTGGTAACCAGCCATTAAATTGACTCCTTCTACTTCTCAAGAAAACCACATCAGCTTACATCAGTGGTAGTCTGAACAGAGCATTAAAAAATAGAAATGCTGATAATCTTTTTTTTTTTTTTTTTTTTTTTCAGTTAGAATATGCACCATACTAAATAAAAAGTCAATATTAGAAAAAAAAAGCATTATTGGAAAGTCATATTCTTTATTCCAAAAGTAAGGTAGGTAGCAGGAGAAAAGATGACCTCCTATTCAAAAATGTAGGAAATGTTAATTCTTTATATATTTTGAAGTCTTTTCTTGAGCTTGAAATTATGTTTCTGAAGTTTGTCTTCTTTTCAGGTTGCTGAACTTTGTTTATTAATACTTTTGTTATTGTGCTCTGGTATGGTGAATTTCAGTGTACCTTTTAAGTATTGTAGTATAATTTTCTGAAAGTTCAGAAGAATGACAAACTTTGCATGACACTGAGTTGTAAAAAAAATTATATTTTAAATTAACATTGTTACTGCTTTCACAGCTACTGCTGTGAAGAAAATGGAAAACGAGGGAAGAGAAACTGAAGTCTAGATTCTTCAATTAAATGATCTGGTATTAAAACCACATGGAAAATCAGTGGTTTAGAAAGAACTGGACCTCAGGATCTCCTGACCCTGACTCTATTAACCTTTCAGATCACGTTATCTCTGACAAAGAGAAGTAATTTATGAAAATCTGAAATAGACATTTATTGGAACAGACTATTTTTGTTTCTGCTGATACAAACCCCAACATGGTTCTCAGCTTTGTGCAGTAACATACATAGACAGTTTTTCATCTGTGCTGACCTCTCTCTCCAGCTGCAATTTTTGCTTGCTTTTTATTATAAGAATAGAGATACAATAAATGTGGAGAGTCTACTCTGGGAATGATTCCCAAATTCTGCTAAAAGGTCAGAATATTGCAACCCTGGTTACAGCATGTGTGATAACCTTAGTGCTGTCATCACAGCTTCCTGCTCACTCGTTACTCATGTTAGAATTCATGATAACTCTAATATTTGGGTTTTTATCTTTGTAATATTTAACATACGTATGGTCCAAAAAAAAAAAAAAGACAAGAATAATGATTCCTGGGATTCCTGTTTCATTTAGAACACAGTTATTGCCATGAAAGTTCATGAAAGATCCTGCTTGATTGTTCTTGAGCTCAGAGAACTGGGAAAGATCAGTCAATTAGCTGCTATAGCATCATGTTTGTTAGCTGCTATAGTCAGGCAAAGATTTCTGAAGGTGCTATATATTACTGTGTGAAAAATCAATGGGACCTCTCACAATGGTGAAGCTCAGCACAAACATGAAGACCTGTAGGACTAAGGTTTGTAATGTCTTTCTGTGCACAGGATCTATCATTTGCTCACCATGCGGGTGCACACAGGAGAGAGCTAGTGTTTGTGTCTGCCCTTATGGGTGGTAGAAGAAAACGGGTACACCAGGGGCATGGCCCATTTATTTAGGCTGAAATAAATTGCTCCTTATTCAGTCCTATTTCTTTTCGTTGATTTTTAAGGGAAATTATCTCAGAAGTAAACGTGCACAATCTAAAGTTAGTTTAATTCCCATCATGTATGTTTTAGACACATGCTTTCAAGTTATTCTGTACAAAAAATGAGACATAAAGGCAATAACCAGGTTTACACTTCATGAAAGAGGTTGTGGCAGAGGTTTTCACAGGTTAAGAACCTTACACAGTGTGATCATGTGCAGGTGGTGAATTCAGTAATTACACCTGTCTGCAGAAAGGAAACCTAGCACAGAAGTGAACTGTGTGTATGACTTTCCACCTTCCACAGAACAAATGAGGATATTAGTTCTGGAATTCCTGCCTTTCACTCTGTACTTAATCTTCCAGAACATGATCTCAGTCTTAGACAAAAAACTGTCTTTGCAAGAACAGTGAAGAATACTCTTGCTTAATCTAAACATGATTGAGTTAATGTTGATATCTAACTGTTAAATATTTTCATTAGGAAATTATAGAATGCAAAGAATAAAATCTAGCAGGATGTGAAAATACTAATGTTAAGATATTCTAGTCTGCATTGATTTTAACCAAAGCTTCTTGCTTATTATACAAATGTATTCTTGTTTGTAAAAGAACATTTATATGCGTTTAACAAAATAGATTTAAATTGGCCTGCTTGACTGTACCTGTAAATAACTGTAATTTCATCTGATCTTCTGAAAGACATAAACGTTGAGGATGATTTAGAGCATTAGTGGAATGTGTAAAGATCTTTTTAGCTATAAATGCTGCAGGAAGGTTTGCATCTTAACTATGAATGGCCCAATGCACTTCAGTGGCAGAACAAAACTGGAAAGTTATTCTGTAAATCTCTTGTGACCCATTTGTGTGCTTGTCCCCCTCTTCAGCTCGTATGTTTCACTAAGACAACTTGGAATGACCATGGGATGGGGATTGGTATATGGAAGGATTTAAATGCAGTTTTACTACGATTTTTTTTTAAATGTATATATAATCATATTGCACATTTAATTATAAACGCTAAGAAAAAAGCTTGCGTGTGTACAGTTGAGCGTGACATGCTTATTTAAAAAAGAGCTTTGCTGTTGGAACAAATTTGAATTTGTTTAGAAAAACAGATTTTATGCATTTAAAGAGGAAAAAATGTTTTGGTATTTATTGTTAATTTTGGCACCTGGGAATACTTGATCCTTTCTCTTCTGATTCTGTTTTGGAAGTTTTATCAACTTGGATAGTTTTATTCTCATCTCATGCCTTTTCCTCATTGTTACCTACCCATCCATCTCTCTCTCTCTTTTTTTTTTCCTCTTTCAATTATATTTTTTTTCCTCTTTTCAATTATAGGATACTGTCAAGAGACACAGGATAAGAAAAACAAAGGATCTATAAACTAATCAAGCTTTTGCATGCATCTTTAATCACATTTGACAATATACAGCTGATTATTTTCTCTCAAAAAAGCAAAAATCATAGGTTCCTGTTACATTATATGCTGAGTAGTTTTCATTTATTTCTTCCATCTGCTCTCTTCCTGTGCTTTATCACAGGATTATATTTAATATTTTATTATATATTTTAAATTAATTATAATAATTATTATATTAATAATTATATTTTATTTATTATATATTTTTATATATAAGAGAAAAGATTGCACAAAACCACTGCTTTGATCATCCAGTTTAAAATAAAACTTTATTTTTATATATATTTTAGAACATTTCATATTAGAAATGATACATAACATCTTTTTATGGTTGATGTGTTTTTAATACTGCTTTCTACTGCCTATTATATACAAGATGTGATGCTTCCTTTGACATACTAACCTGGGTGGGGTGAGCGAGGGGCTTTTTTGATTTTTAAATGAAAATTGTGATCTTGTAATTGCTGTAGAGCGTAATGTGTTGTTTGTATATCGTTTTGTAAGTTCTGGCCAGGATATCCAAGGAACAAGTGTGGTGGCAAATCTTCCAGTTCTGATGCGACAGAATCCTGCAGAGACACTACGTCGGGTTTTACCAAAAATACGAGTAAGTCTGTGTGTGATGAGGTTTGAATGCATCTTTTTTTTTTCTGCCAGTCCGCGTACTTTAAAGGGGTAAAAAAATCCTTAAATATTTTTTATTGCAGACTTGCTCATTAGGAGAGGTATGTCCAACAGATATTCGACGTTAATTGACTGAATTTATGTAGTTTTGAAAAATGTTACAACAGGAAAAAAAAAAAGTAGAAATAATACTGTTTACATATTCTAAAGAGTTACCAATGTTTTGGCAGCTTTTTGAGAACTCTTTTCGAGGACCAGCCAGTCATAACGGTTCATTTTGACATTCTCAATCTCCTCCCATCCAAACATTTAAGATTTTCATGCAGCAATCCAGAAAACACACTTTGCTTTTAGCTGTCCTAAGATTCATTTACTACCCTCCAATTTTTTAGTAAGCCACTTCTAGCTGTGATAAACGCATGCTGTCCGTGCAATGTTAAAACAATATTTTTATGCATGTATTTATTTGGGTAAAAGGTATCTTAAGAAACAAAAGAATCTCTGTATTTATACTCTGCCCCTGTTGTGACCCATGGGTTGATGTAGCCTAGAAGAAATGACAAAGTTAATTTAAGGTGTGGTTTTAGGAGCAGCTTCAACCAAATAAGACTACGTGATGAAACAGATGTTAATTCCTTTTAGGTATCAAAAGTCAAATGCAAAGCCTAATAAGCCTAAAGGGTATGTAAGGCTACAGCAGGAATTAAGATTTCAAATATGTTAGCACTCCTGATTTTCAGTGGTTTTAAGACTATCAGCAAAGTGGAAAAATATATTATTTTTGGCTATCAGAATGTGTGAAAATTTATTTTGATAACAGGAAATTGCTGAGGGTATTGTCAGTCTTCTGTTGGTACCATTAACATTTTTTATGTGATCAAATCAGTGTTTTGATTTAGAACAATCTGTGGCTTAGTCTTATGCAACAGGTCACTTTGATTTGAGCCTCTTTCTAATTTATACAAATTATCAGCTAAAAGATCACTGTGTTTGTTAGTAGCTGTTTAGGTGAATGCATATGCTCTGTATTGGAAAGGAGGTAAAGATCACAGGATTGCTTGTAGAAATTGTATTTTTAAAGCTCTGAGTTGCGTTCATATCTTTATGGACAGAGTGAGCATCCTGAGACATTTTTAGAGAAGCTGTTGACATTTCCAGTAATGCAATTCAGTCATGATTTTACTAGCCACTTTGTAGAAGTTAGGGTTTTTCCCCATGTGAATTTTAAATTCTTACCCCTTTTTATACAGTTTGCCAACAGGAATGTAATTTTCTTGTTGCAAACAGCCAATGGTTGAGAAGAGTATTTAGATCACTTCAAAAAGATGGAAAGAGTTTAGCTAGTTACTGACTCAAGTATCAATCTGACAATTTTCAATATGTAGAACTGAAAGCTTGAATTATATTCTTGTCCTCTTTCTCTGAAGCACTTTAGGGATAAGAAGAAAAACAGTTTTCTGTAGTAGATGCTGTGAGTTCTCTTGCTGTTTCTGTATTGGATTCTCACTGTCAGATGTAAGAAAGAATATAATTATGTTAGTAACAAAGGTGACATGGCTGAGTCACATGCTTACATTACAGTTTTCTGTCTATCGAGGAGATGATTAATAAATTGCAAAGTGGGCCCATGTGATAATGATATTTATTTGGTCCAGTAAATTCTCATTTATATTTCATTGTTTTCTTTGCTGAAATTTTGAAGAAATTATTTGCTTCTTCTATTGACAAGCTGTGTGGATATATATATCTCTCAGGTTTTAAAAAATAAATTACTATTATTAAGCCAGCTACCTTCTGTTAATAAAATAATTTTAAAAATACTATGTAAAATAATTTGGTGCATTTTTTGGTGCCTGTGGAATTAGTCTTAAGATGTATTCTGTCTCCTAATAGAAATCATCGGAAAAAAATGTAGAATTGTTAAGGTTGGAAAAGACCTCCAAGATCATCTGGTCCAACCATCACCCTACCACCGATGTCATCCACTAACCCATGTCACAAAGTGCCACGTCCAGCCTTCCCTCATGACAGTGCCACCACTTCCCTGGGCAACCCATCCCCAATGCCTGACTGCTCTTTCTGAGAAGAAATGTCTCCTCATTTCCAACCTAAGCCTCCCCTGGCACAACCTGAGGCCATTCCGGCTAGTCCTATCACTAACTAGTATAGTTATCTGCAAGTAGAGGCTGACCCCCAGCTGCTCACACCCTCCTTCCAGGTAGCTGTAGAGAGCAATTAGGCCTTCCTCTTCTCTAGACCAAACAACTCGATTTCCCTCAGCTGCTCCTCATAGGACTTGTGTCTCAGACCCTCCACCAGCTTTGTTGCCCTTCTCTGGATGTGCTCCAGGACCTTGATGTCCTTCTTGTAGTGAAGGGCCCAAAGCTGAACACGGTACTCGAGGTGCGGCCTCACCAGAGCTGAGTACAGGGGGACAATCATCTCCCTGGTCTTGCTGGCTACACTATTCCTGATACAAGCTAGAATGCTGTTGGCCTTCATGGCCACCTGGGCACACTGCTGGCTCATGTTCAGATGAACATTGACCACCACCCCCAGATCCTTTTCCTCTGCACAGCTTTTGAACCACTCTTCCCTCAGCCAGTAGCATTGCATGGGGTTGTTGTGGCCAAAGTGCAGGACCTGGCACTTGGCCATGTTGAATCTCATCCCATTGACCTGTGCCCATTGACCCAACCTGTCCAGGTCCCTCTGCAGGGCCTTCTACCCTTTGACAGATCAACATTTCCCCCCAACTTTGTGTCATCTGCAAACTTACTGAGGGTGCCCTCAATTCCCTCATCCAAATCAGCAATGAAGTTATTAAAGAGGAGAGGCTGTTGGGAGACAGTTCAGTGTTTGTGAGAAGTAAATGTAATGAAGTATATTTTGCTTGTTTGTTATAAATTGATAGAATGAGAGGTGCTGAACAAATATGTATGTAGCCCTCAATATGTTTATATAGCAAATACTTTTCTGTAGCATATTTAAATGTAAGCCCTACCACATACATTTAACCAGGAGGGCCTTAGCTTCTGCATGGTAGATGTATTCTGTAATATTCCATGCACCAATATATACTGGGGGCTACCCAGCTGCAAAGTTGCTTTGCAGAAAAGGACCTGGTGGTCCTGATGGATACCATGTTGAACATGAGGCAGCAATGTGCCCCCGCTGCAAAAAAAGGCTGATGATGTACTGGGCTGCATTAGGCAGGATATCGCCAGCAGGTTGTAGGAAGTGGTTCTGTGAATATCAGACATCACGTTTCAACTTTGTTGTATCTCCTGAGACTTCTGTGACTCCAGGAGACTTCTAATTCTAAAGAGGATGTGTTCCAACTTTGATGTGATTGCTTAAATGCAGCACATGGCCAAGAAGTAGCTGTCCTCAGAACTAAGGACTGACAGATTGTTTAAAAACATTGAGTACTTCTATTTGGTGTGTTCTGTGCTATAAAATGTAGGCCAATGGACACTATTATATATATATATATATATATATATATAATGCTTTGAGAAAGAGTGACTTGAAGATGCAAAGTAATTGAAAGCTTTTTAACTTACGTCAAGTTTCTGCAGTTACTACCACATGTTATTCTGACATACTATAATGCATTATTTCCTAAACCAGCCTACTGGCTTCACGAAAATCTTTATTTTTTTTTTTTTTCTATTTAAAATACTGAATCAATTTTTGTCACTGGTGTTTCTACTTTGAGAGCAGAGTATCTCTGAAATGAGGGAGTAACAAGAAACAGAAGAAACTGTGGTGATTTTTTTTTTTTTTAAACTTAATATGTCAGGTGTTACAGAGTTGATGTGTTTCCATCAAGGCCATTTTCAGGCTGTTTCTTAAGTATTAGTAAACTCAGATGTTTTTATACATTAACAAAAAGTAAAAAATACTTTTTTGTTATGATTTAAGAGTTGAGATAAATAAGCTGTTGGAAATGAAAATTCTGCTTTGATTCTGCAACAAAATAATTATATATGAACAGGAAATAACTGTGGAGAAATGATAGAACTTGCTTCTCTCTCTTTAATAAAGTGTCTAACATAGGAATACAGTTGTTCATTCTAGTCTTATTTTTTATACAGGAATAAAGAAAAAATTTAAAAGGATGATCATTAGCATGATCGAGGCCTGGAGCCTGGAAAATATCTGGGAGTACACTGGGAGTTAGAGATTAGTTTATTTGGATCAGGAGGCACTTAATTACTTTGTGAAAGTGTCTTCCTGCATAATAATAAAAGCCATTTAACTGGAAACAGTATATGAAGAAACAAGAGTTAGGAACTGAAGACAGAAAAATTAGAATGAAGCAGACATTGTTAATAATAAATCTGATCAATCTTTAACAGACTAACTGAGAAAAGTGGTGGATTTTTCATCTTGCAGTGTCTTTAAATCCAAACCGAATGCCATTATAAATTAAATGAAATTTAAGTTAATGAGCTCAAGGCAGAGGTGAAAGTGAAATATAATGGCTTCTGGTATACAGACAGCCAGTCAAATTCCAAGTGTACCTTTTAGCTTTAAACCTTATAAATTAAAACTTTCGTATGTATATGTGATATATTTATTTCTGTGGATATATTCTTACAAAGAATAGCTGGTTCTTCAATGGTGTTTTGTTATCTAATATTTATTATTGATAATAGAACAATTGTACACACATTTACTGTATTTTTAACATGCACTTCAGTGTCTTTGACTGCAAAATAGTATTTGGCATCTCTAGCCACTTGACTTTTTTTTTTTTTTTTCTTATCCTAGTTTTTATTGGAGGAATAGTCCTGACAATTAAATGGAAATTGTATAGTTTACAAGGGCATAGCCAACTACTCAACTGCAGTTAACATTCCTGCAAATGTAGTCTGGCATTGCAAGGAACTGTTGGCTTAAATTGCTGCAATTAGTTTCACAACTGTAGATTGGGAAAAATAATTTGCAAATTCAAATTTGCATGCGAAAAATGAGTTATAAAGTAGCTTCAGGGTTGTATTTATGTGAAAGTACTGTCACCACATAATTGTATAGGAAAACCAATGTACTTCTTTAGTGTATTTGCAGAAATACAAAAGCAAAAATACTGTTTTTATTAGAGCAGAGAATAACACAGATTCAGGCAGAAATAAATGCTACAAATGTTCTGGCTGTCTGGATTACAAATTTCAATTTCATTTGTGGGAAATTTATTAACCTGGTTACTTTTGTAAATAAATAAAATATATATGCAAATTGCTGATCTTTCTTCAAAAAACAATTAAAATGGTGTCAAAGACTCAATATACTTAACATATTTGTTTTAGGTCTGAGATATGCAGAATAAAATAAGAACATACATGCAGAAGATAATATGAGATATGCAGAACATAGAGATATGCAAAATAAAATAATAAAATAACACTGAATTAAGCATAGAAGATCTAATGATTAAATTGAGTATCAGTATTTTGGTTATGGTAATAAAACAAATATATCTCAGATGCTAAAAAAGGAATGATATTATGAAATATGTATAAATTTTTCGGTAAAAATGAAGTGGCATCCTTGTATGGGCTCTTTTGCATAGAGGTCCCCATTCTGGATTTGTACATGCACCCCCTCATGAATCTTGAAAGTCACTGCAATACAGGTTTAGCGTTTTCTGTCCATGGCCACTGCCACCGGAAGCACTGGAGGGAGATTTCAAGTGTCTATCCAAATTAGGTGTCTGTGTGATTTTTCCAAATGCTGGCACTGCAGAAAACTGTGGCTACTCTTGTTGAAGTATATAAATCAAGCCTTACTCAAAGCTGTGTGATTAGTTCCCGATTTGTTTTCACTGTTACTGATTTTCCTGATATATCAGACTTCCCTTGAAAGCTTTTCTTTTTTCCTCGTTGATTTTATAGTTTAGGAAGATGTGGGGTGATTTTCACCCTGCCTTACACCTAACCTATTTTAAAGGTCCTTTCTCATTGTATCTTCTTTAATTATTTTTTTTTGATGTTTCTTTTGATGTGTCTTTTGAGTGCTAAATGAAAACTTCTGTCGTGTCACCACAGTTACTAAAATGACAGACTATGTTTCTGCTTACAGTTTTCTTTCAAGAGGATTCTGTTGCTGCAGGACATAAAGCACATTAAACTAGTTAATTTTCTGTTTTCTGTTTAAGGGAGTAAGTCATGCTTTCTAAATTTTCCAAGTTTTGATGCCTAAATTTAACTTCTAGACTTCAGGAAAATTCAAGAATATGTTAGTACCCTTAAATTCCTCTAAGTGCACTTGTCTAAATAGGAGAGAGTGGAAGCCTTTCTCCAGAGTGGAAGCCTTTGGAGATTCCATGTGTGGAAAAATACACTACTTTCTAAATAAATACATTTATATTAAGTATATTTAAGTCATCCAGCTTGAGCTCAGTGTGGCTGAAATAAGAAGGGGAGACCCTTCTTCGTAGGTGGATTTGTACAGTTCTGAGTGCAAACATCAGTGCAGTCTAGATATTTACAATTCAATGTCTCCTGAGGTCTATGAGGAAGCACATCGAAAGAATGTTTTCTTACACATGGTTATCCAGAGTTGTGTGGATCTGTGGAGGAGACTATTTGGAAACTCGATTTGTTAGTAAGCAGCTCCGTTATGGTCTGATCTGCAGTGAAGTCTCAGCATCCCCAGTGTGAGTGATAGTTCTTTTGGTTATTTTTGGGGAGTTGTTGAACAAGTGTAAACCAAAATCTCAGAACAGTATGCATGGGTATTCTGATCCCTGCAAGATTTTTATTACAAAATTCATAGGTGGTCTTATTCTTGGCTATGGCTTTAGTTATAGCATTAGAGGAGCAAGGACAGGCAGTCTGTGGAGATAATAAGAGGGTGGTTTCCATGGCTATTGAATGCAAACATTTTATCGCACTTTGGTAAACTGCACAATGCTGTTTCTTTTGGTCATTTTTGTGGTGGGAATGCTGTTACAGATATTCAGAAATTAAAAAAAAATAAAAGAATTATTGAGAGATAAATAATGATTTTCTCTGAAATCAGATAAACTAAAAATTAGGCTTTGCTGCACATTTGCACACACAAACTGGTTGGCATTACTGCAATGAAAACTTTGTTGTTCTACTCTGAAGTAAGCAAAGTCTAAATCATTTCTCAGGTGTTCTCTGTAAACTGTATGTTCTCAGCATAATTCTATATAATGCTTAGGTGTATAATGGGTATTTTCTTATTTGGTTTACGTGTGTTTTTCTTTACATAAGAACCGGTTTATTGTTGATTTTTAATATGTGATCTGAGAAAGCACTTTATTTCAAGCACATTAAAAAAAAGCAGAAACGAAATATATAGAGTGTTGAATAGGAAATACAAGGCTTTTAAGTTGATACAGAGTTTGGAATCACTTGTAAAATGATTGTAATGTTTTAATAGAATGATACATTTAGAGAAGTAAACTGATAAATTTTCATGTAGCTGATAGATTTGTATATACTTAAAATGAATACTATGCTTACATTGCATTCTGCAAGCTTTTGGGATGCAAACAAATCTTAAATTTAACGTTGCTTTTTCTTTCATTCCAGAAATTTAGTACTATTTCATTTCTATATTTTGTATGTATATTTTTTGAAGTGATGCTTTTAAAGACAACCTAATAGTTATATTTCTTATGTTAAAGCCAAGTGCTAGTAAATGCCAAGTTACCTGAGTAAATACTGTGGTACATGTTGCTCTTGCTCTGTTTTTAAAATCATCTCTATATTTACATTTTCATTTGTGTTTCATGTGAGCTGGCAAGGAAGAAAATATAAATTACCTTCCATTGTTTAGTATTGCTCACTGAATGAATGAAATATATATATTTTTAATTCATATGCACAAACAGAAGCAGAAGTGCAATTGTTATCTGGCCTGTTTTCTGCATCTCATTTTGTAAAGTAGAAACATCCACACATATACATTGATGAAATTGAAAGTCAGAGAAAATATAGTTAACTTTATTTTTCTTTAAAAGTTCATTTTATAGTTTCAGAGGTCTGAATATCCCCTATTAACTGCTGTTAGGGGAAAATAAGTTTACAGCCAATTTTGTAGTTTACCCAGGTCCTTGCATACTCGTTCTTAAAACTGGATGTAAAAATGTGAATGTTCTTGCAATGCAATTCTGCCTCATGTTCTAAATTGATATGATTTCTGATTATACAGGAGGTGCTGCATGTTGCAGGAGTGGAAATGCAGTTAACAGCTGCTGTTTCATTTTTGACTGTTCTGCAAGATGAGTCGGTGTCCATTCATACGTACTCCCACTCCTTCCTACACATCATTCTCCAGAACCTGGAACACAGAGATGCAGGTCAGGGCTGTACAACTACACTGGTGACTGAGTATTTCTGTATGTTTTGTTTCCTTAGTGACAGTACTGTATAAAGCAGTAGGTGACTTTATATCTAGACTTGTATGAAAGAAAAGATTTTGCATGCTGACCATGTACATACTGATATTTAAAAGTAGTTCTTGATACCGACTGAAACAATCACAAGCACTTTGTTTTAAAGACAACAAAAAGTTGTTGCTGAATCCACTCTTCTGATGAAGTATCATTCTGTGGCTGAGAAAATGGAGAGAGGAGTTGATGTTTCTTGTTTAATGAATATTTTCTCTTCTTTGACACTATTTTTGGGATATGAAGGAAGAAAATAGGCCTCTTGTAACACTAGAAAATGTCAGTTGGGATAAGAAAAGGTTATGCTCCTAAATGAGAAAAATTGTCTTCTCAAAACAGAGTAATTATTTTCCTGTACAAAAATTAATAAGGCAAAAGTAATGGGCACAGAATTTGGTTCTCACCTATCCCGCTTCTTAATCACAAAATCAGAATTATTTGGGTTGGAAGAGACCTTAAAGATGACCCAGTTCCAGCCCCCTGCCATGGGCAGGGACACCTCCCACCACACCAGGCTGCCCAAAGCCCCATCCAGCCTGGCCTTGAGCACCTCCAGGGATGGGGCATCCACAGCTTCTCTGGGCAGCCTGTGCCAGTACCTCACCTCCGAGTGAAAAGTTTCTTCCAAATATCTAATCTAAATTTACCCACTTTCAGATTAAAACCATTACTGCTTGCCCTATCACTACATACCCTTGTAAAAAGTCCCGCTTCAGCTTCCTTATAGGTCCCCTTTAAGTACTGGTAAGGTCTTCCTGGTGCCTTCTGTTCTCTAGGCTGAACAACCCCAACTCCCTCAGCCTGTCCTCGCAGGAGAGGTGCTCCAGCCCTCTGATCATCCTCATGGACCTCCTCAAGACCCACCCCAACAGGTCCATGTTGGGGGCCCCAGACCTGAATGCAGTACCCCAGGTGGGATCTCAAGAGAGCAGAGTAGAGGGGGAGAATCACCTCCCTTGACCTGCTGGTTACACTTTTTTTTGATGCAGCCCAGTTTTAATGAGTGTCTGAAGTCTTGAATATTAATTTAATGGCTTTTAATTATAAAGCTCCTTGAAGGGGTGAATAGAAAAAGAGAGAAGTAATTTTGTAAAACTTTTGGGTGTTTTGTTATACTCATTATACGTACAACATAACATATAACCTATTTCTTTCTGACAGGTGTCAGCAATGCATGGCTAGAAACCCTTCTTTCTGTAATAGAAGCTTTACCCAAAGAGACTATCAGACACGAGGTAATAATATTCTCCCGACTTACACTAGCAACAAGCTAGCAACAGGACTGTAGTTTCCTGCCAGGCTCATTTCACATCAGTACGATTTGTTGCAGTTCTATGCCTGTGAAAGCAGTAGTGTTTATGGAACATACTGTAAGGGGGGAACGTGCTAAGGCGAGACAGGAAGGTCACCTAAAAAAGCCTTAGTATTCTTCAGCAAATGAATCCTCTATGTTTTCTAACACTTCCCTTACACTTAGTAACATGTTTTCACATATCCTGTTTTGGATTACAGGGTAATATCTCATTCTTCGTAGTGGACAAAAATTCTGGATTTCTGCTGAATAGGAATGAATGCTAGAGATGCATTTCATTGTGTGCTTCAGTTGTTCCTGATGTACCAAAAACCTAATGCCCTGCAAGCACTTAATTTTCTACCATTTAGCTTTAGGAAGAGTAAGGAACTAGAAAATGGTATCTCCCTTTTTCTCAGCTAGTTTGTTTGGTTTTATTTTGAGAATTTATATTTTACTGTTAAGCTTAAAAGCTTTGAGACAGCGATATTTTGATGTCTAACATGGAGATGCAAATACATAAACATTTCTGTAGTTTAAAAATACCGATTTAAATTTGTGGGTAATTGAAATCCAGCACTGTTCAAAAAAATAAACTTCTAAAGGGTGAAAACAAACTATAGTCAGCTCCAAAATCCAAATGTAAAGTAATTTTACAGATGCCATTTAAACAGAATGTAGTTTTTATTCTGATCTTTCACTAGAACATAGTAACACATTTATATGCTTCCACAAAAATGTTCTGGGGAGATCACGGTTGATAAATAGTGTTGATATAGCAACTATACAGAAACCAATTGAAACCAGCCTTTTATGTTACTTGAAGGATCTTTATGTCAGAAAACTAGGAATACTCTAGTAGTTAATTTTTTAGTAAATAAGGGAGAATCACAGTAGAATCTTAAATTCCAATGATGTAAGGAAATGTGTGCTGGGTCAGACTACAGGTCAGCCTAAGCCAGTATCCTCTCTCTGGCAATGGCCACTTCATGGGAGAGACTGTCTAGATCAGTAATTGGAGTAACGAGATGTGATGTGTTTGCTGTCATAGTTCAAAGACCAAGTGAGTAATATACAGTTTTATAGATAACTGGTGAAATGTTTGTTTATGAAGTATTATAGTTGGAAGCATACCTTTTGTACTAATTCTAGTCTAGGTGAACTACTTGTCCGTACAATGGAAAGATGCTCTCACCTCAAAATTTTGGTTAGTAAGAGGAGAGAAATGCTTTTAGAATACTGTTAGGATAATATACATGGCAGGAAAGTCTTTTTTGAGAGAGAAGTGAAGTTCTTGAGAGAAGACCTGTAGAAGTCTTCAGGAGAAACCTCTTTGTAATGTATTCCCTGGATTGGCACCTGGATTTCTTTGATTATTTCTGGGCAAAAAATAGTGTATCTAAATGTGGAGTTCTGCAGGCCTTTCTCTGTTTCTGGCACCACAGAGGTGATCTAACAAATCACAGAACAGCTAAGATGCTGGTTTTCTGCATGTATATGGAAATGAAATCTTTTCCCTACAAATCCCCAAATTATGTTTAAATGAGAGGGATTGTTGCTTCAAAACTTCACATTAAAAGTGGTGTTTCCTGGGAAAACTCACAAGAAATAACTTTTTTCTCTCTCTTTTTTTTTTTTTTTTACAAGAATGTATTTAACAACTTTTTTCAAAATTACCAGCTAATAGCTATAAATATTCATATACAACTTAGTCTCAAAATAAAGACACAAGTAGACAGATTTAAAACTGGCTGTGATGTGAATCACAAACTGCTATTTGGCCGAATATATTGGTTTAATACACTATAATTAGCACTGAATATTAAATGCAGGTTTCCAGTAGACTATTAATGTACGTGTGTATTACTGTTTTTAGTACTGTTTAATTCCATGAATGGGATAGATGACACTTGGGTTGTATGTTTTCCTGGATTTTTTATTTTTTATTTTTTTTTTAGAAGGAGAATACATTATTTACTGCTGACATTTCTTCTCTTTTCCTTCATATAGATCCTGAATCCACTTGTTTCCAAGGCACAGATTTCTCAAACACTTCAGTCCCGCTTAGTTAGTTGTAAAATCATGGGAAAATTAGCTTACAAATTTGAAGCTCATATGTGAGTAGACTGTCCATACATTTTCTTTCCATGGTGTATATCAGTATTTCTTTTTCAGAGACAGAAGTTAACACAAGAAGAGTAGACTTCATTGCAAAAATTAAATGCTTTCCTTATAGTCCTCTTTATCAGGGTAGTAAGTAATAATAAAAGATGTTTGCTGTGTAACTAGCAGATTAGCAGTGTGAACTTGCTGATGTACATCAAGTTATAACTTCAGATTGTATGGTCTTCCATGGGTTCAAATGGGTGCCATTTTCATGTCATTCTTGCATATTGTTACACAACTTCATCACCTTAGATTTTCTTGTCATAAAGACAAACCCTTAAGAACTCTTGTTCCTAATTTTTTATCTAACCCAAGTTTCACATGTAGATGCCTTTTTTTTTTTTCCCCTACATGTAACTATGTGGAGATGCACTAGAAGCTATTGTTGTTCCCTGATGGTATCCAGCTATTAGATGCAGTGTCTGTGTATTTGGACTGGTACACAAGAGGAAAAGTAAATCTGAATACTTTATGTGCCCTAAACAGTTCAT
Organism: Heteronetta atricapilla; assembly: GCA_011075105.1. Classification (NCBI taxonomy): domain Eukaryota; kingdom Metazoa; phylum Chordata; class Aves; order Anseriformes; family Anatidae; genus Heteronetta; species Heteronetta atricapilla. The sequence goes on from CM021735.1 coordinate 48,813,067, forward strand.
ATAGTGCATTCTTTGGAGTTTATCCAGTCTTATAATAGTAGCACCTTTTCACCTAAAGCATTTCCAGTCCAGGCAATTGGACACTTGTGGTCATGTGTTTTTTTTTTAGCAATTACAAAAGAAATCCACTGAGGGTTACTAAATTCACAGCAGTCATGTCTAGCTCAGGAAGTTCACTCTGATAGTGACTTTGATCCACCACAAAATGCAAAAATTCAGCATAACAGAAAACATGAACAACAGGAATGTATGGCAAGATGTTTAGGAATAAATTTATTTAAAATGTCTTTTTTTCTTCAATAAAAAAGAACTAGAAGCAACTAAAATGAAGCTATCTACGCCTTCATTTGCTATGTCTATTACACATATCAGACATGAAAAAGTTGATGAGCATGGTAGAATTTTTTGAGAAAGTTACCAAAGCCTTCAAAACCTTTTTCTACAAAATTTGTAGAACTCTAGCAGAATAACAATTTCTCTTATTTATTTGATGTTACTTTCTTGTGAAAATAAAGTGGCTTTTCAGATTACAAGCAATCTTATGAGAGGTTAAAATAATGTTAGCCATAATGAGTTCAAATAATCCTATTTTTGGGGTATGATTCCATGCTGTTAGGAATATGAAACCCTTCATTTCAGTGAATGCAGTAGCACCATTTCTGTATAGAAGCTACATGTTAAGAAACTGGTTGAAAATTTTCTGGGACATGTTGATCCTGTGGTAGAGTTCATTGGGTGCAGTTTAGAGAGCTGAAAAGAGACCTTGATCAACAGTTAAACAATGTGACAGGCTGAGTAAGATACAAGACACCCTATCATTCCTCTTATAGGACAGATTTTGGTATTGGCTAAGGAGATGTGTTTGGCCTCAGGAGAAGTCAATATATAAACATATCTTTACATTATTCTTCAGAATGGCACTGGTTTTCCTCATAAAATATACGCTATAATTAAAAACCTATCTTTCACATTTCGTATTTCGCCTGATTTCCAGGTTATGCTATAGATTTTGGACAAAGTCACAACTGTGGAATAGAGCATTACTTTGGCTACCCTCTGTTCCAACAGCTAACTAAAAACAAGTCTTTTTTTGGAAGTACTCCCTGCTTCAGAGGAATCTGAAGTGCCAAGCTCCCAAGACTATGTATAATCTTTGAAACTTCTAGACAAATTTTGTTCTGAGAGGTAAATTAATTTTCACTATGATAAATGGAGGCTGTGCAAAATGACTTAAAAATTGCTTGTCTGTCTTCATATTCTTTCTTTTGAATTTTAAAATAATGTAAAGATTTGGATAAGGACACTTTATGAATACTCAAGACAGTATTTGGGCAATGAAAGGAAACACAAAGGCTGAATCTGCCAAGTTGTAGTATATGTTTTTACTTAAAGAGAATTCAAAATAGTTGTTTTCTATCTGCCATTGATTTAATGTCTTTTAATGTCTTTAACATCTACTTGTTAAAGGCATTGCAGTGCTGGAGCTTTTGATCTTAAGTTCTTGTTCTACATTCTTCTTAAATATCTCTTTGGTTATGCATACATATCAAAGCTGAGGTATTAGAGACTGCCAAGTGTGCTGTCTCTCCCAGTGCATTCTATTGTTTTTATTTCAGGAGGCCCCAATGCTTTGATAAGGAGTGATATCTTGTATTAAATGTCACGCAAATACACAACATGGCAAAAATACCCAGACTAATCTTCACCCCACAGCGTTCCTAGGCACTACCTCAGTCATTGTGTTTTCTTTTTTTTTTTTTCCTTTCTATAGATGTTTTTTGGTCTATAGAATTCTGTAACACGTGGACAGTAGTATTCTAACCCATTGACAGAGGCCAAAGAGTGCGTTAGTTGAAATCCTTCATTCATCTCACCCTCAGGGCTGAAAGCTATGGAAGAAATTACTGCCTTCACCTAGCTGTAATGAAGCTTAGAGTTAACTTTTCTAAGTATTTTATAATCCTACAATAGCTTAATGGCTTCTGTGATTATGGTAGTATATGGATCACAGTTTCAGTTCACAATTAGATAAATGTTCAATAGGTTCTGCAATTTGGACTGTTTAATATGAAAATAGAGAAAAAAAAAAAGACACTGTTTTTCACCATGGGAGCTAAGATTCTACTTGACATATGTACCAGGCTGGACTTCAGGTCCTATGAAATCTTCACAAGCTGTAAGAATTAGGTTTATCTTCAGGAAAATGCTGACTAAGTTTTGTGGCAAAGTTTCAAAAAGTGACAGAAGACTGACCTACACCAGTGTGTGAATACTGATTTGGAGATCAATCAAGTGCTGATTTGGAGCATCTTTTATATCCACAGGAAAAGATTAACCCACATCTGAATCAGTAGGCGTCTTATTCCATTATGATTTCTGACTCAAAAAAACCTAAAACTTTTATTAAGATTCCTATCTTTTCAGTTTTCAAAGAATTAATTGGGATTTGCACTTCCATTTATATTGTATTCTTACAGTGTTTGTTCAAAAATTGTACTGAAAACGAGGACAGCATCTCTAAGGCTACCTGCTATTTTGTTAGTTTAAAAAACATAATAGATGAAATATGAGGAAATAGTAATGACTATAAACAATACTTTTTCTAATTCTTAATAACATATAATTAATAATTTCAAGTTTTCAGAAAAATCATTTGCCATGTTTGATAAGTTAGTTAAAAATGATCTCACAAGTCATATAGTCATATAATGGTCTTACAAGTCATATAGTTTGAGTACTATGAAGTGGATTTTATATATTATTGTTCTATATATTAATAAAAACGTTCATGTTTTTAGTGTTAAAAGAGAGATTCTTCCATTGGTAAAATCACTGTGCCAGGATGTAGAGTATGAAGTAAGAACTTGCATGTGTCGGCAACTGGAACATATAGCTCAAGGAATAGGGTGAGTATAATTTGCATAACTGCTTCTAAATGCAAAATCTTGCTATGAAATGCTTAATGGTAACCTAAAAAGAGATTTTTTTTTTAACCCTTTTAAGATTTCTAACTTAGCTTTTGCATACTTAATAATGAATTTGGAGTGTGCAGGTTTGTTCTTATGAATTACAATTGGCTTTCATTTTCAGATTTTTACTGCTTTATGATGGTAGAATTGCTGAACCATGAAAAAAAAATTTTGTAAATGAGTGTATCAATAGCTTCTTGAGCTTTTCAATTTTGTGTTGATGACGCTAGGTATATTTAAAAATATGAGGATTGATTTCTGATTATTATTATGCTATTTTGTGCAAAAGAATGTGTTTTGCAAGCAAATTTCAGTTCATTGTCAACTCTGACTCTAATTCTGAAGACCTTCGTAATGCACATATAGTAATAGAAACAGTTCATGAAGATTTATTTTAACATAGCACAGAACATATTAACCACACATTCATGGGTAGTCCCTAAGTGAACAGCTATTTTAAAATTCTTGGTCTGTCCACCTGTTCCTATGCCAGGAAATGAAAATACATAAATAAATAAATGAAATAAAAAGCAGTACCTTTTCTTTCAGACTTGAAGAAATAGTCAAGTGATATTGGATAGATTAAATATTAATAGTCCCTCTGGCCTTTCAAGCTGTGAATTTTTGAGCAGATTCAGGGATGACGCTGAAACAATTTGAAAGATACTGTAAAAATGTACTTAAGTTTGTTAGTACTGATGTTTGTGGAAGTTACACCTGTGCCTGTGGAAGATATTTTTTTAATGAGGAATTATGTTGTTATTTAGATTCTGAGTTTTTAAAACAAAAAGCCCCAGAAATTCCTGCAAATAATGTTGTTAACCTGTGAGTCAGGAAATACTGAAGAAACTCATGTTCATGCTGTTTTTTAACCTGCTTGGATAGAGGGGAAATAATATTCACAGCAAGAACTGAGTATTGCTGTAACATGCTTAATTCCACATTGTTTTGGTAATGTCATACTGAACAGTAATTTCTAGATTTCCAGATAAACTTGCCCGTATCGCATACAAAATAATTTTAGATTTGTGCTTTAGATGGCTCTACTGCAAGGCCCTTGCAGTAGAAAATTCAAAAGATGTGAATAATGTTGACAACATAGTATTATTCGTTGTTATTCATAACTAAATAAAGTATTCACTTGTTTTTGTATTTATTTTCTTTTATAACAAAAGGGAACTTAGCATGGTAAATCCTTTTTTTTTTTTTTTTTTTTTTTCAAATTGAACAGCTTTGTATTTAAAAGAACCTGTGATTGCAGAAAACAAAGATAGTATTTGTTGATATTGCTGGTACTTACAACACTGAAAAAATAATATAAACTTTACTAAACTGAATGACTGAATAATTTGAAAATGTATTTTTTTTTTATTGCTCTCGTGTATCTCATGTATCTTTAAGTATCTTAAAATTGAATTCTGTTTAGTGGAAGATTAAAGATGAGTGAAAGAGCGGGTTTTGTTTTTCTTCAGGGACTGACCACTTAAAAACTCCTTTAAAGGGAGGGGTGGTTCTAACCTGTCATGTCAGTTTGAAGTCTTTAGATGCAACCAAAACGGAAAGCCACAAAAACATGTCAGCAAAACATTTTTTTTTTTCATTTTTGCTTCCTGATTTCAGTCTTCACTTGGGATACAGTCCTTTACGTCTCTCTTCTGACTCTTTCTACACTGTATGTTCATGTCTTTTTCAATCATCTTCCTTCATCCTTTCTTGTTTGTTTTTGTTCAATACTATGAGATTTTCTTGTTTTCATATGAGATACAATCTTCATTTCCATAGATTTCTCTAACATTTTCAGTTAGCCTCTTTTATAACCAAGAGCGGAGAAGCAATCATATGAATCTGTCTTTGAAAATGATTTACACATAACACAGCAAAATAATTTTTAAAAAATTATCTATGTGTTATTCTGAATGAAATAACTCTTATCTAGGATATGGATATAGTCATAGAATATTACTTTCATATAAACCTGGAAACCTTTTATGTATTTGAAAAAATGTACAGCTGCATAGATTTCCTTGCCCTGTAGCTCAGTCTATTGAGAAGAAGAAAGTGGTTTTGTGTAGCAGCTTTTAGGAAACACTTGTGTGAATCTGTGAATTTGCTTTCACCAGTTTTGTTTCACATATAAGACAGGTATATATGGACAGGCAGGTGTTGCAATACACTTGAAATGTGTGCATTTATGATGTTTTCTGTACTCCCCCTCCAAATGCTTTTTAATTTCAAGGTATACTTGGTATGAAAGAAGAAACAATAAAATTATTTTCATGTGTGACAAGGGGGCAATGCCTTATACTAATAAATGACCATTTTGGAAAGGAAGTAACATTTGCCTCATTCTGTTGAGTGTCTTTAAAATGAACTAAATTGGATGTATTATGCCTGGGAGATGAAAGTCTAAAAATGAGGTAGGTATTACTCAGTGGCAAATAGCAGTATTACAGTCAATTTACCCAGCATTAGTATGGTAGTTTAATAGAGCTAAATACATAGTTATCAATTAATGGTCCATTTTGTATCATTTTTTAAAATTATTTTCTCCCCAGCTTCTGTTTTTAGCATTTACATACCCATACGCACTGCTTTCTGTCCGAGTTTTCTGCCTAGTCCCTCCCCAGTGATTTAGATGCTTTATCACACAGAATCACAGAATTTCTAGGTTGGAAGAGACCTCAAGATCATCGAGTCCAACCTCTAACCTAACCCTAACAGTCCCCACTAAACCGTATCCCTAAGCTCTACATCTAAACGTCTTTTAAAGACTTCCAGGGATGGTGACTCCACCACCTCCCTGGGCAGCCTATTCCAGTGCCTAACAACCCTTTCAGTAAAGAAGTTCTTCCTAACATCTAACCTAAAAATCCCCTGGCGCAACTTAAGCCCATTCCCCCTCGTCCTGTCACCAGGCACGTGGGAGAACAGACCAACCCCCACCTCGCTACAGCCTCCTTTGAGGTATCTGTAGAGAGTGATAAGGTCGCCCCTGAGCCTCCTCTTCTCCAGGCTGAACAAGCCCTTTAGTTCGTAGAAGTGGCAAACTGTTGGTATTTTCAAGGTGTAAGCTGTTGCTGTGTTTTGTGTTGAGGATGAATAGGTAGTAGGAAAATAAAGACAATTAAATTAACAGAAATAAGCACATTGTCACGTAAATGATGAAAGCATAATGTGACAGCAGTTCCAAGATCTGTTGTTACTATTTAGTGATGTTATCACTAAATGATATCATGATTTTCTCATAATATTAAATACATGATTAATCATCTGTTTGGAAGAATACTTTTAAGCTACAGCTTGATTTACTAGTAACAATAATAAACTTTGCAAGGTGCAAATCACCGATGCTGGTTATTTATAAAATTTGCAAGTGTTACTGTTCATATTGACTTACAAAGGGGATATTTGTTACTTGTTTAGTCTAATAGGAAGGAAATTTAGGGCATTTTTAGTTCTATAAAAGTCTGTCATCCTAGAGGTTGTGATTAGTTTTGTATTAAAAACTGTGATTGAAATTATAGAATTTAAATTCTTTGTATACATTTGCATGAAGTGTCAAATATAGTTTTGATTTTGTCATCTCAATTAATGCTCATGTAGTATAATTGTGTCAGCATTTCTCTGCAGTTTCAATATTTGCCCAGTATAAACATTGAGGGCCGGGCCCCTGGCTATTACGAATGGTTGAGGTCCCATTCTTGAGATGTGGTGCTTTCAACAGCTTTCACCAATTGATGGGCAGACAAAGACCTTGTACATGAGAGAAGAACAAAGTGAGCTTCTTAACTTGTATGCATACAAATGATCTTCTATCAAAAAGAAAAAAGAAAAAAGAGCATGTCAGGGTTAATCAAGCAATGAAGAATTAGCTATTCATTGGGACATTGGAAAGTTATGCTGGTTGGTAGTTTCTCTAAAAGCTGTGCTCTTGCTCCTGGAGATGAATCTTTTTTTCATCTTACGTTGCAGTCACCTTACTGCGCAAATGATTCTGTCAAGAGTCTTTCATTCCTTCTTAGTCACCTCTCTGATGAAACTCTGATTTCTAATTCAGTCCCTAGTATAGCAGTTTGCTGCCAATGTCGAGATTGAAATTGTCAGGACCATCACACATGCAGACAATGCTAGTCGTTATCAAGGCAAAAACAGGCAAGAAGAACCTTTTTATTACTACTTTAAAACAAGCTTAAAAGCTTGTGTTTGGACTAGTCAGGAAGATGTGTGTTATCTGAGCAGTAGTTGCTTACCCTTTGTAAAGAAGGCTTGTCTTTGAAACATAGTATTTCTAGATACTTCAATCGAACTCCGGATATTTTATGATTTCTATGACCCATATTTAGTCATTTTGGCTTTGGACCATACTCTTCCATTGCATTGAGCAGTTTGTATTTTCTGAATATTTGATCAGAAGAGTTTTCTTAGTGGCCTAATGAAACAGCTGGACTACTTTGAGCTTTTTCAGATTGCATTTTGTCTGATTTATTTTGAGTTCATTTGAATGCTTTTATATAAATGAAGTTTAATGTTTTAAGCTTGTCTGTTTCAATGGCTGATGAAGAATAAAGTCCTGAGACTGATTGCAGATTGTTATTTAATTTTCATTTTCTTACAACTTAGTCATTTTTTTCTTTCTTGGCCACCCAAACAATGTCTAAATTGCTATTTCAGGAAATAATAAGGATAATTATTTTTTGCTATAGCAACATTGTTTAATAATGTTTTCTCTTTAAATGCTTGCCTCGATTTGCAGGACAGAACTAACCAAAACTGTAGTGCTTCCTGAACTGGTAGAGCTGGCAAGAGATGAGGGCAGCAGTGTACGCCTTGCAGCTTTTGAGACATTAGTGAATCTGCTTGATATGTTTGATGCAGGTAAGGACTTAATTTAGGTTTGGTAGCCCAGTTCTTAATGCATTGTATAAATGTAATTAAATTTTTGTTCTCTCTGCAATCTTTTTTTTTTTCCATTTATCCTGTATGTATTTCATGTCCTGCAATGCTTTATGCCTAAATTTATTTTAAGAAAGGTAAACGAGTTGTCCACAAAGTAAGTTACTTTCTTCTTCTAAGCATCTAATATAATGAAACCAAATTGAATGAGTAAAATTACTGTATAAAGGATAGGAATATTGGGTTGTTAGTATTTACTTAATACTATTGATATGCATAATACAAAATGTTAGTTAAAGATATGCAGATGATTGTGGTTTTTTTTGCTATTAGCTTTTTTTTTTTGCCTCATAATCAAAGTAAAGGTAGTCCTAGGCAGACTGGAGCCTGCCTTCTGAGCTGAAGAAACCAGGCTGGGGCAATGACATGATGTTCATGTGTTGTATTTCAATTTTCAACATGGAGTGTTGTATATCAAATGCACTTAAAAGTTTTGGAGCAGAAAAAAAAAAATCATGTTCCATAAACTGTAGTGTGCACAACTGATCTGTTTTAGAGGTACTAAGCATCAGAAATTGCCATTTTAATCCTTGTAAATTTGTGCGTATATGACAGTTAAAGTTTTCTTCATTATAATGAGAAAGTGTGTGTGCTATATAAAGCTTTTCATTTTATTTATAATGGAAAATGTAAATTATTGCGATTTCTCCAGAACTCTATATCGTTCCTATAAACATCATGAATATTTCATGCTCGTCCAGGTGTAGGGGTGACTGTCTGCATCTTCATGGGGGGAAGGAGAAATTCTCTGTTGTATCTGGTTCTGGCTTAGTGGTAGTGGGATGCCAATATTCATGATGCTCAAGTTCCCATGGCAGGTTTAGTTCAACAGTAATTGGACCAAACTTTAAAGGAGAGCTACTCTAACTGCTCCCATGTAGGGGAACATTCTGTATAACCTGCAGTGCCCTGTCCTACAATCACCATTACTGTCCCAATTTTTTCAGTGGTATGTAGGTAGACAATAGCAGGCAGCTTTGGCTCTGTATCAGTTGTGTTCTCCACTGTTTGTGTACAACTGAGGCAGTAAAAAGAAGTGAAGTACACAAAAGTTCCTTGTGATAATGTATATGTAAAAAGTTTTCTATTATAAGCTCTGTTAGTGATTGTTGATTGCTGCTCATAGGTTGCCACTTTGCTCTTTATACGGTCTTTTTCCAACCTCTTCAGTTGTTTATCTTCATTAGCAACTCTGTATTTTGCATCACATTTCCCACTCCCACTCCCGTCTTACTGACTATACTACTCCCTCCTGATACATGAGTGAGGAGCAAATATTTACAGGAACTTGGTGATGAATTATTGAAATACATGACTATATATAAGCCATATGGAGAGATACATAAAGAATTTTTTTTTTAGGGAAAATACAATCAGTGAACTTTTTAGCAATGAGTGCTTATATTAGCAAGTACACCTGTAGGTTAATATTCAAATTCTTGAGCCATTACATTGATGCTGTCAAGTTTCTGCTTCTCTTTGTTCCTCCCTTTCTTTCCCCCACTTTCCCAATTGCTTTTAACTACTGCTTTTAGCTATCAAAAAGAATTATCAAAACCCCAAAAAACTTAGAGAAAGCAAACAGGAATTATTAACAGTTTTGCAAGGAATGTGTTTGTAGAAGTTTGGTTTGAATTTTTGGTTTCATGGCTGAACTACAAAACAAATACTTTGAAGGTAGATCACCCAAAATTATATCCTAGGGTTTCTTTCCCACAATAAAAAATTATTTTTTCAGGTCAACCTAAATATGTTGTTCATTCGTATGAATTTGTTGAATTTGAGAATTAAGTTGCCATTACAAAAATCCTTATCCCTTTAAAATTTGAATATTTTAAAATACAATGGTTTTATTTAAAAGAAGTCAAAATGGATCAACTTCTTTGAACATTTGCTCCTTTATTTTATGGGGAAGCAAGGTGTTTGCCACTGTTTGCTGGATTTTACTTCAATTTCTAAATGATTTCATTTATTTTCTTTCCCCTTAATTATTTTGTTTCTCTGTGAATTTATTGTTTACCAAAAGACTTGGAACCTCTTCTCAAACTTGTTCTCAAACAAGAATTTTTTCTTCTCTTTTGAAAAAATTAACTTCCACTAGATCCAAATTTTTCTTTTTACCATCGTGGTCATGTTTGGTCTAGGTGTTCCTATTCCTACTATTGGAGGATTTTTTATTGTTGGAATACTGCTTTATTCTTTATCTCCCTGTATTCCTGGTGAACAAAGAAGTTAGTAGCTGTTCATATATTCTCCGTCCTGTCCTTTAGTGTGAGTGCCCTTTCCTTATAAATGCACAAAGACAGACAGAAAACAGGTAAGGTATTAAAAATCAGGACTTGTGTTATGGTAGTGCTCATTGCTTTCTTTTACCTCCTATTTACTGCCTAAGTAAGTGACTGCCAAAAAGATTCCTAAGCATGTTAAATTACATTTTTCATAACTTATTTTAGGAGTCCACTCTATGTGGTCTTTTTAGAAGTTTGATAACAAATGGCTAACTTTAAAAATGTCTTTTGTTTTACAGATGATAGGAGTCAAACTGTGCTCCCCTTAGTGAAATCATTCTGTGAAAAGTCCTTCAAAGCAGATGAATCTATCCTAGTTTCTTTGTCTTTTCATTTAGGGAAACTGTGCAATGGATTATATGGTACGATTTAATATTCTTTAAAAATAATCTTTTTTAAGATTAAGGGAAGGTCAGAAAATTTGAAGCACTTAGAAAATATCCAGATTTGAATATATGAGATGAAATAATAGCAAATATGGCACTAAAAGTCTGAAATCATCTATTGCATAAATATTGGGTTTTGTGAATTTTCTCTTAAGATGTCCATTTGGTTATTGTTCTTTTATGTTTAGACAGGGACAGAAGTGGAAACACAATGGCTTTTATTTATTGATTTGGCTGATTTTATTATTTTATTATTTTTTGATACTTGGTGGATATTCTGGAACATCTGAGTTGAGTGACTGAATGTTTGAAACTAGAAACCTTTGACAGCACAGCATGATGCTAACTTTGTATGTTCACTTTTGTGCGTGGTGTCTTTTCTGCATAGCCCATAAGGAGCTTCAAGGGAGAAAGGAGTTCTAATACGATATGGATTCCCAGCTGCAGATGAAGCCAAATCTGTACCCAATTCCTGTTTTCTGCACCTTAGCACTTGAGCTCAGCAGATCTTTCTTTGATCATTCTGCCCACCCTTGACTCATTACACAGAGCTTACCTGGGAAGGAGTAGAACACAGTTTCAAATGACAGAGAATTTTCCCCTAGATTCTTAAGCCCTTTGGTATTTCTTACAGATCTTTAAAATGATCCTTTATGATCAGGTTAGACACTATCAAAGTGACAGTTGCTTCACTGCAAATAACTTGAATGGACTTTTCCACAGGGCCTAAGTGTTGTTTACAGAAATGCGGAGCTAGCAGAGTCCATCCTGTTTTTATCATGTCTTCCCTGTTTTCTTAAGGTTGACTGACTTTAATTGTGATCTCTTTTCACCTCTGAACACCGTCTGACTGGTTCCCATTTTTCTTGAAGTGCTATGTCCTAGTAGAGCAGAACAAAGTGGAAGGCCTATTTCATGTGTCTTGCAAGCTAAATTGCTTTTTACATTTTTAACTGTGAAAAATAGCCTGTTTCTTTTTTTTTTTTTTTTCAATAGTTTGCAATAGATGGACACTATTTGTTCAAGTGCAGCCTATGAACAGAAGCAGCTCATTTTTTTACTTATTTTTTCTTTTTTAAATAAAACTGCCATCTAGTTACTCTTTCTCTTTCTTGACATATCTGGCTAAGCATGGTACCTTACTGCTGTCCTAATGGAATAATGGCCTAAGGTTTTAATACCATATGTCCAGTTTCTGAAGATCATTTTAAATTCTAAGGCTGTCTTCTGAAGGAATAACAGTCTCCCTTCTAGGTTGATGTCAGAATATTTAATAAGCAAAAAAAGTAAAAATAAGCCAAAAAAGTAAAAATATTGAATAGTACCAGAATGAGGATAGGCCTTTCTCCATACATTTGTCCATTCTGAGAGCGAACTGTTGGGTAACTTTCTTAACTGCTTTTTCAAGCAGTTTTGAAGCCACTCTATCGATTTGCATCTCTATTTCCTGATCCCTTACTTTTGCTTATGAAACTGTCAACACACATGCCCTCTACTGTATTTTTTGTATTCACAGGTATTATCCAGTATTAGAAGGAAGTGGAATCAGTTTGATAAGCTTTCCTTTGCCCTGTTGGCTATTGCTCATTTTCTTGATTCCTTTTCAGTGGTAGATTTTGTGATTTTTAAATTTTTTAAATTTAAAAATTTTATTTTTTTTTTAATTTTTTTCTAAGCCAGAAAGGACTGTTGTGGTTTAACCTGGCCGGCAGCTAAACACTACACAGCCGTTTGCTCACCGTCCCCAATCCCTCTCTGGGATGGGGGAGAGAAACGGGAAAGTGAAGCCTGTGGGTTGAGATAAAGACAGTTTATTTAAGAGAGAAAATAATAATAATAATAATAATATGTACAAACAAGTGATGCACAATGCAATTGCTCACCACCCGCTGACCGATGCCCAGCCCAACCCCGCGCAGCCGTCCCCCCACCCTGGCTAGCCACCCCTATATATTGTTCGGCATGACGTCAGATGGTATGGAATACCCCTTTGGCCAGTTTGGGTCAGCTGTCCTGGGGCTGTCCCCTCCCAGCTCTTGCTGCTCCCCCAGCCTGCCCGCTGGCAGGACAGAGCGAGGAGCTGAAAAGTCCTTGGCTTAGTGTAAGCACTGCTCTGCAGCAATTAAAACACCAGCATGTTATCAGCACTCTTCTCATCCCAATCCAAAACACAGTACCTCACCAGCCATTAGGAGGAAAAACAACTCTGTCCCAACTGAAACCAGGACAAACATGAATTTAATCTGAGTGATCTATAATTATATAGCTTGTTCTTCCCCCTCTCACTGTTAGATATCAGTACCACTTCATCCCTTTTCCAGTTTGATGACACTTTGGTAAAATTTCAGCAGCTGGTAATTCTAATATTCTTGCATAGTGGACTGAAGGACATCTGACCTTACACATTTTGAAAATGTCTGTCATGGTTTAAGTATTCACTGACCTTCTTCTTCTCTACTTGAAGCTGGCACCTTTGTCAGTCATTAGTTGTACTGAGCCTGATTATACTAGTGAAGTTTGAAAAAGAAGATAAAAGCATTAAGCATTTCAACCTCTTGGTATCAATCCCTTTTCTTTCCTGTCTCCCTTGATTAGAAAACTCAGCCCCTTGTTGATCATTCCCTTAGAAATGCATACTTATGAAATGACCTCTTAATTTTTGAAGTCATCTTGCTAGTTGCATTCCAGCTTATTTTGTTTTCTAATTTTTTTCTTATATCTCTTTACTATCTGTTGCAAGGTGGCCCAATTTTTCTACTTTCTGGAGGCAAGCAGTGTTCATGCGACTGAGTTCCATAAAGATTTAAATATTTAATAAAAAATAAACCAATATGAATGGAACAAACAAACATATACACAGTGCTGCTCTTAAAAACCTATTTCAATAATTATATAAACAGAAATTAAGATTCACTCTGTTACAGCTATGTGTCATTTTTCTGTAATCACTTTAACTGTATAATTCATACTGATGATACTGCACTAGGCTCAAAGGGGAAGGGTAGATTAAAACTTGGCATGTTTGAAAGACTTGTAAATGATTTTGGAACATTATTAATAGCATTTGTAATGAGAAAAGCAAGCTTCTTTTATTTTTTATTTATTTATTATTTATTTATTTTTGAGGCATTTTTACTCCTGAGCAGCACTTACGGTTTTTGGAATTTTATAAGAAGCTTTCGACACTGGGTTTGCAGCAGGAAAATGGACACAATGATAATCAACTACAACTTCAAACTCTGGAACAGGAAAAGAAGTATATTTCAGTGAGGAAGAACTGTGCTTACAATTTTCCAGTAAGTAACATTAATTTGAAATTAACTAAGTTGTATCATGTATGTCGTTCACTAAGTAGAGCCATGAGAAGGATAGAGAAATTATTGCCAATAGTTAACGCATTTTAGCTAGATTCCAGCTCTCCCCTGCAAACTTCAAGATTATGACGTAAAGTAGAGGTTGTTCAAAAGTTACCAGGAAAGATTCCTCTTTGCAGAGTCTTAGTAAACTGTCGGAAAATTTTGTCTGAGAGAGTGCTGTTCCAAGAGATTTCTGGTCTCATTCGTTCCTGTAAGTTTTCTCCAAACCATTAGCACAAAGGACTTGAAAAGATGATTGTGAAACAGAGTAGCTAATTTCAAACCATCCAAGGCTAGGTTTTCATGTTGTTTGTTTTTTTATTTGTCATGACATTGCAGGGACTTGAAGATTAAGTCTGAATATTTAGATTCATATTTGAGATATGTTCCTGCCTGAATACAAAAAGGATTTTCTAGTTTGTAAGAGGTATTTAAATTTACCACTCATGATTTTCTGAATCTATTTAGTATTTTGACATTCTGCATTTATAAAGAAAATAAGATAGCACCAAGAGCCAGTAGACAGTTATTTTTATTCTACTTTTTATAGACAAACGCCAAGTATGTAGGTATAAATCTGTTGGTTTATTTGAGCAAAAGCAAGGTGTGTACACACAGAATTACATTGAAATTCAGATGCTTGTTTTTTCGCTCATTAAAATGTTCTGAGGTCTCCAATTGCAGCTTCCACTAGATTACAAAAACATTAACATGATGTATAAAACTGAGGTTTTATACCTTGTGTTTTCCATCTCTGTCTTCACAAAAGAGCCTCCAGCACATCTGGAAGATCTGTAAATCCAGTTAGTCCTTAAGTCTTTAAGTTGTCTGATGCCTGTGTTTTGACACAACCATCAAAAATACCACACTTTGTCTTTAAAATCACAACCTGTTTTCTCCAAGTGTCTTGCTGGTTGTAATTCAGTGTTTTCTTCTCTGATAGTGTAGCCCTTTAGTAATACAGTTAATTAGAGACTTTATTTTTCCGTAGGCCATGATAGTTTTTGTGGATCCAAAGAACTTTCATTTAGAACTATATTCTATATTCTTCTGCCTTTGTCATGACCCTGAAGTTCCTGTCAGATATACTATGGCCATAAGCTTCTATGAAGTAAGTCTACAAAACTTCTTTGTTAGTACTTATGTGTTTTTGGTTTATGTTTTGTTCTTTAAAGTTACATTTATGACTGTTCAACACAAATAAAAAGATTTGAAAAAACTTGTTAAAACTAGTTTGCCAAAGGTGTTCAGTCAGTCCCTTACAAAACATAATTATATCCTGTATACATATTAGTGTATTTAAGTTGTGTGACATTAGACTACAATAGTTTATTGTGAGGTGAGCTTTTAAGAATCAAAAGCTGGAAAAAACTGGTCTAGTACAGCAAACATAAGCAATTGCAGTAATTGGAATATTTGAATGTTTGAATGCTATTGTGAGAGGCACAGGAGAAAGGAGCTTGCCACTTTGGTCCTGAAAAACTTCTTTAGAACTGTACAGTGTGTTACTATGCTGCCATTCTGTGTAGAGTATTTATGTATATCAAGACTATCAAGACTAGGTTGAATGCTCAAATTTCATATGAAACTACTTGGAAATTTATGCAGATCTAAAGGCCAATGCATTTTTATTATGCCACTCAGTTTACAAAAGTTCCTGTACATTATTTTCATAAAAGTTCAAAAAATTCTTGAACTGCATAAATACTGTTAGCTATGTGGAGTGAATTCCAGAAAAAAAAGTGTGCTCTCTCCTGATTGTAGTAATTCATATTAGAAGTCTTCAAGGTTTTCATAGTGTTTTACGTAGAATCTTTGTATTTAAATCTTCAAACCAGCCTTTTATGCCATTATGTAGCTGGGGAAAATGATAAGCTAAGCATCTTTCTGAAAGCATTTAAATCACTAGTAGGGAAATACATGAATCATAGAACATAGATTCTATGAAGCTAAGGTGGCTTTATTTCCACCATCGTAAGGAAGATGGATTGATTTCCACCATGCCTGTTGATGCCTTGCCTTAATGAATGATAATCAAGTTAATTGTTGAAATTATTAAGTTAGCATACCATTCTGCATGTTTTATGTCAGATATATAACACTTCTAAGGTTCTGTCTGAATATATGTAAAGTATTTTAGCTCATTAAGAAAAATCTGTAAAGCTATACCTTAGTCTGAATGTACATGTAGTGCTGGTTGATATATTTTTAAAACCATAGCTAAGCAACCACATGACAGGCAGATGTAAGTATTTTATGGCATTCACTGGTAGCTGGATATATGAATATGTATTTCAGTCACCTCCAGAAAACATTTCCTTAAAGCTTAATCTTGATTGGAAGTAAGCTCTTAGCTTTACTTGGTTTATACAAACAAAGAAAGCCATTAAAAATCATTGTCTAAGTATTCTGTATGGCAAAAAATGTAATTCCTCAGATTTTTATCATATTTTTATAGGACTTTTTTAACAGTTTGGAGATGGACTTTTGGTGTTTTTTAGAAATCTATATGTGGCTTATCACAGGAAAAACAAAACAAATAATGAAGGAGTGAAAACTTCTTATTTTGGGGAACCTTGAAATGCAGAACAGCCTAAGCCAGTTTTTATATTTTATCTTTTGTAAATTATATATCTGACTGTTTAAACTTACATGGATCACAAAGTTTGATATTTGAATATTCCAGAATGATTTATTTTTTTTATAACTTTGCAATGCAGTCCTATTTTTTTTTTTTTTTTTTTTGGAAAATGTGAAACAGAGTTTATTCTTAAAGCATGTTTCATGGTTAGGTAATATGTGTGTTTCTTGTTTCATATTCTTTATATAAGCATATTTTTAATGTGATCAACAGGAAAGTATTTAACTTTAGAAGGCTGATATTAAAAAAATGTTTCACATCCCCTCATGGTTGATGAAAAGTAGGCACATGCAGCGTAATTCTTGCAGTGCCATGGAATTAAAGTATGGTTTATCTTGCTATCTCACTGTTTTTTTTTGTTTGTTTTGTTTTTTGAGGTTGCTAAGCTTTTAAATTCTGGTGTGTATACAATTCATAAAGAACTGGTTACGCTATTACAAGATGAGTCACTGGAGGTAATATACTTTTAATGGAACTTTGCTTGTTACATTGAGGCACATTATCTTGATGTTTAATAACTCTGTAATAAGACAGTAACTGCTTGAAATAATCTGTAGCTTTTACTTCTGTTTCACAGACACTTCATAAAGATGCAAGCCTTCTGTGAATAAAAAGGAGGAAAATAGGAAGGTGTTTGAATTCAGTTAATCCATGCTGAATTCAGTAACTTTAAAAATATTTATTGTAAAATATTTGTTTTATTGTTTATTACCTTACAAATTCTGTGGAAATATTTGGGTTTGCTACTGTGTTAAGATACTTGTTGATAGCATTCCAGGTTTTTGCTTTCTTTTATTTACATTTCTCCCATTGAAGAGGAGATGAAGTTGTCTGTTGTTCAAAGATTAACACGTGTAGAAAAGTTTTTAGTCCAAGCTCTGGTACAGAATTTCTTGATGTTTTTGAAATGGTTTAGTTTAGTGTGCCTTAGTTTCAGCCTATGTAAAGCATGAGTCACTTAGGTATGTATAACAGATACTTTAGCAAAACTTTTGGATTGAAAAAGGTCTTTGTTTGAGACAAAACTGCTGTTTCCTCTTGTACCAGTTATTCCAATACTTGATCCATTTTTTTTTCTATATAGGATCTTTGGATATGGCATGGAAAAAATAATTTTGCTTTGAGGTGCTCCTTTTGGTATCCGTTGTTAGGCATTTTCAAGGGAATTAAAAGTGTTCATAGAACTACTTTTAGCTTATGAAATTTTGACCAATCTCAAAAGACTTCTCAAGTTGAATACCTGAAGCAGACTCAGGTAGACTCTGAAGACTCAGAAACAGCTGGTAATTTTGAAAAATTTTCCTAATTATATCTAACTAATAAAAATATTCAGTGTTACAAACTACAACAGTCAGAACTGGTACCAAGTAATATTTAATGGTAAAATTTTCTAGTCTAGTTTCAAATCTAGCAACCTTTAAATTTAAGGTTATTCTATTAATAAAGGCTAAACATTCTGCTCTAATTTATCAATGCCAGTTAGAGGAAAAGCTGCTTTTAGGATTCAGATGGAAAATATCCAAAATACATTTCTTAATGTTTGTCTAGGCTGTTACCTAACTGTCTATGAAATGCAGATCTTTCTTAAGAATGAATGTTCCTTTTTAAATATGGTATGCTGTGAATATTCTAGAAAGCACTGACTGTGGTATTGATGTAAATCAAAGCTATAATTCTGTTATCCTAAAATGAATCCTATATACTTATATTACTATATTAGAACATCAGTTTTAAATCCCAGACCAAGCTTCATCAGTACAAGTTGTACCTCATTCTTTTTTTTTTTTTTAACCTCTATGTTGGTGTGACAGAACAGCAGTAACATAGAAGGGATATAGTGGTGAGAGATAAAAAAAAATGACTGGAGTTAATTTACAAACCTCATTCATGCAACTTTTCTTTAAATAGGTGTTAGATGCACTAGTAGGCCACCTTCCTGAAATCCTTGAACTAATGACGACTAATGGAGGAGAAAACAGTGGATCAGAAAGCAAGGTGGGTAATCCTATGTTTTTCAATCTACTTTCTAAATTTAAATGAAGCTGGTAACAAGGTTATTTCAGTAATTGTATAATAAGGCTTTCATGATTAGCTTCTGCTCTGGAGAAACAGAGCTTCTGGCTTTTTATTAATTATTTTTATTTTTAAACTTTAATAAATAAAAAAATTAAAGATTAGACTTACTGTAAAAATGTTTTTTTTATGCTCTTTATCTAATTAACCACTGATCTGACGAAATAGATCAGATTTTGAAACAGTCATTAAGTCAAACCAAAACTGACAATGCTTTTTAAAAATTGGATTCACACTGAAAGAGTGATTGTTAATACCTAATTTTTTGGTATATTGATGTTGCAACTGCCAATAGTTGCCATTTTTAGACATGGTAGGAGGGAGTCTGTTTCCTAAGGTAAAGGCACTGAATTAGGACTTGGGAAATCTAAATTTACTTCTCAACTTTGCTTATTTAATTTAATTTATGTGGCTCTGGGTGATGGTTTATTCAGTGACTCCTCACCTGAAAAATGGAACATAAGTGTTTGCTGCTTCAAGATGCTGTTTTGAGCTAAATAAATAGAGAATGTATTTTTTTATTTTATAGACAGAAGTTGAAACTATTATTTAAAATCTATCAGATGTTTGTAACTGTAAATGCATATAACATGTAACAAGTGCCAAGTCAAGTGTGGCAGTGTATTTCACTTTGCTTTTAGTGCAAAAGAGAGTATGTCTACTATAAAGTCTCATAAAGCCTCCTACTGAGATAAGGTGTACAATTTCTTCCAAAATGAAGTAGGAAACTGAGAAAAGTAACTGCAAAGTTTGAGTCTAGGAGGAAAAGGGGCTTAAAGAAGAAAAGACAAAGAGGACTGTTATAATTGTCTTCATACCTGTAAAACGATACTACAAAGAGAACAGTAAATTATTTTTCATCATCAGGAGAAGGGGTTGGAACTGAAGGTGTATTTAGCTAGTTACTGAAATAGCTTTCTGAGTAGTTAACCATGGAATTTCCTGTGTAGAAGAGGTAGTGTAATCCTGATCAGATTTTTTAAAGAAAAACTTAGACTAATACCTCCTGGCAATGGTCACAGTATAGCTGATCCTGTGTGCCTAGAGCAATTAATTGGCTGCTTAAAATTTCTTTCCCCCTTACATTGTTGTGCTTTGTTTTTAAGCCTAGTAACATATCATACAGGTAGAAGATATGAAATTATGTTTATATTTTTATATTTTTTATTTCTAGTTACTTTCTATTCCTGACTTGATACCTGCATTAACAACAGCAGAACAGAGAGCTGCAACTTCATTAAAGTGGAGAACTCATGAGAAGTTACTACAAAAATATGCATGTCTCCCTCATATCATATCAAGTGATCAGATTTATTACCGTTTTCTTCACAGAATGTTGACAATCATTTTGACAAATGTGAGCTCATCTCTTTCCTGTTGTTTTTCATTTGTTTATGGTATTTAGAACAATTAGCACTAGATATTTGCTATATGTAGCACCTATTTAAACATTAATCTTAAAATAGTATTTCTCATTGCATATAGTATATCAGGCTGTGTTTTATTTCCTGTAAGATGGAAAAAAAGTGCTCCAAGAACTCTTTTCCCCCAGTTTGAGTAGCAAAATTTTTGTTGACAGATTATCAACTTTCACGCCCTCAACTCTTCTTTCCTTTCTTAGTGCTTGTTACCAGTTTGTTTCTAGGTAAATCAAAACACTTTCCTCTGAGATACACCTTAAAATCATTAAACAAAGCTGCTATCTCTTTGTTTTTGCCTGTGATATTTGAATCAAAAACTGTATGATTAATATTCTACATTGGCATAACCTCCACCAGTTTGATTTTGCATAACAGACATAACTACAATTGCAAATAGACACAAAATAATCTATATTTTTACGTGATATCTCTGTCATGAAAAGCATAGACTGTTGCCAGGCTTCACAGGAATTATATTTGAGTTGACTAATATTCCTATTCTTCTCCCATCCTCCTTGGTAGGCTGGTATTATCTGCAGTAAATTATGGTCTTTCTTCTCAATGTAGGGAGACAGTGCTTTATGGGAAATGAAATTAAGACAAAATGGTACATAATTGTGCTTGATAGAAACATATGGATGTTTAAACATTTCAGGACCAAATTTCTAGGCAAAAAAGCATTTTGCAAGTAGTTGCACCTAAAAATGCCAGCCATGTATCTATTCATGGATATGCCAACCATATGTCTATTTAACTTGAGAAAAGTTTGGGTTATAAAAAATAATAAAAATATTAAAGGACTATCATATCATTTAGGCTGGAAAAGACTTCTCAGATCATTCTAGGCTGACATCTAACCTAGCACTGCCAAGGGCACCACTGAACTTTGTTACTAAGCTCCACATCTACACGTCTTTTGAAGACCTCCAAGGACGATGGTTCAACTACTTACCTGGGCAGCCTGTCCCAGTAGTTCACAATCATTTCAGTGAAGAACCTTAACCTTCTCTGGTGCAACTTAAGGCCATTTCCTCTTGTCTTACCACTTGGTCCTTGGGAGCAGAGCCCAATCCTCACCGTGCTATTTCCTCCTTTAAGTTAGTTGTAGAGCATGATAAGATCTCCCCTGAGCCTCCTTTTCTCCAGGCTAAACAACCTCAGCACCCTCAGCTGCTCCTCATAAGTTTTTTTTCTCTAGACCCTTCACCAGCTTTGTTGCCCTTCTTTGGACACGCTCCAGCATCTTGATGTCCTTCTTGTAGTGAGGGGCCCAAAGCTAAACACAATACTTGAGGTGCGGCCTCACCAGAGCTGAGTAAAGGGGACTGATCACCTCCCTGCTCCTGCTGGCCATGCTATTCCTGATACAAACCAGGATGCTGTTGATGTTCTTGGCCACCTGAACACTCTGCTGGCTCATTTTGAGCTGACTGTCAACCGACACACCCAGGTCCCTTTCCCACTGGCAGCTTTCCAGCCACTCTTTCCCCAGCCTGTAGCATTGCATGGGGTTGTTGTGCCCTCAGTGCACAACCTGACCCTTGGCCTTGCTGAATCTCATGGTCTGTTTCAGACCATCGGTCCAGCCTATCCAGATCCCTCTGTAGAGCCTCCTACCCTTTAGCAGATCAACACTGCTGTTCAACTTGGTGTTGTCTGGGAACTTACTGAGGGTGCACTTGATCCCCTTGTCCAATTAATTTATAAAAATATTGAAGAGAACTGGGCCCAGTACTGAGCCCTGGTGAACACTAGATTTCTAATTAAACTGAACAATCATGAAATGGTTTTCAATGTCTGTTAATCTTGAATTGAAAGAAGTATGATAGGGTTATATTGTAAGAAAAGAAAAGTTTGATAACATTTAAGTTTGAGAAAAAGAAGAGCCCAGTACTTAGTAATGCCAATTATGTGGTATTAAAGGGTAAGAAGTGTGTCGTACTGACTGAAAAGTCAAGAGTTTGGAAATCCCTGAATTTAACCTCATAAACATCAGATATCATTGGGTTTGAGAACATTTAATCTCTTTCAAAGCTTTTGGCCTACTTTATTTTTTGGCTTGGATTCATAAGCAATTTCAACACATTCTAAAATTTTAATCGTACCTCTTCAGCTTTGATTTACCCAGTAAAAATGTGTACGGCTTTATCAGATGTTTTTCATTCTTTAAGTCTGATATCTACATTCTTAATTGGTCATAGAATCATAGAACCATTTGGGTTGGAAGGGACCTTAAAGGTCATGTAGTTCCATCACCCCTGCCACGGGCAGGGATGCCACCCACTAGATCAGTTTGCTCAAAGCCCCATCCAGCCTGGCCTTGAACACTTACAGGGATGGGGCAATTATATCAAAATTTATAAAGTTGGGCTAACTTTTAGCTATTTATTCTACTTCTTGGTTTTATATACATTTTTGGTTATATATTCCTTCAGGTATGTTTAACTGTATTTCTTTTCTTTCTTTCAAGAATGTCCTGCCAGTCCAAAAAGCAGCTGCTCGAACTCTCTGTGTTTATTTACGTTATAATCGCAAACAAGAACAGAGGCATGAGGTTATTCAGAAACTGATTGAACGTAAGATAATTTTTCCTTAATTACTTAAAGATGCAAGTTAGTATTGGCTAAAGATCTACTTATGTTTATGTATGTATTCAGTGTAATTTCCATCATTGGAAATGGTATCACCATGGGATTATACTTAGACATTTAGTTGCTCACATTATCACCAGTCAAAACATCCTTTGGATATATACTTCAGGAATATCTGTGAAGCTTATGCAAAAGAACTGAGGAGAGGCAATGTGGGAAACTGATATGCCAAGGCCCCTCCAACCCTACTTCTTGAATCCAAAATTATTTAGTTGTAGGTGCTGCAATACACAGAGCAGAGTTCCTCTACAGAAGCATAACTCTCTGATGGCTTCAATATAAGAAATGTTGAATAAATCTCAGAAATTAATTTTTGAATGTGTTAGTCACCTTAGTAAGTTGACATTCTTACCTATGTTATGTGTTCTAAAGATAAATTAGAAGGTTGAGTTGTTTCTCATTAACATTATTTAATATTTACACAGTAATTTTATTACACCTCTGACATAATCTAAATGGTGCGCCAGGTTTTGTTCAATCCAGTAAGAAGTTCACCTGATATTTTGCTTTTTTTTTTTTTGAATGATTAAAGGCATGGGTTGGATATCTGACAAAAGTGCTCACTGACAGAAATGGTCGCTGATTTCAGAGGTTTAGTCTTTCACTGGTGGGAAGAATTTAGGCTGAAAAGGTGTGCCTTATGACAAGCGTGATTATCATCTTTGAGTCAAAGGCTAACCTTTGAAAGGCTGACAATGAAAACTTTACAGCTAATATTTGTGGATTATTATTTTTCAGAACTGGGCCAAGGAAAAAGTTACTGGAACAGACTTCGTTTTTTAGATACTTGTGAATTCATTATGGAACTCTTTTCAAAGTCATTCTTCTGTAAATACTTCTTTCTGCCTGTGCTTGAACTTACACATGACCCAGTGGCAAATGTGAGGTACTGTGCAAAGAGTATGTAGCAGTGTACAGGGAAAAAATAAATCATGTATTAACAAATACTGATGTTTTTTATGTCTTGTTTAAATAATGAGGCTTGAATAAGAAGGTACAGTGCCTTCAGCATGACCAGTTCTAAAGGTGTAGAGGACTTATGGGCATGATGTCAAAAAACCTCAGAAACAGCTCAGTCTGAGTGTCTGGGGACTGATCAAAAGTGTCAGGTACTGGGAGTGAAAAAGAACATGAAGCTAAAAGAAACGCTGGTAGGTGAGAAGAAAGTAATCTGTTTCATGGGTCTAGGGACACAGGCTGAACCTAGCAGTCTCCATTAATTTCCATCAATTTCAACATAAAATATAAAGCTAAACACAAGTAATTCTTTCAGTGGTCAAAATTTAGCAGTTAGCGTAAGTTTTTCCTTATGAGTAAATGTTCTACTTCATTGTTAAGGTTAATTGAAAAAGAAAAGAAAAATATAGGGGGATTTAGTATGTTACTCATTTTCTTACAGTACTTTTGCTTTTTAATTTTATAGAGACTTTATCTTTTCTTCCCTGAACAAATCAGCCCAGGCAGCTCAGTAGTTATTACCAATAAGAAAGTTGTTACTTTGGTGGTTTGTTTGTTTTTGTCATGTATTTTGTGTGATTTTGAAATTTGCTGATTTATACAAATCATGTTGTTATCCTTAATATGTCTAAGCATCTAATACTAATGCTTCATAGTGGCTTATGTAAGCACAGTTTGCACGTACATGTATCTATTCAGTAAAGTTCACTAAATACAGTTTTTTGCCAAGCAAAACTGTGTTTAAATATACCTTGTGTTTAGTATAACTACTACATGTTAGATCAGCAGGTTCCCAGACCTAAAAACTAAGTCATTTTGTGCATATAGGTTGACATTCATGTTTCACGTTCTTGTGTTAAGGTGATCACGATTAAAAAAAAAAACAACAAAACCCACCTTGTGTATAATCTTATGAAATCTATTGCTTTTTAAACACATTTCAATTGAAAGCTCTACTGATACAACATTAAAGTTTAATGGAAACCTTGACTTGTAATCCATTTACTATGTTTTTGGTTGGACTGTTCCCTAACATTTTTTTGAAAGGAATGCACAGTCTGTTGTGGTGTGAATTTTAAAAGTCAGAACTAGACCTTACCTCTTGATGTTAAAAAAGGGGGGAAAAAAAAGAAAAAAAATAGTGAGATGATACTCCAACTTTCTACTGAGTGATGTAGTTCTTTATAATGTCAAGTTGTGAAGGTTAAAATATTTTGAAAGTATAAGAACATGAGAGAAATTCATATAAGAAAAATATTTAGAGTGTTGTTCATCACAAAGCTATACTCTCTGACACAGAAAGCTATACTCTCTAATCAGAAGCCAGTGGAATCTGAGAACAGCAGAGAATATCATACTCTTGATTTTTTAGAAATCTATTCTTTTAAACTATTCACTATTGTATGCTATGACAGTCTGATCAAATGCAGATTTTTTTAATTTTCTTTAATGTATTAAATACTTTTCAAGTGATATGTAGAGCATTTTGATTTTAAAGATAGAAAAAGGAATGCATACATTTTTTATATAACCAGTTTAGAAACAGTATCTAGAGATTAAGGCCGATAATTACTTTGGTCCTTAGTACAGAAACGACAAGGTTAAGTTAATCTAAGTGCTTTATTGCATTTAGTTTGAAAGTAGCCAAACTTGAATTACACAAGGGCACTGTAGTAACAAATAAAAATGCATCCGTGGAGTGTCAGAGCAGAATAGCTTTTTAAGTTTGAAATTTATGTTCTTGGATATTTTGTATGAATAATGTTTCTCCCTTAATTTACTGCCTTTAAAATTGCATCCTCAATCACTTATAGCAGCTCACAGCTTCTGCTAGGCATGTAGGTCATATCGAAAAACTAGAGGTCTGCTTATCTTTTGAGATTAAAAAAAATAAATCTGTTGAGCTTCAAATATGTGTCTGTGGTCCCAATCTCTGGAGATTTTTTTTGAAAATGTCACAGTATGTCTGGAGACAACCCATAAGCAGAAATCACTTCTGAATAATTACACCTACTAATTACATGCTTTATCTTCAAATAATTTATTTTCTAAGTTAAATAGCAGCATGCAAGTCAAAAATCAATAATGTTTATTAAATTCTGCATCAAAAGATGAATTATCATTCTTACTGTTTTCTGACAGAATGAAACTGTGCTATTTGTTGCCAAAAGTTAAATCTACTCTGAAGATTCCCAGTGATAAACATTTGCTTCAGCAGTTGGAGTTATCTATACGGAAACTTTTGTGTCAAGAGAAAGACAAAGATGTCCTGACTATTGTGAAAAGAGTAAGCAGTATTTCATGTTGGGGTTATTAAAAGTTAAGATGATCAAAGTTAGGCTTTCTGTTGAGTCTCTTAGTATAAGAACAGGAGAATGAAGACCTATAGGTGTTTTATAATATTGGACAATTAAAAGATGATGTAATATATTTCACTCTGTCTTGTTTTTTCCTTGGTTACTTACATTGCAGTTATTTTCTAGATAAAGGATTTTGGCTCAATGACTGTTTGTGGAGAAAATAGATTATGTCTCTAGATAGGACTAGTGTAACCCTAGTAAAAATGATCAAAAGTCTTTGAGTTAGAGGTATCTAGCTAATTTATTTATTTTACAATATAAAGAGAAAGCATTTGCAGTAGTTTCAGATGTTACAATACCTTTGGGATGTGAACATTCACAAAACGTTAATCTCCTGAGGCATGTTCATGCTCAGTCTCAAAGAAGCTGTGAAGTGAAGTAGCTAAAGGAGGTGGCTACCTTACAGGACCAGTCTGCAGAAGGGATTGGATAAGCACCTGCCTAGAGTTCCCTGGTTTGTTCATTTTTTCATTCTTAGTTTCTAGGTCCATGTTCCAGCCCATCATGCTTCCAAGCTCTCCTCAAGTGTATTTTGAGTTGCATATAGGTGGTCTATTAGTTCTTCACTGTGAGACTTAGCAGTGCTTTGAGAATACTCTCTGACAGTTTCTGACTTTAAGCATTTGTAGCACAAAAATACAAGCCTAGACTTCAAGTGTTTAAGGAGAAAAGGCTTGTTTCATTTTGAATAGTGCTATTCTAAGCTTTCTTATCTCCACAGTTTTTGAGTTAAAAGTGTGACTTGCTGTTGAGTAAGGATAAATAATATTTTGATTTTCTTTATAGACAGTGTTAGAATTGGACAGAATGGATATCTCTTTAGATGCTGTAAGTACTTACTAGTTTTCATATTTACCAAGTGCTTCTAATTCCCATTTTCATGTAGTGATTTTTTATTTTTATTGATTTTATTTTGAAGTTTCAGAAAAGATTTTACGAAAATGATTTATTGGACCAAGAAAAAGAGAGACAAGAACATCTCCTTTTGGAAATGGTATATTTTATCAGTACAATATGTCTTTTCTTATTTCTAATGGTTTGTAGCTAAATATGATTGAGGCAATAGTTGCATGGTAGGGGAAGTGCATATTACAGAAGAACATGGTAGGTTTATAATCTGTGTGTGGTTTCATTTTACCCTTTACACTATGATTAAATCCTTCAAAATAGCATAAACTATGTAAAATATAACAAGATCTTCCTTTTCTTTGCTACCTGAAGTTTACCTTGTCAGTTAGAAAGGCAAATTGGAATTGCTTAATAAATATTATATACCTCTGTAGTTCTGAAGTCCCAAGTGCTTTGATACACATTTGAAAACTTTTAAGGGAGCTTCACAGTTTTTCAGGTGAATGAAACACCTCAGAATTCACATACAGCCTCCACAAGCTAAGAAGTTAATGTTATAGCTTCTTTCGTGATAAGGACACTGAAGGAAGAATCAGTGTGTTGTGTGTGTTACAGGCTTTACTGTTAGCCAGAAAGAAAGCAAGAAAGGCCATTGACATCTGTAGCCTTGCAGGAGGGAGCCTTAGTGTGGGTTATATGGAACAAAATCAGCTACAAGATACCTAGGATTTGGAAGAGAAGTCTGCAAAATGCTTTTCCAACTAAGAAAAACATTTATGATCCATCCATCATGGCTGTAAGCAAAAGCTGCATCAGGCACTTCAACACATAGCCTACTACATCTTCACAGAGCTTCGGTTAAATGACTTTCAAGGACTATAGTCCTCCATTCTGTTGCCTTCTCTGCAGCCCAGTGTGTACAAAGCTAGGAACCTGAGGCTTTAGAAAAGGCCAGGTTTTGTTAGCACAGTTTCTCTGACTTCTTGCAATAGAACTCCTCTGTAGTGAACAAGTACAGGTTTAAGACTGTCCAAAAATTTTTCCTGATTCCTCTGCAGAATAGTTACAGAGACTGTATTTGTGGCCCACTTTGATATCAATAGGTACTACAGGCTTTCTCTTGGGCAGTTAATTTTCTCAATTAAATGATATCTGTCTCATGTGCATCCTGCCACTTCCCATTATCTTGCACCCATGGTTCAACCATTTGTTCTTAGGATGCATATTAATTATGTACACTTGATCTTAGTGCAAAACTTGATCTTAGCTTTAGCAGGTTTTAGGTTGATGCAATTACTGTTTTTTATAGTGAAAGAATTCGTGGCTATGGCAAAATAGCCTTTAGTGAGCCCTGTGTTGTAGTGTTTCATAAGATTTATTTTTACCATGTTTCTACAGCTAGACATCAGAAGAGTGCCTGTATTTCTATGATATATGACATGGATATGGACATGCCTTCTGTATCACAGAGGTCTTTTTGAGCATATTCTGAGTGGCATGCTTTTGAAGAATCAGAGGTGTACACAGAAAACTGTGGCGTGTCACAGTCCTGAATAGATGAAGAGTTACTGGACCCAGTGAGATGTATCTGACTGCTACAGTTTTTAACATCATTTAATAAATTTATTAAGAAGATTAATTAATTTTAGAAAATGACTTAGTAGAAACTATATTCCAGCGACCTTGACCTGAATTAATTACCTCTTTTTTTTTTTTTTTAACTTGGGTAGTAATTAGAGTGAAATGGAAGAAAAGTGTAGAATAGTTTGGGTTCACTTAGCACTTTTTATTATGCATATAGCTCAGAAAATAAACTAATACATTAGATAGGTTTTTGAAGCTGGAGTGATACCTATTCACCAAGAATCACGAGACTAGTGTTGGCTTCAAATTGTTGATATATCTGAGTTAACTCTTCTGTCTTTGGATGTGCTCTCAGAAGATATTCTAAGGCTAGCTAATATTACAGAAAGGCAAAAAACAAAATCCCTAAAATTGAAGAACTGTAATACTTGGTTTTAATAAAGGCTATCAACTTTAGATGTTAATTTTTGGTCTTTTAAAAGTTTAAGCCTATGTGACACTCCTTACTGTTTTAGAAAAAAACATTTTTATTGATGTTTGAATTAATAATATTCTCAATTGCAGACAGTCCTGTATCTTTGCGTCCTTTAGCCACATCTAGTATTTCGTGCATGTTCTGTTATCAGAGCACGTATGCATAGCACCACAGTTTTCCCTTGGCAACAGTCAATTTCTATATCCTTTGAACTTTTTCAAAAAAAGGGGGGAGAAAAAAAAAGCCAGGCATAATTTTAGTAATATGTTAGAAACAAGAACTTTAACTCTGAGGCTTTTTTTTTATAATTAACATCAACGTTTTTGGCATGATTTTCATATAGGATATAGCATATGTACTCTCATTTCACTCTGTACTATTTAATTGGTTATCTGGATATTCATTAGGCTCTGTAGTGATAGTAGGAAAGTGTAGAAATTAACTGTTATTTTGGTGAGTTGGAAGCATGCCCTTTTTTGCAAATGTCCAGCCTAGTTGTAAAACAAATGTTTTTTTGTTACTATTACTATTTTTTTAGCTGAGTAACATCTCAGTAAATTATTCATTTTTTAGGAACAACTTGAAAAAGAGAAGCAGCAAAGTGAAGGAAGATCTACAAATGTTAATGATAAAATATTTGAAAAGAAGCGTAAGTTTGTGTGCATTTTGTTTGTACTTTTATTGCTCCTACTTTTACATAGGTAGGAGAGAAAGAAGCAGAAAGGAGACAGTGCTTATACACTTAATACCAGAACTTTATAAAGTGACAATAAAACTATTTTTTGCTGTTGCTGTTTTCTGTATGCTTCTAAAGATACTTAGGAAAATTGACCTGATATTAGAAGGAAGACTTTTGGCTTTATTAATAAAATTCACAACTCTAGTATATTTCATTTTAGCATGTAATATAAGAACTTGTCTATGGTATTTCCAAAGTATTAGGAGCACTGGATTAGATATTATTACTACAGGACTTGTAATATGTTATGCTTTCTTTCTTTAGATAAGGTAAGGCTATTAAACAGAGACAAGTAATTTATAGTACGCTTTTTCTTTTTTTTTTTTTTTCAGGTAGAGACAATAAAACGTCATCAGTGTTGGCAAAAAGTATGACCCTTTCTGTTTCTGGGAGCTCTTCTGGTACATCAGCAGGTGAAGATTCTTTAAAAAATTCTTCTAGAATGCTTTGGTTTATAAACAGTTTAAAAACCAGCAAAGCTGCTGTTGGTTTTTGTGGGCCAGAGTTTCAGTTAGGTAAATAGGAAAATAATCCATTCCTAGAACTGAGTGTAATTTCTGTGCTTTTTGGTTTTATTTTATTCTTTGGTATATAATAGGTGACTTCAATTAATTGTTGAGGTATTTATATCAGTTTTTCAGTTACCATAGGTTGACAGAATATAATATTAAAAGGCATTCTTAATTACTGAGTAAATGCATGATTTCTATATTTAAAAATGCTACTACTTATAATTTTAGGCAAAGAAGACAAGAAATCCAAGTTGGTTCGAAGCCAGTCGTTCAGTACTCAAGCACTACATCCAAAATACAGCAACATAGACAAGTGTCCTAAGTATCTTTTTGTATATCAATTGCTACCTCATAGATAGCTGTAATGAACTTAGAGGCATGTTGATCTATAGAAGTGGTGATGTGCTCACTGAGTTGTGACCTAAGTTTTCAGCTTTCTGTTTACTTGGGTAAGGTATGTAGTTTTGAACCGAGGGAAGAAATATTGTTTCAAGGCATACTGAGGTCTACAAATTCTTGAGAATTCCTTTTAAGTTCATATATGCCACCTTTTATCACATATAAATTTCTTTTCAATATGAACTCCTTTATCTAAATTCTTTTTTTAAAAAAAGCATACCTTTCTCATTTAATTTTTTCAGATAAACTCAGAAATTACTTCAAATATTATCAAAGAATAGGACAGGAAATTATACAGTTGAGAAGAATAATAAGCAATTTTGCTTTGTTTTGTTTGTTATTTAAGTAAAAGCTCTGCTACAGGATATACATCTTCGGTATCAGGAATGGGGAAGAGTTGTATGTTATCCTTTACTGGTAAGTAGGTTATTACTTTATATTTACATTTGGTTTTGTGAGGGTGATGAGTTTCTGGGCCCTGTCAAACAGGCATACTGAAAGATACCGTCTTCCCAAAGAATTTAAAACTATAGATATCCGTTATGTTTGAACACTTACTAAGTGTTAGTCTAGTTAGTCTATTTTTCTGATTTTTATTTATTTATATTTTTCTTCATGTGCATTTAATGTTACAGTTAAAAGTAAAAATAAACATGAATTTGGCATTTCCATCTTATGTGAGCAAAGGCATATCATCTGAACAGGGTGAGAGAAACCGCTGTCTTGAAATGCTTCTCTCTCCATTTGCAGTTGAAGAGTTTGGATTATTAGTTTGTATGCTTTCAGGAGGAACCTGTCTTTTTCCGTTCACTACTAGATAATTAGTTAGTATGGTTTTTTCATACTTAAAGAATTGTTAAGTTGAAACCATTCACATACAGAAAGTTAATCTTTTGAAATAGAAAATATCCTGTTATTGCTGTAGGAAAAATGTCTCATTCTGATCATTCTCTTTGTATTCTTTTTTCAGACAAAATTCTTTGTCTAACCCACAACTCTTTATTTCAGATGATACATTCCGGACTCGTACCACTGGTAATAGTGGGAATGCTACCTTCCCTTCCAGTTCCTCCCTCACAACTTCTCGCAACTCCTTTAATTCAGCTGACCAAAAGAAAAATGGAAATAAAGAGAGTCAGTCCCGAAAGATGAGCATGTAAGTGTAGGACAAAAGGTTAGGCCAAGTTTTTTGGTAACATCTTCAAAGGGAACGCAAAAGAGCCCTGAAAAATTAAACCTATATTTATGATACTTTTTTTTGCCCAGATTTTGAAATACAAAACCAGCAGGATAGAAATGTGGTGTGTGCAATTACAAATGCTTTCAAGATTGCTGTACGTTCCCTTTTAATTAGTCTTTCTCATTGTTTGCTCTGCACATGTTCGCATTCAGCTGGTGTGATATAGGGAGGGTGGACTGGGACAAAGTGAAGATTAATGCATTTGATATATAATAATTATAGTCACTGTGATTTAGCTGCCTATAGTTGGAGAAATAGAATGTATGTGTCTAATTTTTTCTCTTCCTTCTTTTTATGTGTTTTTATATGTTTATGTGTTACTATCCAAAGATTTTTAGAGAGTTTTGATGATCTGGTAATGCTGATTGTTTTTAAGGCTGCCTTCTTTGCCTTATGTTAATCATTTCGATTTAAAAAAAAAAAAAAAAAAAGCCTCAATCCTAGCCATCTTCCTCGGGCTGGTTTTCTGTAAATGGCAGCCTGAACCGTTCTATGTTTTGAAGGAACAAAATGAAAGATGAATTTCTTTGGTCCTTTGATAAAATTGTAACAATTTTCTTAGAAAATCTCTGTGATGTGTACTTACTTGGTCAAACTTCCATATATTTTAGTAGCTAATTCCCTGCAGATTCCTTTTACAGAATAGTTTATAGTTCAGAATTACTGTCATTTGACTAGCTGTAATTTTAGATGCTCAAACAGATCTTTGTTTTCCATCAGAGATTTGCTTGCTGAGCCAAAGCAGGATGGAGAAAGGATGGAAAGGATAGGAGCCAGATATAGCACAAAAGTGAAGTTATTTGGGAAAAATATACTTTAATTTAATAGAAATTAAAGCTAGTTGAAAAGGATGGGGAAATGCAGGCTGGTACTTGGAAGTCTGAAAGGTAGGAGAGACCAAGAATAGTACAGAATCTGAGGCTATGTCTTGCTGGACAAAAATAATGGAACTGAGATATGGATGCTTGGCCAGATAAGGAAGAGACCTGACACTAGTTTGCCAGATACAAAGAGGAAACAATAGTGATATCACGCTTTCTGATGACTTAAATAAGCATCTGTATGAACTCATATTTTTCCACTTCAGTATTTTCAGGTTCCTTAAAAAAAGTCAAGACATTCCCTCCACACTTTACTCAGAGATGAGTTTAAACAATTATTTAATTGTAAAATAAATCACTCAAAAGTTTAACAGATGTCAGAAATGTTCTCTGAACAGCTTGCATTTGTCTACTTGTATACATTACGATACAGTCTCTTGCTCTTTTTCAACTAGAATTTTACCACCTTCTTTGTGCAAGATAAATTTATTCTGGAACAAAATCAAGCTTGCATAGTGACCTATTGTTTCTTAAGCTGCTTTTTCTTAGTAGAAGAAGTAGGACACTGAGTACTGAATGAAAGTGGACACTATATGTTGAGTCAGTGCTTTCACAGCAGAAGTACTTTAAGATGCCAAGTCAAATTACACTCTGTTCCTGTCTTTGCCAGAGCCTAATGCATTCTCTTAAATACTCCACACAGTGCTTACTTTTGATAGGTAGTCATTAAGTACTCGCTTATTTCAAAGTGCCTGGTTGCATACTAAATGGTTAGATTAGTAGATGTGCTGATCATTTTCAGCTATCTGTGTAAGTAAATGGGACATATGCCTTAAGCACATAAAATGACATAAGGTGTTACTTACTTAGAAAAATTAGGTCTTCAAAAACATGTGTTCTTTTACACTAATCAATGTATACCTTTGCTCCCTCTCCTTAAACTAGAATAATAGTTCACACATTGTGACTTTTGTAGCAGCCATTGTAAAAATTCCAATTACTCATTCATCTTGCACAGATTTTTTGAAAATTGATTAGTATTCACAAAACAGTTTGATACTAAGATTAATTAGACATTTTTTCACACCTTATAAAAAAAATTTCAAATTTCAAAGTTTTTTTTTGCTATTTGTAACTTAAAATAAAACTAATATATTGAATACAAAGGGACAGAAAAAGACCCACAACAGAGCAGCCTATACCTTTGACTTCAGGCAGGAAAATGGAATTTAGGAGACCTAGCTTCAAGTGTCAGTGTGCCATACCCAAATGAATATCTTAACAAACGACTTGAAAGTAGGTATCTGATTATACAGAATGATCTGGATGCTTTCTCTGGTTTAGAAAGTCCCTAAACTGCATAGTGTCAGAAGCCAAAAAGATATACAAGGGGAAGAAAAAGATTTTTGGAGAAAGAAGAGTAGGCTTTGGATGGCCTACATTTGGCTCTGAATGTGAGTTTTAATATTGTGTTCTTATGGGAGAACACATCTCTCAAGTTAGTATAATGTTTATTGTATGGTACCTTCCATTTCTCTTTTGTAAGCTGGCCCAGTACTTAATTGTTTTCATTTAAAAATGGAGCAGCCCTACAAAGAGATAGTAAGAGCTACAAATTCAGAAACAGTTGGTGGTAAATGCATTCCCTCATGACCTTGTTGACCACAGATTTACTACCTTTTAGTTTATTCACTCTTTTGAATGTATAAGGTAATTTTCAATATGCTTCTTTTTCTAAGTAATTACACATGTCTTTAAAGAATGGAAGATTAGAGCAATATTGTGTTGTTTAGTAATTAAATACCAACAGATATAATTAGCGATTCTTACTCAGAAGCGATGTATGTTTGGACAAAATATTATGTAATTGATTAAATGTATTTTTTTCCATAAAATTTCTCTAATGAGAAATATCTCTAAATATCTGCAAAGGTTCACTTTTGATGAGTCCTTTTGCAATTTGTAGGGATGAAGAATTCCTGTTTCCATATATTTCATGTATTCATGCTGTTCTAGGAACTTTCCAAAATCCAAAGTTACTTTGATGCAGAACTGAGGTGTTTACTTACCATGCTCAAGAGCTCAAATGTTTTGTTTGTCCCACTTCAGAGAAGTTTGCACTAATTGAAATATTCCTTTTTTAAAAAAAAAAAAAAAATAATATAGATGCAAGAAAAAAAAAAACTCAGTAAAGCCTGATCTAGTGCTTACAAGCAGGTATTTGGAAAATGACCGCTGGATTTGGTGTCATTTGCCAAACCTTAGGTAATACTCAGCAAAGCAAATGCAAGAAATATGCTGAAGATGCACCCGTATACATTAATGGTGGAGCCACAGAAGAGATGAGCACCTTATGGAGTAGGATAGAATCACAAAGAACACTGGCTGAGTATTTCAACCCACAGGAGACTATACTTAAGCCAATTTGCAGAGCAAATGTGCTGATCAGACTTTCTGTTGAAGAGATGCTAGTTAGATCATGAATCATCCTAGGGCAGAAATTGACATGATTCATAAACGCTGAGTTCCATAGAGTAGTCCAATCTTGTATTATTATACTGCATAGATTTATTATTTTCTTGAAAATGTTTTCATTTAGGGATAAGAAATGCTCTTTTGCTCGAGTTTATGTTTCTGTAATAGGATTGATTTCACTATGCAATATAGAAGTATTCAATGTTTCAATATTGAATATTAGGTAACAGCTAATATTTTTCAGTACTGTATAGATTTATCAGTAAACTAATCTATCTTTATAGGCATCGTTTAGAATTTTGTATCTTGTCTGTAGACACATGGATGGTCACTGATTTTACTTAATTTTCAATTTTAAAAGTGTAAGTTAACTTCAAGAATTATGGGGAACAAGTTTTCCATTCTGTAAAAGGTGGGAGTAGATTTACTGTTGCACTGAAATCAATTTGTTATTGATAAATTCATAGCAGTAACTCGTAAGATATAAAAAGCTGACCTTCAAGACATCTGTAGTGGTATGTTGTAACAATTATATGCATAAGTATCTTGAAGTAGTGTCTTTTATCCAGTATTACAAGTGCTTTAGGAGGTTGAGCACAAGATGAAATAGGTTTGCCACTGATAGACTACCCATTGAGTTGATTACCTAAGGCTTATAATCATGTTTTCTTCCTGCCATGTAAGATGGTATGAGTTCTGAGGTCCAATGGCATTTGAAGGGATTTTGGGTTCTACCTCTACAGTGAAGCTAATAGATATCCTAAAAGTGGTGTAATGTCATGGTAGATTCCACCAGCAATTTTAAAGAGTGAAGAAGAACAATATCTTGCTTTGTAAATGATATAAAATAATGATGCAAATTATTATTTCCACGGAGTTCTGCAAGTTAAGTCCTGATCTTCCAAAGATCTCTGACAGTTACAGAAAGTTGTTAGTTGACATAGCTGCAACTTTGTGAAGCTAAATGTCGGTATTTTTAAAGATCAAAAATTTAGGCTATAAAAAGTGTAGAAATTGTCCAAATCACATTATGGTCAATAGAATACCCAGAAGTAACGCTGTAGAGATCTCTGAGCTTCTCTCTCTTCGCTTTCTCCATTTCCACTAGATTTTAGCATGGGTAAGGCTGGAAACATTGCATTATTTATAGACATGAGTAGACTGCTTGTATTACCTTACCCATCTCACTTAAAGGGATCTCTACATTACTGTAGCAATCTTAATGGGGAAATACTTCATGTGAAGAATGCCCTCAAAATGTGTCTGTAGGATTTTTCAGTGAGTGCAGTAGAGCAGCTAGTAATTTTGGAAGCACAGCAGCTAACAGTTATTTTAGAATGTTGCACACAGTAGCAGTTTATTATCTTCTTTAATAATATAGCAACAACATATTGTATGTGTTTCTTCTTTTGTATGAAGAAAAAACAGAAAATCAAACTCTTAGATCTTCTGACAGAAAAAGAAGAGAACCGGAGACTGTTGGAAGCAATGTTCTTGTGGGTTAAATCTGGAGCAGCAGATGGGACTCTATAATGCCTGGAGTGACAAAATGTATCTTGCATTGTTAAAATCTTTTATCTTTTAAATAAAATCCCAATTTGTAAAATATGTTCCAATAAGTAACGTAATGGTTGCAGAATTCTAATGTTGTAGTGAAATGTTACGAAATATAACTTCAGCTATGTGCTCTTAAATGCTGCAGCTAAAGAGAGGATTTTGATTTCTTCAGTTATGCCTTTGTAGTTCAAGTTCTTGGATCTAGAATGCATATATCCATTACTTAATTGGGCCTATTTACAATTTTAGCTGTTCTTAGCATCCATATTTTATGCAAGAAATAGAAGGAATTGTTATGAATATGAAAAAGTAATCCTATATTTTAAGGAACTTTCAAACTTTCAAATTTAAGACCAAAATCCAGAACCATTGATCAGTTTTATATAGATAAAACATAAACTTCAGTAGCATCGTGTGTAAATTTGGAGGTAATGTTTTTACAAGTACTAAGTAAAGTTAATAAAAATCCTGTGCAAGTTTCAAAGCAGTCTGAAAGCAGATGTCTCCAGATAATATTTTAAAAAAAGTTTTATTTCATAATTTATGTTGTATAAATACTTGTTTTAATTTTTAGTATTTCAGATTGTATTTTCACTTGAATAATTTATAATGATGAATCTAGTTTTTAATTAGCTCTTATTGCAAGCAATCATGCTTCAGTGATGTCATCTGCATTTGTTTGTATTAATGCTAATGTTTCTATCAAAATATGTCTGTGGAAAAAACATGCAATTCTATTTTAAAAAAAAAAAGTTCTATTTATGCCAATACTTGAGAGAGATTGTATGTATGAAGCTATTGTCAGCTTCTCTATTTCAAAATGGAAACAGCATAACTATATTGATAGCAGAAATAACTGTTTTTTAAAATCTGTTGGTATATGATAAAGATGATCTGATTTGTGAATGCATATGCGTGTGGTTACTTTTTATAATGTAAAAATATGAATGATTAGTTTACTCAAAATAAAACCTAGGACAATGCTGTACATGCATGTTCTTGAAATAAATATTTTTTTCTCAGGGCATCTTTTATAATCAAATAAAAGCATTTACCTACGGAAGGTATTTATTTTAAGTAACAATAATGCTAGATTTATGCTGTCTTGTGTGGAGTACAAACTGTGTCTTTGGCTTTAGCAGTGTTTTACTGTCTGAATACTTAAGCTACTTACATTGCTGCTGGATTTAGGTGTATTCTCTGTCTCAGTCATAAACATTATTTGGATTCTGTGGAAACTTCCAAGTTTTCAGTTTGTTCTGCAGCCTGGCATAGGATCTTGTAAATCACAGATTTCTTTGAAAGCTACTTCAAGTATTGTGATGTTTCTGACACGCAGTACTGATGCAGATATACAGACTTCCATGTTGGCTCCTCCCGGTTTGGCTTTTGTTCCACTCTCACATCCCCTGGGACAACAGACTCAACACACCAGGTACAGCTGCTCACCCATGGGTCAGAAGAGACTGCTCAATCTGTTCTCAGTCTGACTTCTGCCAGGGACCAGATCAAGTCAGCAGTGCCCAGCTGCATAACAGGACTCATAACTGTGTTTGACCCTCAAATGCCTTTATTAGAACAATGCACAACAGCTAGTGAGTTCAGAAACTTGAACCCAAGTTATTTCTCCCCTTTGTAAGCATGTAATGAGTTCTGTATACAGTCTGTCATTTGTTTGTTATTGGCTGTCATTTGTCCATCACTTTTTAACTGGTTAATTTATTTGATGCTGGTAACACATGTTCCACTCAGTAACCCTCACATATATTAAATTCCTGCTATGTAATATTTCAGTGCTATATTTAGACATCTTTGTACATCTTTCGTCTGTACATCTTCTTGTACACCAGGTGCACAATACACACAGTGTTTTTTGTAGACTTTAATCAGTCCTTTGCACTACAGACCTCCATCCCAGCAATCACGTTTTGGGCTGCTTGCTTCTGGGTTATTTTTATTGGACAGCACCAATACTTCTGCATCTTCTATAGTGTTTTTTTTTTTTTGTTTTTTGTTTTTTTTTTTTTTTGTTTTTTGTTTTTTGTTTTTTTTAACCTGCAATTCAGAACAACAGCTGGAGGTCAACTGTACAATGATAATTGTGTGGTTCTCTCTAGTAGCATCCCTCCTATTAATCATTCTGAGGCAGGAAGGAGTGATTCCTCTTCTTTCTGGGTGCATTGTGAAGTCAAGTTAGATGTACTTTATTTGTCTAGTCAGGTACCAGTCTGCCTGATAAATCCTTTTGTGAGGGGCTTATGCCAGTGCCTGGGTTGCTGTAAATAGACAACTGATAGTAACTGAGGTTTTTATTTTTAGATCTGTTTACCAGCTTTACACTGAAGTCTATCTTTCATTCCTTCCCTGGATCCTGTGAAAATATTTCTCATGTGGATACATCTGGGGGCCAATAGATATGTTTGAAGTTTCTCTGCCAAATGGTTCTGGAAACTCTTCTATCCACTTTTGGGTAGATGTTTCCTGAAAGATATAAGCAAGCAGAGGAACGCTTAGGTCTTTTAGTTACATATAGCAAGAAGTAGCTTCTTGCATTGTTTCAAACCTCTATATGGACTCTGTTAATTAAAATTTTCTAAATGTTATAAAGATCTTCCTATTCTGTCTTTAAATGTTCTGTTGGAATCACTACTCTATTTGAATGGAAATAGTCTTGGAAATAGTCTTCAGGAACGTTTTGGAAAATCCTTTTGCATTTTAGGATCAACCCTGTGAAATTTATTCCAATTTGGGGAAGGTATTTTTTTTTTTCCCCTATCAAAGTCTGTCTTAGTTTAGGCATAGAGTCCTGTGACCTCATTCTCTTTGAAACCTAGATGATAATACAGACAAAAATTCGGTTTTTAGGAGAGATCCCGTTTGGTGTTATGAGGTAGTACAGATTCAGGTTTTCCGGGTGCAGAATACCTGAGTAACTTTTCAGAATTATTTTATCATTAGTAGAAAGGAAGTTTTAACAGCAGGCACATCATGTACCCTGAGGAAATGAGGTGATTTGATACTCCAAATAAACACTCTGAAAGAGGTCACCAGATCTCTGATGCATACTTGATGACAGAGGATCTCTAGGCA
The DNA here is from genome assembly GCA_011075105.1 of Heteronetta atricapilla. Taxonomy (NCBI): domain Eukaryota; kingdom Metazoa; phylum Chordata; class Aves; order Anseriformes; family Anatidae; genus Heteronetta; species Heteronetta atricapilla. Next base: position 48,852,863 of record CM021735.1, read on the forward strand.
GAAGCTGTAAATTCTCTTTTAGGGCTTGATCCTGCTTCTGTTGTTGTAAGTGGCAGAAGTCTGTTAACACAGATGTCAGTAGGCTCTTAAGTCTCTTCGCAACAGAAAAAAGTGTTGAGGACTGTCAAGCTGTAGTGTTTGAGAGTGAGCTTCCTGTGTACTCTGGTGTGTGAATCTCTGGTTTTCATTCAGAATTATCACTAAAATTTTGAATTTTGAAAGTTCAGTTCTGTGATTTTTTTTTTATTTATTTTTTTGAATTTGCATGGTAGGTTTTACAACAAAATGATTTTTGTCATATTGTGCCCTATTGAAGTAAACTCATCACTTTGGGATTAAAGAAATATTGATATGATGACCTACTGCTAGCTGGAGAGACAAAAGAGTCTTTCACGTTTTCAAACTGTGCTTATTTTTATTCTAATGTACATTAATAGTTTAAAGAAACTAAAAAATAAAGCTTCTTACATACCACAATAAAAACTGTTACCTTTATTCACATTTCAGTTGGATCAACCACCCTGCCAATGAAAAGTAAAGTTTTAAAAGTTTCTTCAAAAATCATAAACAGAAATGGTCGGTCTACTTTAATGACAGGAGGTGCTGAGAATGCAATTATTTCTGACCCCGTAGCTGCTGTGGCCTCAGTTCCTTTTTCATCCACTTCAATTACAGCCTTTTGGACAACCTGAAATGCAATGTAGAGATAAAATTGGTGACAGAAATATATGTGAACAAGAAGAATGAAAATCAACGTGCCAGAAATTCAGTTGAAGTAGGCCTATATTAAGGACTGCAATGAGTAGGTCTGTGCAATCTAGCACTGTCTGTTACTGGTAGACCATATGTTGTCTCCCTCAGAAGTGTAGGAGTTGGCACAGCCATCATGACCACAATAGCTAAGGTGCAGATGTGCTAGTTCAGGTATGAGTGTGCTTTTCTATGTTCCTGAGTTTTTGTTCTTGCAGCTGGTGGTGTACAGCAACCAGTGCATTTCTACGGTGTTCCTCTTTGACACCAAACTGTACAGGACAGATTTTCTCAAAAGTGGGAGGTGTGATTTCACCAGTCACGAACACTTAATGGCTGGCTGTCATTTGCAGTTGATTTTATGAGAACTTAGGCAGATGTACCAGCCTTACTTTTACCCTGTATATTTCTATTTCTTACACGTGGTAGCACAGAGTAAATGTGGGCAACAGTCAGCTATAGTCCTTCACTGGTCGAAGGTCTTCCTTTCCCACTGAAACAGCTTGACAGGCGCTGTTTCTCTTTCCTTTTTTGTTCTTTCAGCCTCCAGCACTTCTGAGTACTTCTGCATTTGAGTCTGTATTGGTGAGCTGCCTGGTCAGCTGGTGCATTCCTAACTCCCAGACTCCTAGTTCTAGGAATGACTTACGTCAGGACAGTTGAAAGACTTCCCAAGTGCCAAGCTCTCTGCTAAATAACCTTAAGTAATAAAGTTGGCCATGAGAACTCACAGGGGTGGGATGCTCCTTTTTACAGCATCTGCAGTGGTCTATTTCATGTGGTTTGGAAGCAGCTGTGTTGTGATGATGCTTTATTGTGAGATTCTGTTTCTTCCCTGCCGAAGTGCGCAGAATTGAAGGCAGGATTGCTTTGATTTCTCTTTCTTGCTGTTACCTTTTTGAGATTTTTTTTTTTGGGGGGGGGGGGGGGGGGGGTTCTGATGTCCTTGTTGAGAAGAATACTTATCCTTGAACTGTGTATGAGGGTTTCCCTCTTTGGGTTTCCTTCCTTACCCTGGCATTTGCTATTTAACTGTCATTTACAATGTCTTGTTTACAGTTTGTGTTTAATTGTAACCCCCACCCTCCCCAAGCTATATTCTTCCTAAGACAGGGCTCTTCTCCAGTGACAGGCAAGCTTAAGAAGGTGAAACACGTGAAATGTGACCGCCCCGTACTTCTACACACCTCAGACTTGCAGTGGGATCCATGCTGTTTAAAGCGAGCAGATTCCATGTACTTGGCAGATGAGGTCCTATCCTACTAGTGTGCCTAGAAGTCTGTATGACCCTTAGCAAATAAATTTAGAAGGCTTACCTGTGAAACTGTTACATATTCTTGGTCTGTGAGATGACTAAGATCTGCTGTACGTGAAAAGATATTTTTAATTCCAAGAGCATAAAGCAATTTCTTCATTTTGTATTTTTGTTCTAGTTTGAACTTTGGAAATGAAATATCCATTTTCCTTTAAAATAAATAAATAAATACATCAATGCAAACTTGAGATATGTGGTAGGTCACTTGAATGCTGAAATGCTCACTACTTGGGAATTAAGATTCACACAGACAGTAAAACAAGAGGCAAAGGCTACAGAGTTTTTAGGCTGCCAGGACATCATCTGCTTTGTTGCATGCCAAAGATACTAGAAGTAATTTCCTAGTCAGAATAAAAGACTTCTGTGAATACTTCCAGAACCCTGCTACCAGGGTGACACACTCACTTACAGACCAGTGGAAGTGACTGTGACTCCAGGAATCACATTTCACGGGAATAATTTGTTTTTACATTTTCATATTCAAATGTATACATTACTCTGGGCTTCCACTGGTAGGAGAGGTTTCTTAACTATACATATATATTTTTTTCATATGTATACATGTTTATACATTTTGTAAACAGAAATATATGGATTTATTACATCTGGCTAAATTCAAAGAGAGAGAAGTCCTAATGAGGAATTTGGGCAGACTAGGTTGACTATGCCCTCAGAGAGCGGCATCTCTAACCGAGATGAGCCATAGACTCATCACCTTGGAACAGATGCTTTCTCGAAATGTTTGCCCATAGATGCCGCTGCACTCTGGGATGTGGGTAGGCTATTAAAGGGTGTCTACTCAGTAGATACAGAGACACCAGCATGTTAGAGGGGTCAGGAAGACCAGCTACTTTGTTTTGCTTTGTTGCTTTGCTGCAATAGACATAAAAGACAGGAGGGCCATGAGATGTCACAGCAGTACCTGCTCTTCATGTTTGCAAGCCAAGATTCCACAAGGTCTGTTGTCAAATGGTCTTCAAGTGAAATGTAATCTCCCTCCTTTTCTGGGATGACAACCAGCATGTAGGCTTTGCCTTTGTAGGGGAGTTTTATCACGTTGCATCTTAAATTCTCATCAAAGGTTGAATTAACTTTATCTGACTTGAACATCATGGGTACCTGTACACTTCTGTATTTGTTTATGTGGAAGGTTTCCATTTCTGTGAATTTGGAATTAAATGGATAGAGCCACTTGCCTGAGGAAAGAAAGAAACAAAATAGTTATCACAGAATCACAGAATCACAGAATTGTAGGTTGGAAGGGACCTCGAAAGATCATTGGGTCCAACCCCCCTGCCAAAGCAGGTTCCTCAGAGCAGGCTGCCCAGATAGGCATCCAGATGGGCCTTGAATACCTCCAGAGAAGGAGACTCCACAACCTCCCTAGGCAGCCTGTTCCAGTGCTCCACCACCCTCACCGTGAAGATCTTACACATGTTGGTGCGGAGCCTTCTGTGTTCTATCTTGTGGCCATTGCCCCTTGTCCTATCCCCACAAACCACTAAGAAGAGGTTGGCTACGTCCTCCTGTCTCCCACACCTCAAGTATTTATACACATTGATGAGATCCCCTCTCAGTCTTCTCCAGGCTGAACAGACCCAGGTCTCATCCTTTCTTCATAGGAAAGATACTCCAGGCCCCATATCATCTTTGTGGCCCTCCACTGCACTCTTTCCAGGAGATCCCTGTCTTTTTTGTACCGGGGAGCCCAGAACTGGACACAGTACTCCAGCTGAGGAGTATTACTCAGCTACCAGGGCAGAGCAGAGGGGGAGGATCACATCCCTCGACCTGCTGACCACACTCCTTTTAATGCATGCCAGGATCCCATTGGCCCTCTTGGCAACCAGGGCACACTGCTGACTCATGGCCAACCTGTTGTCCACCAGGACCCCCAGGTCCTTCTCAGAGCTCCTGTCCAGCAGGTCGTCCCCCAGACTGTACTGATACATCCATTTGTTCCTTCCCAGGTGCAGGACTCTACACTTGCTCTTATTAAACCACATTTGGTTTCTTCCTGCCCATCTCTCCAGCTGGTCCAGGTCTCACTGAATGGCAGCACAGCCTTCTGGAGTGTCAGCCACTCCTCCCAGCTTTTTGTCATCGGTGTACTTGCTGAGGGCGGACACTATTCCCTCATCAAGGTCGTTGATGAAGATGTTGAACAAGACCGGACCCAGCACTGACCCCCTGGGGAACACCACTGCTCACAGGTCTCCAGCTGGGCTCTGCATCGCTGATCACCACCCTCTGAGCTCGGCCACTCCTCTATCCCACACTTTCTCAGCTTTGCTAGCAGGATGTCATGGGCGACAGTAACGAAAGCCTTGCTAAAGTCAAGGTAGATGATATCCACTGCTCTCCCCCCATCTACCCAGCTGGTGATGCCATCATAGAAGGCAATGAGGTTGGTCGAGCATGACTTCCCCTTGGTGAATCCATGCTGATTACTCCTCATAACCTTCTCTTCCAATTGCTTGGAGATGGCATCCAGAACAAGAGGTTCCAACACCTTTCCAGGGACAGAGGTGAGACTGGCCTGTAGTTTCCTGGATCCTCCTTCTTGCCCTTCTTGAAGATTGGAGTGACACTGGCTATCCCCCAGTCTTTAGGCACATCACCTGTTCTCCAGGACCTTTCAAAGATGATAGAGAGTGGTTCAATGATCACCTCTGCCAGCTCAGTTAGCACATGTGAATGCATGCCGTTGGGACCCATGGATTTGTGTGTGTTGAGCCCATTCAGATGCTCCTGAACCACTCCCTTGTCAACCAGGGGGGAGCTCTCCATTTCCCAGACCCTTTGTCCTCTCGCCAGGGGTGGGGAGTCATAGGGGGGAGTCCTTGAAGCAAAGACTGAAGCAAAGAAAGCATTCGGTATCTCTGCCTTCTCGGTGTCTCCCATGACCAGGTCACCCCCCTCATTCAGCAAGGGACCCACTTTATCCCTAGTCTTCCTTTTGCTGTTTACATACTTGAAAAAAACCTTCCTATTATCCTTTATCTCTTTTGCAAGCCTCACCTCTAGGTGGGCTTTAGCCTTCCTCATTGCGTCCCTGCAGGCCCTGACAACACCTCTATACTCCTCCCAAGAGGACAGGCCTTTTTTCCACATTTCATAGACCTTCCTCTTCCTCTTGATCTTATTGATGAGCTCCTTGCTCATCGACACAGGTTTCCTGCCCCCCTTCCCCAATTTCCTACTCTTTAGGACGCACCAGTCCTGAGCTTGGAAGAAGTGCTACTTAAATGTAGCCCAGCTCTCACAAGCACCCTTGCCTTCAAGCAACCTAGCCCATGAGATACTCCCAAGCAGTTCCTGGAAGAGGTCAAAGTTGGCTCTTCGAAACTCTAGGGAAGCAATCCTACTTTTAGCCTTTCTTCTTCCACCAAGTTCCATCTTGAACTCCACCATCTCATGGTTGCTGCATCCCAAGCTGCTCCCAGCCTTCACATCCCTAGCAAGCCCATCCGGGTTGGTAAGAACAAGGTCCAGGAGCACCTCCCGCCTCGTCGGCTCCTCTACCACCTATGTCAGAAAATTGTTCTCAATGCATTGTAGGAATCATTCAGACTGCGCGTGCCTGGCCGAGTCGCTTACCCAGCAGATGTCTGGGTAAGAAGTCCCCCATGAGGACCAGTGCCTGTGATCATGAAGCTACTAGCAGCTGCTTGGAGAAGGCCTCATCCACCTCCTCCTCCTGACCTGGTGACCTGTAGTAGACCCCCATCACCGTGTCTCCCATACCAGCCCACCCCTTAATTCTCACCCACAAGCTCTCCACTTGTCCTTCACCCTCCCCCAAGTGGAGCTGGGTACACTATAACTGCTCCCTCACATAAAGGGCAACACAACCCCCTCGCTTCCCCAGCCTGTCTTTCCTAAAAGGACATAGCCCTCCATGACAGCATTCCAGTCATGCGAGCTGTCCCATGTCTCCGTGATCACAACGAGATCGTGGCCCTGCGACCAAACACAGATCTCAAGCTCATCCTGTTTATTTCCCATGCTCCGCGCATTGGTGTACAGGCATTTCAGGGAAGCAGCAGGTGCAGTTACCCCTGGGGGGATGTGAGAAGAAGATTCTGGATGGGGTATCGGGAACATTACCTTACCTGAGGAGACCTCAGACAATCCTATGGGAGAGCTCAGAGGTTTTTTGTGGAGCTATGTTTAAATGAGAAGGGGCATGATTTAAATACAAGTGCGCAACTCAGGCCTTGAAGGACTGTGAAGATAATGTAGGCCCAGGGCTGATAACCTTGAGTGATGTTACAACTAAAATATGCGGAACTATGTTCAGGAGGAGAGACGGCACCGTTGTACCAATTATATTAGTGGTAGAGACGTGTGCATAGAGAAGCTAGACCAATTGTAAGTTGTTGTCTGCGCATGCTGTAGGGGTAGCATATATATACCTTGCTAGAACATTCATTAAAGGAGAACGATTATACTCGCATTGAGGTTGCGTCGTTACTCCGGGTCACTCCCATTCTGACAGTTTTTCCCTGTCGTCAACAGTGACAGTAGTGATCACTTCCCGCAGCCCTTCTCTGTCACTTTTAGCTACCCTCCCTTCCCCCATCAAACCTAGTTTAAAGCCCTGGTAATCAGCCCAGAGAGTTTGCTCCCCAACACACTTGTGCCCCACTTGCTGAGTTGGTGTCTGTCAGCACCCCACATACCTGGCTTCTCAAAGGACTGCCCAAGATCAAAATACCCAAATCCCTGGTCCAGACACCACCCGCTCAGCCAGACATTCACCTGTCCTGTTCTTATGTGTATTAAATATATATATATAAAATCATTTTTGTAGCTCGTTGAAGTGGATGTCAGTCTTTAAATACTTTTTTTTTTTTTTTTTTTTTTTTTTACAGCAGGAGAAGGAACTAATGCACAAAATAAACTGCTTCATTCACAAAGAAAGGAGGGAAATATTTTTCTAAGGTGGATTAGTTGTCAGTCAAATTCAGAACTGATATCCCTTTTGTTTATTGCATGCCATGTGAGCATCTGTCTTTTATTAACATCCCACCTTCTCTGAAAATTTCTACCAGCTGTTCAACATCCTGTTTTTAAAGTAATTATACATTCTCTTGGATGAGGATTCAGCAGTGCATTGTCTAGTAAGGTGCACTGGAATGTGACCTTTCCTAGGCTATTGATTCTGATTTCTACACTTGCTTTCAATCTTAGTCACAGCCACTTATCTCTTTTCTCTGGTTTTCTGCAAGGGAAAGTAACCTTGGCATTAGACAAGCTGCATTTTTTAAACCTAAGAGAGTAAACTTAGTCTGCAGAGAGGCTGTATGGCTGCAGCATAATTTTCTTTGTTCTCATGGGTGCATTTATTTTAATGGGGTTTCTGTGGATGGCATCTGCTGAGTGCCTTCGACTGCAGTGGCTATGAGTATGGGGTCCCTGCAGAGCATTCCTCTCTTCCTATTTGCCATCCTAGCTCTTCAGCTTGGCTTTTACCTAACCGGGTGTCTCCGGCTTCCATATGGCTGTATCAGAGTGAAGTGTGGGCTGTGCTCCCTGTCACTGTCAGGTTCTCCTTTGCCTTATCACTTTGGTTCCTCTCAGGGAAAAAGGTTCTTGAATGAAATAGATAAACATTTTTATTGTCATAATTTTGTGTACTTCACACAATCAGCCAATGATTTCATACCCAGTATCATGTATTCAAAAAACTATTGTGATTAAGGTTTTTTTCATTTCAAGAGCTGAGAGAAAAACTAAAATTCTTTAGTCACAAAGAGGGATTGTTCAAAGAAAGACTGAAATAGGGCTTATAGGGCTTTTTGTTCTCTTTGACTCCTAGTTGCATGGAAGAAATAATAAAAAAGTGTGGTTCCCTATCATGAAAAATAATTTTGTAGTGAATAAGCCTACTAGGAAGTAAATCTATGTAGAGAAAACAGGACATGAGAATTCATTTAAACTTCCCCTGATGTAGATGAAGTCAAAGTCCTGTTTCTTCTAAAAAATAACCATTTTGTAAAATAAAAACAATACTTACCTTTAAACAAAATGTAGTCCACAAGTAACAGCTTATTATGGCGGTCGAGCTCTTCAAAAATCTCTGGGATTTTTCCTTTGGTCCTTTGGTTAATATTTTGATTTATAACAGATTTTGCCTGTGTATTGTTCTGAAAGTCCACATGCAGGAATTCCATATCAAAGTACTGCTTCGATAAATTGAGGAAATCCTCCCTGACTATGAAGTCGTTTTGGATAAAGGAAAGAATACCTTGCTCAAAGAGAAGCTCTTCATTCATTGTGATGTTATCTTTCAGTTGTTTGAACAAAGATGGTAAATAATGGTGATCTCTGTCCTTCAAAGCGTGAAGGTTCAGACCTTTTACTATTTGTCTCTGTGTTTCCCCTTTGGCTGCCAGCATATATGTAGCCATGAGAGTTGATACAGAAAGGGGAGAAATTATGACATTGTTATCATGTGTCATTGCAATTTTTCTGTAGAGATTGAATCCAAAATTTGCTGTCTTTTCAGTGAAGTTGTAAAGAGTGAACTCTTCAAGATCTTGCTCTTCAAAAGGTTTAGAGAAATTTCTATGCTGATGCCATTCTTCAGAAATATTGTCATTTTTATTTCTTCCTAAGAAATTATGCTTTTTTTCCTTCTTTGGATTTTTAGGTTTGATGTCAGCCTTGCTGATTTGAAGACATATTTCACATAAAAGGAGTAAATAAATTCCTGTTTTCATGTTGGCATCCAGTAATGAGCTTTTTTATTCTTTTTTCCTAGTAAAGAAAAAGGTACATAAAATAAAGCAAAACAATAAATTTTCATTTGTTATTTGAATCACAACATGAAAAGTCATGTAAGTAGCAAGGATCTTTCTGCATCTTCAGTGTATACACTCTAAATTTAAGGCCTGGTTCCTATCTCAAGGGTCAAATTTCAATCAGTGAAAGAGAGAAGTTTCCACATTTAGTAATAGAATCCAGAAGAAATGCTATGACCTGCTATTGACAGTTCATTTCAGAAGTATTTCACTGATTTTCCTTTGCTAATTTGTAATTCCTTTACAAAATCCAACCCAGATTTCAAGTGAGACATCCAGCTCAAAGAGGAACAATCAACCTGTTGGAACAGCGTGGCAGCTTTTGCTCCTGTGAAACTGATGCCAACCGTAAGCACAAGCTCTCTAGGCAGCACACGTTGGAAGTGATAATGTCTCTGGACAGCTCTGACACAGACTAATCCCGGATGGAGATCGGCTGAGGAGATGAGACACCTGTAACTTTCTGCTGTTCATGGGCACTGACAGGTGGGTTGCAGTCTCCATGCCATGAGGCTTAGTCATGGTCACCATTCTTATGGGATACATCTGTCAGTGGTGGCCTGACAGTCACGATCCCTTCTGTAGGGATGTTGACACTTCGTATTTGTCACCTTACCTGTTTTATGTCAGAGGCATGTTGTATCAACAAGATACAATTCCTTAGGAAAAAATAAGCATTAGAGAAGCACAAAAACTGTCTGCTTTGATAAATGCCAGAAAACAACCTGGCATGGGGAGTCAGAGAACATCCTATTTAAAATTCTTTTTCAAAAAGACACTCAAATACCTGTACGTTATACCCCAAAGTCAAATTACAGCCACTAGGTTTTGTTCTAGAAATGGTGAATTCCAAGAGTCAAACAGAAAAATATTTAAGTATGTAAATACTTACTAAATATTTCAGAAATGACTCAGAGAATGCTGAAGTTCTGCGCTACAAATTACTTTTGCAAACTTGAAAAACTGAGTTTTGCCATGTAACATATGTCTAGTTTTCCCAAGAGAAACTTTTAGAAGGATACGTTTACTTAGTTATGTAGAAAGTGAAAATGAGACAAAACCAGTCTGTCTTTAAACGAAAGGGTATTAAGCCAAGCTCATCAAAATAAATCAGGATTAAATCCACTGACATACAGATTGCACAAAGTTGATCCAAGACAAGATAGAATCTGTGCCTATGGGACTTTTACCCATTCATTCATCTAACCACATTTAAAAAACAAACATAGTCTTGAAATATGTAACTGTGGTTTAATAGGGAACTAGACAGCAATGACACTTCGTCAAGATAAGATATCTTTCACATATGTGAAGGAAAACAAAGAGCCTAATAATAAGATGGCACCAGTGGATCTTAGTCAAGTAAAAACATTTTTTTAGGGATATTATCTATTACCGAAAGGTGGTTGTGCTCAATTAAAAAAAAAAAAAAAAAAAAAAAAAAAAAAAAAAATTAATTTGTTAAAAAATGAGACATTGTAGGTTTTAATGGTATCTGTAATTATACCTCTTGCCTGGTCAACACTTGTTGGAGAGCTGGGCTTCAGCTACTCTCATAACGAGAATAAAAGAATTTTTATTTATTTCACTTTTAGTATCCCTAAAACATCTGGAGTTCAGTGTACAATCAGTAGGTGAAGTACTTCTGTAAATGTGAAGGAGAGTACTAATGTGGCCCTGGAGAAACAAGGAAGACTTAGACATAGGAAATTTTGGTCAGTGAACCTGACCAGCACTCCACTGCCAAAAGCAACATCAGAAAGGAGGTCAAAGTTCTGTGAAAGCCCAGATAAATATTGTTAAGACACACGAGATTTTCTATGCCACACACAGAGCAGCACTCAAGGAAACATTGTGGCTACGGTGTTTGAATCCCTAGTGATAACATCCTGGTATGTGGCTCTATCAAGAGGGCCAGCCTCTAATTCAACAAGAGAACAGGTTGCAGTTCTAACCTCAGTATCATATGGAGAAAAGTGATGAAGCTGCTAATGTACTCCTGTTTGCAGGCTGCTGTGCAGTTTTTTCTAGTTTATTCTACTAAGTCAACATGAAATTTCATATTACTGCCTATACTTACCAAGTCCCCAAGGGGACTTGAGGCTCAAGACTGAAAATACGATGTCATTATGAGGAATACTTGCCCTTCATAATTTCATTTCACTTTTCTTTTTTCTGATACATGTTGATCTGATGTCCATTCAGATCACTCCTGATCACTTGTCATAAGATTCTCTTTTCTTTTACACTTCAATGTCCAGTAAATGCTGGAGCAGGTTTGACAATGCTGTCTTCTGCCTGAAAATACCATGTTTCAATGCCAAATAGCATGAGGATGAAACAGTTGCTCTGTGATTACAAATAAAGTGTTTCACACAAGTTGTGATTTCTGAGCAAAATTAATACAGAATCTCTCATCTGTCAAACAATATGTTTGGAGAGAACTGGACATATTTTCCAGAAAGACTCAAGGCAAACTTTGTCATCAAACTTTAGCACCATTTACACATTGCTTGTGTAAAGTGGCACATGCAAATGCAATTTTCAAGCAGAAAATGCAAATATGCTCATCATTCATCTTTCCATCAAAGCAATATACAAACTCTTCTCCCATAAAGCAGTGTTGAATTGCACCTTATGGAAAAATTTTGAATGGCTAAAATCTTTGGAGCTTCATTTTCCCATTGCAAATTAAACAAGATGTTCAAGACCACTGTGAAGCCTGCACAGAATCCTTTTGTGTTGCAGTGGCATGTTAATAGATAAAAGAGATGAAAAGATGGATTGCATGACCCATCATTAAAGTAGTAAGTGATTCAACAATCTAGAAAACACATGGCAACTATTAACTACTCCTTTTTAGTTAAGGATCTATAACAGCAAATTACAGTCATTGTACAATTTGTGATTTGGCATATGGGAAAGCTGGTTTTATTTGATTGCCATTTATTTAGAGTTCAACTGAATTTCACAGTTGCCTGATTCAGGCTGTGGGAGTTAGTCTTGAAAAGGTATGTTGATGTGAGTACTGAGACATTTGGGTGCCAAGTCACAGGGTGCTTTTGGCAGTCAGGTGGTGTGCTATTTTCTTTTGAGATAATAGGTCACGTTCTGTACTTGGTGAAACACAGATGGGCTGTAATGACTTAATCAGGAGGCAGTGAGATCCCTGAATGTTGTGCCTCCTCTTGAGTGCATGACAGCCAGGGAGAACATAGTAAAATATGCAGCTTACTGCATTTGTGAATATATATTTTTTTATTTTCTTTTTCTTTCCTGTTAACTCTTGCTTTATCTGCAGTGATATTCCTACTGTCTTTACTGGCTGAAGAGACAGATTGTGCAAATCTTCATGTTTGTTTAGTCTGCATTTGATGTAATCCCCAAATCTCACATGAAAACCCAGCTCTCTATGTGCTGTCTCTCAGCTAAGATGATGTGCAGCCCTTCCTGGCACCCAGGAGGTCTGGATTCTGCAGGACCAGAGTAGGGAAGGGACTGCCTTGAATTCAGCTCCTGCCTTACCAAGTGGAGCACCAGCTGCTTCTGTGGGGTTGGGGCAGTTGCTCTCCCTGATGGACCATAAATACATCTGTTAAGAGCTCTTAGAGCAACTCTGCCCCTTATGTAGTGACCTCCTTCTGTGGGAAGGAAGATAGGCACAGAGTATGTTCCTGCACCAGAGCTATGCCTACACTGCCAGCAGAGCAGGACCTCTTCTGCATCTGATCATGTTTGGGGCTGGTTTTCCCCAAGGAATCATTCCTTATTCAAGGAGGTAACTAGACACTGCAGGGTCATGCTTGTCAAAGAGGCAGGGACTGGAAAGTGTCATTTCTGACAACCCATTATAAAGAAAGGGCTTTCTGCAACAGCAGCAGTTCCCCTAAAAGAGCACTGGGCCTAACTGCTCACTAGTTGTTGCAGAGAACTGTCTCTTTCCATCTTCTCTGCGGATGGCACAGTTGCTGTGTAACAGTGCTGCACTTGGCAGGTGTCACTGATGTGTCTCATTTGGAACAGGCTGGTTGGTGCTTGGCTTGGGAGGACCACCAAATCTCCCCCAGGAGATGTGAGAGGAATGCCATGAGCTGCCTTCCAGGTTGCTCTGCTGCCCTAGCACAAACAGATTTCAGACTGAAAGGATGGGGCAAACTCAGAAGACCTCGTTTACTGACACGCCCCAGACCAACTCAGCAATCAATAAGAGTCCTGCTTCTTCAGGTGTACAACAAATGCTACTGGTTCAGGTGTTACAAACATCACAGGATTAAGAACCTCACAATTTCACTAAACAGTAACTGAAAGACTGATATTGCAGCACTTTAAAACACACATTACATCAGCTTTGTCATTCACCTTTGACAACAGAGTTAGAAACACATCATGTCCTCTAGGACTGGGAAAAACATTTTTGGCAATAAGGTGATATTTTTGCACATTATAGCCTTGCAGTTTTTGATTTCTAGAGTGAAGCTTATTACTAATTTTGAGAATCTTTACAAAAAGAATAGGTAGTTCCTTAATAAACATCTGTGACAGAGAAAAGTTAGTATTTTTTTTCCATTTTAAGAAATAATGTTTTCTAGTAGTCTCAAATATAAAATAAGTTTCTTGTTCAAGTTTATTTTTTTTCTGAAGGCATTATAGCAAGAGAAAAATTGAATATATTAGAATATTGATTAAGACCTACAACCATTTAAAACATCACATCTTAGAGAATAGCTGACAAATATATATGAATGACATTAATATATGTAATAACGTAATCCTCCCCCATACAATACAAATGCTTCATATAAAGATTGACTTACCTATTAGGTAGCTCCTCTGTTACTTAATCAACTACGTTTAAAAACCAAATGAAGGTGGCTGTCCCATATAGAAGTTTTTCAACAAATATTTGCTCTTTCAAAGAGTGATAACCTGGTTTTGTCTGTTATAAATTAACTGCTTGATAAACACTGAGTGTTGTGTTTCCCATAAATGGCATAATGAAGGAGGGTTATATTCCAGTAAATATATTATATATTTCATTAGGAAAAAAAAAAAAAAAAAAAGAGAGAACTATAAACTCTCTGCATCCAGCCCTTCAGTAGCCCAACAGGATTTGGTCCCATACATCCAATTGCCCATGAGAATTATTTTACTAAGCTAGTTAGTGGCAGGAGCAGTATCCAATCCTGTTGCCATTTTGTAAAAGAATAGGTCAATATTCACTGAGGCAGGGGAAACAAAAGGGAGGGAGGGAGCAGATGCAGAGCATTTGTAGGGGTGTTGCCAGGTCCCCAGCCCTGCAATGAGGCCGTTCCATTCAGAGGAGAAATCAGGGCCTTTTCATCTCCCTTTTCAAGAGTGTACCATCTATTCAGTAAAGTAGCAGTATGCCAAAATTAAGCAACTGATAAGCACCAAGTGATGTTTCTCCTAAAAATGACCGAATGTGGGAAGCGGGTACTCCTGCAGAAGTTGTGCAGATCTATGAGATATAAGGGTAAGCTGCTTAACTTTGAGTTGATCTTGCTTGGAGAGATTTGACAGGTTGTTCTTGGGTCTTGAGCACTCTAAGTTGGGCAAGGCACATACTTTAAGACAGAGTGTTTACTCTGCAATTGCTGTAGTGTGGGCATGATCTAAACTCTTCACTATTTTGATCATTGGCTTAATTCCAAGTAAAATGTAAACATGGAACTTTTTCTCTCCCCCTCATGCTCCTAAATTACATTTAAAATACTCCTAAATGAAACAGAACATTTCATTCTGGTTTGGATTTTAAAGAAAAAAATAATTGGCCTTAAAACTGGAGATGACAGAACTGGTCTCTATTTGTCAACTGAACTGAAAAAAAAGAAAAAGACCATTTGCAGTCTAAGTGGAAGCTTAGTCAGAGGAAAGCCCATAAAGGGGCTGGGCATCCAGGACTCAATGCCAAAAGTCTGATGTGTGTTGCTGATGAGCATTACTTCTCTAAAAGTGACAACAGCATTTGTGTACAAAGTGCAAGACTGCCTGAGGAAGTGCTTAATATCTGAATGTAGCCTTCCCTGGTGTGACCATTTTGTGTCCACTTCACAAGGTTGCACTGCTGGGGGGCACTTGTAGGTTTTATGTGCTTAATATGTTCAACAGAGCCACGAATGGTCGCTGGCTCTAGGTGTATAGACTATTCCTTAGTTTAAGTTCTTCTAAAATATTCTTCCTTTTTAAAATATCCTTCCTTTCTAATAATAAGCCCCAAGTATAGGCATTTTATTAAAGAATACACAAATGTAAGACTGGGCTACAGAGTTAACATCACACAGCCTGTTCCTTGACAGGGAACAGGGAACCCCAAAATGTCCACAGTGAATGCCCCAGTGACTCCACAACTTCAGTTCTCTGATGACTGGACTTATTTTTTTTTCTACTTTCTGGTCTATATTTATTTGTGGTTAATTCAGTTGGACTTGAAATTCAAATTTCTTCTCACTGCACAGAGGAAATTTGCATCTGCTATGGTCGAAGAAAACTGCATTTCTGTAACGTGGATCTGAATCTGTGTGTGTTCTGTTGTACTGTGGTCTTGGCCCAATAACACACTATAAGGAAAACCTGATCTGTGCAAAGCAATACCCAGCTTTTGTACTCAGTAAAATTACCATTGTTATTAGCAATGATGATAGAAACAGAGCCTCTTCCTAGTTCTTGCTACAAGCCCCTGGCATGCACAGTCACCACTGGAAGTCTTGCTTGAGTTAAGACATAGCACTAGTGATATCTGATATTCAACAGCTGAAGTCTTGTGTATGCAAGGTGATGAAAAGAAGAGTTTGAAGAGATCTTAAAGTCTTCAAATCTCTCAGTTAAATCTTTTCCGAAGCACATAAAACACATAAATGCTATTTAGGCTGTTATGAGATGTACTGGCTGTGCACAGAGCTCAGAGGGAACTGTCTTCCTCTCTAGTTACTCATGAAGCCCCTGCTAATTTTCGTGCTGGGTAACACCTTGCTGAGAGTATCCTCCACACATGACCAGGACTAGCACATTCCTCCCACCAAATACTATTAATATTGTCAGTCACCCCTTGAATTCAGCAGAATTTTTTGAGCAGTAATCCAGCACACAGCATATGGGTAGCACCCATACTATACATACTTAAAGAGTCATTTTCTGTGAGAGGATTGCCAGCGTGTCACACTGCCAAAATTGCACTTTTCTGCAGCTAATGGCAAAACCAACCCTGGGACCAAAACCAGCAATAGCAGTATATATATGTTGTCACCCAGCTGCATCTCTGGTAGGAACTTTGGGCAGCACAGCATTGCCACTGTGCTGAGGATGGGCAATATGCAACTGCAAAGTCATCAGTGGAGCTGAAGACTGTCTCTCCTCTGATAGACAAGTTTTTTTTGGAGTCATATAAAACTCTGCCAAACCTGGCAGTGATATGTAGACCAGGTTTTCATCAAGTTGTTTGTCAAATATCCTGCAGGTCTTGGCTACCTGCCGTAAATATGGCACAGACAAGCTCACCTGCTTGTTCCAAACACTGTTTCAAGTCCATTTCATCCTTTTGCAGTTCTTGAGGAGCTGGCAACTCCTCTGCTTCAGTGGCTGCTTTTCCTTGAACCCAAATTATGTTACTTTTCTCAGTCTGGTTTAAGAGACACAATCAGTCATCATAGTTATCAGTCAGTGCTGTCTTAGTATTTGTTTTGCTTTGGGCTTATGTTCCCTATGCTAGCTATGGTTTCAATTACAAGCTCCTTGGTACAACACTCGTGTTTCCTTTGATAGTGCCACTGTCTCACATGCCATGCTCCATTTCAGCAATAGTCTGTAACCTGACCACAGCTAAGCCTCCAATGCCCATATGATGGGCATAATCCCAGTACCAAGAGATCAGGTTCCAGAGAGGAAGCTGGTGGTTTAATTAAGTGTATCGCTACCAGGGTCACAGTAAGAGATTTTTGAACTTGTGTTTCTTGTCTTTTTTTTTTTTTTTTTTTTTTTTTTTTTTTTTTAACAAGGTTGTTTCCTGCTAGTAACCAGATAGATACATTTCACTGTGGAATTTCCAGCTAGTTGTTACCCATTTGGTTTCTTAAGGGTAGACACAGGATAATTCCGTCTTGATGGAGCTAGTTGAGGTCAGTCAGAAATTCTGTCCAGGCTGGAGTCTGATGAGAAGAATTAAGGTAAAAACTGTTAATTTAGGAAAATATTTGGGACTGGGTATTAGTTAAATGTGATCTAACCTCTTCCATTCTTCCTAGACTAAACAAATAACAGTGCACTAAGAATTGTGCAGGAGAGACATTAGTGATGATTTTCAAGGATCTGTATTATTTCTTCTGAACTGTCACAGTGAGATTGCTCATAACACATAAACTAACATGCTCTAACAGCTATAGAACAGTTCTTTACACAGTCTCTTGAGCACAGTTTGTCAACTAGATGATTCATCAAGGTGGCTGATGCTTCTCCCATTCAGAGTGTGCATTATAATTGAAATCAGCTGGATATAAACACCCTGATGGCTCCATACCTATGCTGCTTATAAGCCTGGCCAAAGAGAACTAGGCTCATGCAATTGTTCATATGGAGTGACAGTGAAAGCATCTCTGAGAGGCACATATTCCTGTATCACACTTGGGGTGGGTTGTCTGCATTACAGTACTTAGTAGTACTGGATGGACAAAGCAGTAAAACTGTAAGATTTTATAATATAGAGCTAAAGCATCACCATTCTGTTTTCAAATTCACAGTCAAATGTAGTCTAATTGTCCCTGAGCATGGAAGTAGAAATGTAATTTCTTGTTAGTAGGATGTCTTACTGTGAAAGTTGTCATAAGGAATATGAAAACGGTGAAGTAAGGGAATAGTGTGAGAAGTACTATCAGTTTTCAATAGCAGGTAAAACAAACAAACACCAGCTGTAATGGAAGTAGCCTGAATCCTGCTTTGCTCCAGGGAATGGAGTAAATTACCTTTAAAGCCACTCCCAGCTTTATTTCTTGTGATTCTCTGACTCACAAGAAGGGAACATTTTTATTCTGAATAACTTACCTGAGATGTGCCTTTGCATCTAAGAATTAAGTCCTACAGCAGAGTGGTTGGTGATTGTCTAGTCTCTGTGGAGCCAGCAGGTGTCATCAGAACCTTTATTTCTCCTATGGGAAGAAGGATAATTTTGTGTGCTGGGACATCTGCCCTTTTCTGTGCCTTACTAAGTCTGTATCATGAGGCAGGACTTAAGCAGTCAGGAGAGACAAACTAAAACAAAAATCCCTAGAAAGTATTTCTGTCCTCTTGGGAGGTCATCCCAAATCTTCTCCAGTAGATGTGAAATGCAAGTGCATATCTATCTTAAATTCCTGAAAAGATCAACTTTAAAGACATGAATTACAAAGGGTCCAAGTGATTTGTGATTTGTATGTCTAGGGAAAGAAAAAGGAAGGCATTTTCTGTGACTTTGCATTTGCATTTGCAAAGTCAGAAAATATTGTCATCAACTGCTTGTGATCTTCTGAACTTGGAATATGACATATTTTCTTGATATTGCTTATCCATATTCCATGTTTACATGCATTGTGCATACATCTCCTTACTGCTGCAATAATCTAGTTGAATTCCTGTGACTTGTACTCTTTGACTGTCTGGTCTGAAGCAATTACCTGGTGCAATGAAGAATTCTTTGTCCTTTGGCCTCTGTAAAAGTCAAGCAAAAAGATGCTCCCTTGCTCTTGTGAAATGTGCTGAGGTTTACTAAGTGCCAAAAAAGCACAGTTAGTGTTAGCCACAGTGTCCAGAGTGGCTGGCAAATAGTTGAACATTGTGTTTGGTTTGTTTGTTTGTTTTCCTTTTAAACATGGACATCAAATACAATAACCTGCTTCAAGTCTGGTGCTAGTTCTCATGGCTTCAGTGTGGACTTCAAGTAGGCTGCATTGGGTGGGTATATAAAAATAAGTTTTCTTCCTAGAAAAATCATGCACCTGCCTGGCTGTGCTTCCACAAAATATTTAAGCAAGGGTTAGTTTTCATAAAGGAATTAATGTCTTTCTTTAAGGTAAAATGGCTTATGCACTGTACTAAACCTGACATCCCATGAAACAGGTCAGGAGCCATGCACTTCTCTCCATTCCTGTTTGCTGATCCTGGGACCAGTGACTGAGTTTATCTGAAATGATAAAAATAAAGCAGAGAAGAAAGGGCAAATAAACAAATGTTTAAGAATATGTGAGCATTTTTTTCAAGTATGTTATGAAGTTCTCATAAGGCAAGAACATGGTTCTTGTGAATTTGAGTTAAAAAGATAAATTGCACACTGCTGCATAGAAGAGATATCTATAATGACCAGCCTCAGATGCAAGGACAGAGACATTGTACACTTGGTGTCTATCATTCAGTCATTTATATAATGTTAGTTTTTGAGGAACAGACATAAAAGTCCTCTATCAATTGAAAAAAAAAATTAACTGATATGTTCAGTGTTTTCTTTCCATAAGGAAAAATATTTAGAGAATGAAACAGTTAAATGGACAACAATCCCTGTCTATGAGCTGTGTAGGGACTGCAATACGATTTTCTTTATGCTTCATAAGAATATTACATTTAATATGTGGGCAGTGCCAGATGTGAGGTGTTAATTATTCATTTCCTTGATTTAAGTGCTAATGTCACTTAGCAACCTTACTCATCTTTGAAATGGAACTTTTTATGGATGCACATAGACTGCTAGTGAGAATAACATTTATATTAGAAAAAAAATATTTGGGAAATGGAGTTGATGCATGAATCCCTTTCACTTCTTATGGGATCCAGGTGAAAATTTTATATTCTTTTGAGAGATTTCCTTCAGAGTGCTACAGCACTTTATTGCTCTTCCCAGTTCCTGACATTTTCTAGCTTCGTAAATGTGACTCAGTGATATTTCAATATTTTTTTCTTGTTTAAAATTAAAAATCATTTTTTATATATTTTGGAAATATCCTCTGCTTGCATCCCCAATGACAAAATGATAAAGATCAGCAATATACCAAATTCAGACAAATTTCACGAAGTTGAATAACCTGACCTAGGGCAGGCTTTTAGTGCCTGCACTGTAAAAGGCTGGAGCTGATGTGCTTGCCTTTGTGAGACATCAGAGAATCCACTACAGAGAGACTATAGAAACCAGGTTTTACTGATTCTGTAGACCAGATAACTTTGTATTTGCAAATAATATTGCATGTTTCAGGATTTGTATATTTATTTTTGTGCTGGTAAGTTAGGCTTTCAGTGTATTTATTGGAGGTAAATGCAACCTTATTATTAACTTACTGGATAACAAACCATAGTATGGTTTGTTCATACTGAGAATTTTATTTTGTATTTTTTGAATATTTATCTACTTCCAGAGGGTGAAAGGACAGCTGCTAGGAAGGGAGAAGTAGAGGGAGACAATCAAGGTAGCAGGAAGCTGATATTTCATTGAACTGAGCCCAGAAATAGTAACCATCCTGGCTCAAAACCTGGCCATTGAAGGCTGTTCCTTGGCTAGTGATGGCACTTCTCCATGTTGTTGGCTTGGCAGTGCAGTGTCTTTGAATGCTGATTCACTTGGAGTAGAAGGCTGTGTTCCCAGAGGACATGGACCATAGGCCAGCTTAAAGTGCCTTCACCGTCAGGGCCTCTCTAGAGACAGGAATAGGTTAATCTTGCCATTCTGTGCTCCAGCCATAAGAATAATATCCAACACTACTCAATATGCCTTTTCTTGGAAAGATTCCCAGTCTCCTACAGTCAAGGTTTTGTGCAAACTGAAGAGTTTAAAAGCCTGCAATACTCTATGTTATATATTCCTTTAAAGAGAGTGGAGTCTCTAGTACGTGAATAGCCTTCAGATGCTTCTTGGATCTGAGGCCAGATCAGAATAAGTCACTGAATATATCCAAGACATCCTTCTTTCCTCCCAGAAGGTCTCATCTAGCATCTTCAAATTATTCCTTCTTAGTCATTTTTGATTGAAAGCACCTACTTTGCTCCCTATATAATGAAAGAATTTTTGGAACCCACTGAAGTCATTCTGTACTGAATGATAGTAACCTTGGTCAGCAGCTGATTATAGAATGAATGTGAGATATCTGCATCATATAATTTGCATTTGATGGGGGTATTCATTTTTCATTTTAGCATTGCAATGAACATGGAAGCATTTGCATTGACAGGAGGTTTAAATT
Organism: Heteronetta atricapilla; assembly: GCA_011075105.1. Classification (NCBI taxonomy): domain Eukaryota; kingdom Metazoa; phylum Chordata; class Aves; order Anseriformes; family Anatidae; genus Heteronetta; species Heteronetta atricapilla. The sequence goes on from CM021735.1 coordinate 48,873,943, forward strand.
ACCATTCACCACCCATTCTTCTTCAGTGAGCAGTAGTGTCCTCAAGTTCCAGTCATTGTCCTTCTAAAGAAAAGCAGTCTTGTGGTCAGACTTCTTGTCAGCCAACATTTCTATTTGCTAGAAGATAAACATAGGGTGAGTATGATATTTCAACTATATTTTATTGACTGGGTGACTATATTTAACAAGACTTTACTCTCTGTGACCAATAGGAGAACAAGAGCTGTTGTGAATGCCAGCATGGTAATAACATGAAATAGAGGATTCTGTATCAAGAGAAGGAAGAACTTGAGAACAGGTTTTGTTACAATGAGCATCGTAGTTCATACACTTTCCACCCAAATTTATATCTTCAGCTTGACCATATGTAACCTACAGCTTAGGTGCATCATATTTATAATACACACTAGAGGATCTAAGCTTGGACACAAAGATGTACTGCAGTCCTTCTCTAGAATAAGAATGTAGTTACTGGTCCTACTTTGATATTTGTGGTAGGTCAGAACCAGTGATATTCCACCTTGTCTGTACTGTATTGTACACCTTGTCTGTACTGTACAGGTTAGGCTGTACAGGCAAATGTTCTTTGTTCCAATATGCTCCAGATGTTCCAATACACTCCTTCTTAGGCTTGTACATGAGTAGTATGGACTGTATGTGATAATGTGTTCAGATGCTCACACTCCTGTTATTGTCTACCAGATCAATTTTTTCTTCCCAGGTAATGTGTAACATGATAGGCTGCAGAAGATGGAAGTCTGCTAGCAAACACTGCACATGCACTAAAGAGAATATAAAAAAACAGAGAATTGATTTCTTTCATCTGAAGAAAGAAATCTATAAGATACAGACCATTGCCATAATAATGAGAAGAAAATTGATAGTCTTTTCAGTGTGGATATGTTTTATTACTGCATCAGTAATATTTAGCTGACATAGGCCTGTGTACATGAGGAGATAATGCAGCAGAGCTATAATGGAAAAATGTTACTACCCTAAATCATTGTGTGGACTTTCATTCTATTATTAAAGTGACTTTTTGTTGAGCTTAAACAATTGATAAGGTGACATATGAAAAAGCTTGTCTTACACCAGAGGAAAAGGTTCTGTACAGAAAATTTCCATTCTGGACCTATATTGCCTTAAACTAATCCTTTAGGTCATATTGGAACCTTAATCTTGTGTGCATACGGTTGTAATGTGAAAGTGAACTGATTTTCATAGATAATCTCTTGCAGAAATTAATGCAGTTTTTTTCTGGCTTTTTGACTAAACTTCAACATGTGAAGCCATCCAAAACTGACAGCTTCCACTGCTAGCTAGCACTGCAGACATAGATATATTGTCCCTTTTTCTGTGTGACTCCCATACTTAGTAGCCTTACAGAGCAGCTTCTACCCTAGGTGTGCAGAGCAGCCACAGTATGAAGTGTTTTGAGTTTTCTCTGAGAGAGCTGAGACACTGACAGACCCCCTGTAGGAACGGTTATAGCGGTACAGCTGTGCTGATAGCAGTACAACTCGTGCTCCATTGTCAAAATGGCATGAACAGTCTCCCTTTGAAATGGTTTGCTAATGACATAGCTGTGTTACTACCCTGGGCAGGCCATGGGTTTAACTATTCTTTCTCAGGCAAGGACCAATTTAGTAATTTTGCACATGCTGCAGCTTATGTTGGAAGTAGCACATCTAAATCAAGTGGATGTGATGGATGCAGGTGTTGAGGCCAGTCTGCAGCATGGTACAGAAAGCCTGCAGGCAAAAAAGCTCAAATAGATGAGGTTGCAAAAACAGAAGTTGAAGCCAGCCTGGAAATTTGGTCCTAAGCACTCATGAAATGTAAATGCCTCTTCTTTTCAGTTCTGCTGAGAAGAAAAATAAGCTGTGTAATGGAGTCTTTGCCCAGAGTTTTATCTCCTAGTTTAAAATAAAGCAAGAGGGCATGGGGGTGGGAGAAGTACGCAAAGTCAGCATGATAGATGCAAAGCAAACATCAGGGTTATCTCAAATTTACTCTGAGATTGGAAAACAAAGGTATAAGCTAGCAAAGCATTTTCTCATAGAATAATCTCCACTGTGCATTGCAAGCATCTAAACCAGAAGAACATTTAATACACTTGTTATCTCAAAACATGCAACAAAGATGTGTGTGTGAGTGCACGCATGCATGTGTGTGCAGGCACATCTGTGCATGAATGCATCTGTAGAAAAGAAATACAGTGACACTGACCAAATCTAAATGTGGGGACATCAAGCCAATGGATACAGAGCCAGCACAATGTGGATTGTGTCCCTTTGTTTGCCAGGGTTTATTCAGAAAACATATGAAATTGCAGACACCTGAGAGCAGATCTGAGGAAGGAAGCTGAGAAGAAAGCATGCTTTGGTGGCATGCCAACCTGTGCCAGCATTGGGAGAGTAGGCATGGGGAGCAGAGTGCTAAAACCCCCATTCTTTCTGTGAACTCATCAGGGACACATTTGGGTTGGGGAAACAGAAACCTGTTCTGAAGTGCTACCATCACAATCTTCCAGTAATCTCAAAAATGCAGAGATTTTGTGCTACCTTCCTGCATGGCCTTGGCCCTGCCACTACCCTGTCTGCAGGGGGGCTGCGACTGACCTCCTCCCAGAGCATGACTGAGACATGCCCTGTGTAGCCTGCATTGGTTATAATACATAGATGATAGGCAGAACAACTAAGATGAAACAAAACGGTCTGGCTGTCTTGAAGTACCTGTTTTTGATTCCGCAATGATTTGGTGAAACCCCTTGTCACAGCCTAAAAATGTAGTTTTGAATTTTTTATTTTTGGACATTTGAAAGTTGGCAAACTGGGGAAACTGAGTTACCCAGGGAAGGACAGGGTGGGCAGCAGCACAGCAGGACAGCTGCTGGCCAGTGGACACTGGGGCTCTTGCGTCACAGTCAGTGGCAGCCAACTTTGCAGTGGTAGCAGGGAGCCCTGGCCCCATGACTCCTCTCCTCAGCCCTCACCGTAGGGATACCCCTTTTTTCCTGACCCAGGTGGGCTCATTTGTGACCAGGTCCCTGTGGCCATGGGCAGAAGCAGACCCAGCATCCCCTCCCTCTCCCCCTACCTCGCTAACCAGCGAGTCTGAGTTTTCCTGCCACTGCCAGTATAAACATACTTTTTGTGTCTTGAACCTTTGTGTTTCACTAAAATCTGGAATTAGAAAGTTTTTCTTCTATGAATAGAGAAAGTCTACTTCATGAAGAAAAACATGTAAAATCTGGCTGTTTGGGAAGGCTGTTGAGTTGGCCAAGCTTTCCTGACCAATGCCCATGGGCTACACGGGACAGCATCACCTGCCCAGTGCAACAGGCTGAGCTCATTTCTGCTGCAGAGCTACGCCACAAGTGTTTTTTCCTGTATGGGGAGTCCAGAATATTTCTGGAAAATATGCATCAAATAAATCCTTCTCATGTATATTGCTAAAGCTTTTGTTAAAGTTTTGGATGTTACACAAATATTAAGTCATACTAGGCTTTTATCTGTGGCCAAACATGTTACATTATTTAAACAGTTATCTCCCTCATTTTGAAGCCAGATATTTCGACACACCAGGTAGTCTGATTATCTCTCAGCTGTATCATTTAGCAGGCAAATAACTTCTCTGTGTAAAAAAAAATATAGCAAACCGTGGATATGAAATAATGGATAGAATTGGATCAAGCTGTAAATTAACAATTATTTCAAATTCATATTTTCAAATTGCCTAAAGAGCAATCACAAGCACAACTAGCTTCTCATGCTGATCTGCTGGAAGTAATGACTTACACAGCCATTCTCACCCAGCCTACAGGAGGTTGTCCCTAAAAATGCTGGCTGTTGTCAGTGCCTGAGCAAGACCCGTCAGCCCCAGCGTGTCAAATGGATTACAGGTTTTGACTTCGGTTCTGGTTAGAGGCTGGGCCCTCTGTGAGAGGTGACTTTGGTGCATGTGGATGAGCACACAGCGGCTTGGCCATGGCTCCTTCTTGTAGCTGTTGTCATTTGCAGGTGGAAAGATTTTTATTTTTATTTTTATTTTTCATGTAACCATGAAAAAAAAAGATCTGCTGAATTTTTAAACTGTGGTTTTGTCTACTCAGTGAGATACCATTGCAGTGAGTAGAGACAGGTAGATGTCTTCCACTAATTTGTAGCTGACTGCTTGGATGCCTCAGTTACTGAAGATAAAACAGAATAAATAATGATGAAATCTTATTTCTTATGGCTATCCCCCGGGAAAAAAAAGAAAAAAAGAAAAAAGAAAAAAAAAGAAAAAAAAGTGCTTTTGGTCAAGTTGCTAAATATCTAGTGACTGAGTAACTGAATGTGGTATATCAGATAAGATAAGGAGGCAAAGAAAGAGGAGTTGTAATGATGCCTTTTGCACTGCCTCCCTCAGTTTGCTGACTACAGAAGCAGTTTCAAGCACTGTCGATGGGATAGGTTTCCTCTGATCCCCTCAGCTGAGCAGCAGGGAGCCCGTGAGTTCTGGGGTGGTCACCCAGAAGGTCCCTGGGCCACAGCTCACTGCCTGCTGGCTGCTGCTGTGCCCCTGTGCCTGGAGGGAGTGGTGGCAGTGAGGGCCTGCTCCCCACAGGCTGGGCAGTAAGCGCTGTGTGGGGTCAGCCGGTGGGGTGAGGGATGGGAGGTCTGCAGCCTGGCACAGGGCGCAGGGTGTGACAGGAAGCTAGGCTGGGCAGAAGTCTTCGGAGGTGGAGGAGGAGGCGGAGGCATCCCTCTTTCTCTTGCACCAATGATTTCCTTTTGTCCAATATTGGTCCACAGTGTTTTAGCTGCTGGGCAGCTGTCAGAGCTCACTGACTGGCAGCAATGAGGTTTTTCCATTGGTATGTTTTCCCTCAGTTCTTTGTGTGCTGACACCTACGCACTGGAAAAGGGACCTCTGGGGCACTGGTCTCACTCTGTGAATCAAATCTTGTGCTAAAACAGTGCCTTTTGGGTGAACCCGTGATGTACTCCTGCTCCTGTTCTAAATACTACACAAGCTGGCATCCAGCACAGCTTTGCAGATAGGAGAACCCTTTCCCGTCAGGACCCAGCATGTAACCACATGCGAGCCTATTGCATGCATCATGGGCTTCTGCCCTCCTTCCCTTCTCAGTAACCTCTGAGGCCATCGTTATGTGACCAGCGTGCTGCTTGCTGCCTTGTAGGCCAAGATGAGAATTTCCAGTAGTCTACTTAAAATCTTAACAGTCTTTCTTACAAAACTAAGATTTATAGTCCAGATTGCATATAGTTAAAATTGCAGAAGGTTTATAGCATCTTCCCCCTCCCCCCCCCCCCCCGCCCTGGTGTTATGCTCACCTTTTCTCTGCTCCACTAGGTCCTCAGATTGATGGCTTCAGCCCCAAGTGAAGGTGACTGTGGGTTGGCCACATCCTGTGTCCTTGCTGAGAGGAGTATGATGCCAGTGGGTGCAAACTCTGTGCTCTGGGATCCAGCTGGGATCATTTTTATACGTCTCCTAACATGCCCTACACCTTGCTCTTCCTTCATTGGTTCACAGACCCACATACACCTGAGCTTTCTACCTGTGGTGTGCCATGCACTTGTCACTCAGTCTCTGTTCTCCTGGTTATCCTCCTGATGGTTTTAATCAGCTTCCAAGGTTGCAATCCTTTGAAGACCAGTAACTGAGCATTGGTGAGCTGTTTATAGCCCTGGGGCCTCAAATATCATCCTGTGCCTGAACTCTCAAATCTCCTACTATCATCCTGCCATACCTGTATTCCTTTATTTTTCATTCTAGGGCCATAGGCACTTCACACATAATAACTGCTCATTCTTCATATCTGCTAGTTATATAAATATCTATATTTGTAAAACTACATAGAAATATTTGCCTGTCAGAAAGGGACCTGGGGGTGTTGTTCAATACCTAGCTGAATATGAGCCAGCAGTGTGTTCAGGTGGCCAAGAAGGCTAACAGCATCCTGCTTGTATCAGGAATATCATGGACAGCAGGTCCAGGGAAGTGATTGTTCCTCTGTACTCGGCTCTGGTGAGGCCGCACCTTGAGTACCGTGTTTGGTTTTGGGCCCCTCACTACAAGAAGGCCATTGAGGTGCTGGAGTGTGTCAAGAGAAGGGCAACAAAGCTGGGGGGGCGGGGGGGTCTAAAGAATAAGTCTTATGAGGGATGGCTGAGGGAACAGACGTGATTTAGCCTGGAGAAAAGGAGGCTCAGGGGAGAGACCTGATTGTACTTTACAATTACCTTAAAGGAGGCTATAGCGAGGTGAGGAATGGTTTCTTCTTCCAAGATCCAAGTGATAAGACAAGGGTAAGTGGCGTCAAGTTGTGCCAGGGGTAGTTGAAGGTGGATATTAAGAAAAAATTATTTACTGAAGGAGTTGTGAAGCATTGGAACTGGCTGCTCAGGGAAGTGGTTGAGTCACCATCCCTGGAGACAGTCAAGAAATGTATAGATGTAGAACTTAGTAGCATAGTTTAGTGGTGGACTTCAGTACTAGGTTAAATGTTGAACTAGATGATTTTGAGGTCTTTTCCAACCTGAATGATTCTGTGATTCCATGAAAATTCTGGCTCACCAGAGGCCAGCCAGGTCACCAAAAGACAGAATCACCACAAGTGCAGCTGTGAGCTTCATCCCCAGCTGTGCCAGCTGTGTCAACAGCTAATGAACCTGGTCCCTAACCACCCCTGAGATTAATCTCGATTTCATGAAAACCAATCATTGCTCATCGCACCATAGGGAGCAGGTTGGGGAAGGAGGTGGCCTGAAGCCCCGCCTTTTTGCCCAGCCTTCTCTGCTCTGCTGTGAATGCCCAAGGGATGGTCTGTAGGAGGCAAGGGGCCCCTTACCTCCCTCCCCCTGTTTTGGGAAGAGAAGGAAAGCAAGAGCTGCCCAGCTGAGCCAGCAGCGTCCACCTCCCACAGGAACTCTGCCAGTGGTAGGAGGGAAATATGTCTACAGGAGGGGGAGTGGGAGGCTGTGAAAAAGAGCTGGTGCAGAGAGGAAATGCAAAGAGCAAATGTAATAGGGAAAATCTGTTTGGTGATGCTTGCTGAGCTGAGAGCAGGATTTGGAGAGTAGGACTTGGTGGATGGGAGGAGAGATGAGGACAGGCCACGTAACAAACAGCGCAGCATGGATGTAGGCAGGGAGCAAGCTGTCTGCTGCTCTTTTGTGCTGAATGTGGTGCCTGCCTCTTCTTCAACACTGTTTCTGGCAAATCCTGCAGTGGAAAATCACAGCAAGATGTCAATAAACCAGGAGCTGTTGCCTGATGAAGCAAGCCTGGCAGACGGCTCCCCAGTGCCGATCCTGACATTAGCAGGAAATCCCCTGTGGGGATGGCAGACACCCGTTGTTTCCACCACTCTGTTTTCCCACGGCCAGCACCCAGACATTGCATTGCCTGCTGCGCTTGCAACCTCCCCAGCACTTTCTACAAACACAGAGATATCACGCAGCAGATGCACTGCAGAGCACTGGTGCTGTGTGGCAGTACATTTGCCCTGCACCTCCATCCTACATCCTTGTCAATTTTTTCCAGAATATGGGAGAACAGAATTCCCACATCCTGCTTCTGAATGTGTGCATGTCTGTGAGAGTACCAAGGTATTGCGGGTATGAAGAAAGATTTACAGCCTGCAAAAGCTGATTTAGCTGATATGAGGGATTGTCTTGATCTTCAGATCTCTCCCAGAACCACATGGGGACAACCTTCCTCCTACTATGCTTTATTTATATACATATATCTGTATCCAAAATGGTTTATAAGGGAGGGAGCAATATTTAGTCTTGTGGCTGTCACAGATAATAGTGCATCTGGGACGTCTGTTTCTTCCACACTTCTTGATGTAAACCATGAACCACTCTACTAAAATCAAATACATCAGTTTTTCAACTGGTAAAAATTGGCACAACACCAGGGCATTCAAGGGACACATACCTGAGGACCTGACCTCATTGAGCTCTCTTACTCCTAAAGGTTTTACTGTTGCTTTTCTGTACACCAATTCTTTAATTGCAGTTATGTGTAGGAATGATAATGGCTAAGACTGGCCTTATTGGTGCTGCACTGTTCTAAAATTGGCCTTATCATTACTGCACTGTGCAGTTGTATTTCAGGAAGATGAGAAACCTGTACAGTCAAATTGGTTGCCTTAGGAATTATTGCTGTGGACATGTTGGGCCACAAAGCCACCCAAACAGATGGATGTGAGTGCAGGAAGGAGCCAGGAAGATGATGTAGTGTGCACACACCTCACTGTGGTTCCTGCCATCAATGCTTGTGAGTTGTTCATACACTTATCAGTGCAGAGGTTATTTGCAGTTAGTCAAAAAAGGCTGTCAAACATGAAGTGTGACAGTTAACAGGATATTTATAGTAGGAACACAGGGCAGAAAGGGGTCTTTCCTTTCAGCTGTGAAGCGGGGACCATGCTTTGCTGTTTCTTACACATGCACACCAGACTGATAAAATCACCTTTGCTCTAATTTCAGAGGCCACACAAGATGTTACTGAGGCTGATAGCTTTCCAAGCCATTCAGCCTGTCCTGCTGCAATTCCTGATGCCGTGACACCATTTCATCTCCTTCCAAAAAACCATGGCTGTAGGAAAAAAAGGGGCAACTGTGCTCTTGTACCTGCTGCCAAGGCAAGTCTACTGAAAGAGGTTACCAGCTTCGTTCAAGCTGCCCTAAGTCCCACCTGGGTGGCTGCCACCACCCCCTGAGTCAGGCAACCTGCTTATGGGGTGATACCTACTGATCTACCTCGGTAGCTATGAAAGGACGGCACTTCAAACATCTACAATTTGCTAGACCCTTATTATGTGTTTTCTACAAATCTCAGTTGACAACATGTTGTGTAATTGCTGTCCAAATACCTTGCCAGCTCATCCAGCTACATCCTCCTTTTGGCCACTGACGGGTACATGTGTGAGAAGTCAACCACCCACGCGGGCTGTTGAATTGGCAATACTTGGTTCAAAGTCTTCAGGCTGAAGAACAGATTTGATCCTCCAGCTCTGTTCTGAGCTACAAGAAGCTCTCTCAGGAAGATTTTCTGATAGGTTAATGCTAAAAGTGATAAAAGGTTTATGGTGGAGAAAAGAGGTTTCTCTCCCCGTGTTTAAGACAATTTTTCATGTTTCCAGTGCTGACTCCATTCAAAGCTTCAGTTTCCCATTACCTTGTATTGTTGATCCAACTCTTCCCATCTCTTATTTACTTTCTTATGTACTTTAAATTACAACCACTTCTGCTTTGTTTGCAGAAGTGTTAATCATTTTATCTGCTATTCTGGCTGACAATGACTTGCTAAGCAGGAATCTTCCATTGTGATACAAATGTCTATCCCTGAATACTGGCAAATCTTAGAAGGTCTTTCCTTGGCTTTCAGTTAAGTAAAAAAGCCATTCATTGTTAAATGAATTCAAAACATTTTTCTTGCTTCCTCCTAAACAAGTGTCATGGTCAATGCCATCAGTTTTCGACAGTAGCATAGAATGAAAATTCTTCCTACAAAAGAATTGTATATTAAGCTCATACAAATGGAAATAGATGGTGTCATGCAGTTTCACAACTTCTTTAATCAGTAATAATGAAAAGAATTCATATGTCACTTCAGCTAGTGATAGTTGGGTTAACTATTTTTCCTATGAAGAGGGTACTGTTTGTATCTCTATCAAAAATCAGCATGAGGAAGGGACGGTTGAATTCAATGGCAGGAGGAAGGGACATGGTCATTATTTCAGCAGCAGTTGCTGCTGCCGCCTCAGTACCTCTCTCATCAACATCCAGAGCAGCCTTATGGACAACCTAGGAAAAAAAACAAACAACACAAAGTCATTCTGGGCAGAAAACAGCTACCAGAGTGGTGAACCAGACCTTGTTTAAAGCAGCCCTGCTTTGGAGAATCAACTGCAGAGGATCTGTAGGGGCAGTAGAGATGTGAGCTGTGTTGTTGTAGTCATAGCTGCTTTAAATGAGGACCAGGATAGAGCTACATAAATCTTAATTTATAAACAAATAAAAAAAACACAAATAAATTATTATTATTATTATTATAGTCCCAAGCTATTTGTCTTCTGTTGCAAAGACTGGATGAAGAATGGACATTCCACCTGTAAGCTCCACAGTGATATCCACCCTGTACTGAAGGGTGACAAGATGCTTCTGAAATGTGAGAGATTCTGGTGCTGTTTGAGACAAATAATAAGAGGATAACAGACTTTGTTCTTGCTTTATGTTAAATGCTTTTATTTGCCCTATTACATACAAGGAAAGAAAGCACCTAAAAAGCAAGAAAAGAGATTATTTGGGCAAAAGCAAATAAACTGTCACTATAAATAATGCTCTATTGAATTCCCAAGTTAAATAAAAATAAAAAAGGAGGTTCTTTTCTCCCAAGTTAAAATTAAATAAAATAATAAAAAAGAGGTTGTTTTATCTAAATTGCATCCCCTAATTTTGAGATTTTCTCTGACCTTTCTCCCCCATGTACCTTTTACTGTCTCTCACCAGTCTCTCCTCTTCATCCTGGGGTAGGGGAGGCCCTGTAGGTGGCCATGCCCACCTGGCCCCCAGCCCTGGCAGGGCTCTGTGCTTGCCTCTAACCAGGCTGGAGGGGTGACCAGGCTGCTGTCCTGCTCTCTTGGTCAACTTTCAGGCATATGTGGGGGACACCAGCTCTCCTCCAAAACTGAGTCTGCAGGGTGTTTGGGCCTTGGTGTCCCCAGGACCACCAGTGGCTCCTCCTGAGGAGCTGAGGGTTGACTTTTTTTTTTTTTTTTCTCATGTTCTAGATACACCTAGATACACCTCAGGAGATCTTGTCTGATCTTGGTCTTGGAAAAGAGTTGTGCAGCAAACTAATCTGATCTCCAATGTCACGTAGGGCCAAAATCCTCTCAGATGTAAACTCACAGACTGAAGCCAGGGTGATCCTGGCTGTGGTAAGCTGGTAAGCTGGGAGCTGTATTTAGCTGGTGATTCTGAATGCTAGCATGAGGTGTAGCTTTCTCTGTGGTAGGCGTGTTTGTGAAAGGAAGGAGAGGGCTGGTAGCCTCAAACTTACTTTAGAAACCTTCAGCTCCCGTGCGCCAGTGATGCCAGAGAGATCTGCCCGGTCTGTGAACACATCCACAATTCCCATCTTGCTAAGGATGTGGGTTATTTCATAGCTCCCAGAGATGGAAAATTTGGGGAAGTAGAGTCTCACTTTGCTGTTAGGCAGAAGAGAAACATAGAAGGTGGTAAGACAGACCTTTCACTGAAGTAAAGGATGGTGGGAACGCTGTTTAACTCTCATGGATGTTAAATACCATGGGACTGTACAAGCCACGAATGTACAAGGAGTGCTAATCTGATTGCTGGCCCTTCTCATTGTGATACAGATGCTGTCATTCCTACTACTGCTACTAATGATAATAATAATGATATCTATCAGGTGTTTTGCTTTAGCAAATATGAGAGTACTCTGCAAAGGCGAGCAGTAATGAGAGGCCCTCTTTATAGCCAGGGAAAATGAGGCACAGAGGGGACTTGAAGTAGGCACAGACAGATCTGCTTGGGCAAAAGTGTGACAAACCCCAACACTTCAAAGCAAAGCAGTGTTTTTGGCATAGCTGTGGCATTTGACATGGTTCAGGGCAGAGTCTGTACCCTATCACCTGTACCCTAGGACACCCCAACTTCTAATTGTCTCCCTTCCATGGGCTGGCCATGGAATTAAAATAAAGGCAGACTCTGCCCTTAACAGTGAAGAACAGATAGAGTAGATATGCAAGACATGCTTGGTCCAGCTCCAGAGATCAAATTGTTTTCTCCAAGTTTCTCCTGATGGGATTTACACCACCTCCAGACTACCTGTGGGCAGTTCCTGCTTAGTATACTTTCTGCTGAATGTTCTGTCTAGGGACCCTCAGAGCTTCCTAGTCACCTACTGCAGGAATTACCCTTTTGGTAGTTCACATCTTCTGAGTCTCTCCCTGGAGGTAACTTGGGAAGAACAGCAAAATGAACAGAATCCAAACCCCACTGTTGTTGCCTTTCTATGATACTGCCCCATGCATTAGAAGATGATGGGACTATGCTTATTAATATTGCCATCAATATAGTAGTAGGACTGAAATTGCCACTTGGTTCTCACAGCCTCTCACATGAAGAATTGATTCATATGTTGGTCTTGAAAGAGCTTGCACCAATAATCTATTTAAATAAGGATTTTTCTGATTTTTCACTCGAGAATACATTTTTATTTTTCATAGTTGAGGCATCATATTATTAACTCATATACAATTTGCTGCCCACTATGTCTTTATTAACTGTGGCGGCATTTCTATAATGATGCACCAAGAATCATGGGTGTGAACTCCAAAGCCTTGTTAGTTGTGAATCAGGGCAGAGCTTTGTAAATTAGGCACGTATTAACTTGAAATTACTCATCTTCTGGTGCTTAGATCTCTTCCCTCCCAGACAAACAAGGTTGTAAAACGTGTTAGCTGATGTTAGTTTCAGTGGTAGGAGCTAACAGAACCTCATTAGATTTTTATAGTTTCAAAAACAAAATGCCAGAAAATCAGGGCACCAGTAATTAATCACTAGCCTGTTATAACAACCACTGTGCACTGCAATGGCCCTTGTAAGGAAGATATTTGTGTAGGACCTATTATGTATGTATGCATTAATACGAACTGCCTAAGTTATGGTTTATTTAGGGTTTAGACATACGTCTGAATCACAGTATGTCAGTGACATATGTGAGGTAAAACACGTTAGCTGAAACCTCAGTATAGGGGATTTGCCTTAGAATTGCCACCTTCTCACTCTGTCAGCAGACTGTTTTAGAAACCCCAAAATGGGATTGCTATTTGGTACTCCTGAGACCTGATCAAGATGGTCTCCACCCTAGTGGGGGGAGCAGAAAGTCACTCAAGCATCAACAAGAGAGTACTTAAATACCAACCAGCTGCAAGATTTTTACAACTAGGATGCACAAGCCAAAAATAACCCACTCAGTTCCCAGAATCAGCAAGTCTGTAGTGTTTGCATTTCTAAAAAAGAAAATAGACTATTAATCTAGGTGCCACTGCAGCTGACTGGCAGATTACCTCTGGAGTAGATGGTCTGACCATTCCCGGATGGTTTCCTTGACCAGCGCTTGCTCTAACCGCTTCATTTTCCCTTTTGCTGGTAGAACTAGAAATGCTGTAGCACTTCCGTTGTAATGAAGACGTACCACGGTGCAAGACAGCTCCTCATCGAAATACAAGTCAAATCTGCCTGTCTGGTACATCATAGGGACTTTTACAATAGTTTCAGCATCCACAAAGAACTCCCTTTCTTCAGTGTTCTCTGGTTTAAAAGGCTTTTCCCAGTTGCCTGACACAGAGAGAGAAAATGCAGCTGAATATACGATGTCTCATCCCATCATAAATGAAATTTTATGTAATTAGTTATACTTACCTATTCCTCCAATTGCTAAATTCACAATTTTCAAATTTAAGATTTTAATATGCATGTCACAGTAAGGAAAGAATCTTTTTCCTGGTCAAGAGCATGTATTAGGTTCCATTACTTTTTTTCTTTGGGTGATCTAAGTGGCCTTTCCACGAGTTGTCATTTAAGGGCTTACATGACATAGTTTGTGCATTCATATACTGTATGCATTTAATTTTTATTGACTTTAATCATAAGCCTCAATCCATAGATAAGATTAATGTAGGATCTCATATCTAAGTGTTGTTGTGTCAGGCTTAATAGCACATCATCAAACCCACATCAGAAATGTACTGTTTCCACTTTGTTCCTTAAAATGCCCTCTTCTACTCATTACTTGCTTCTTCTGTATATAAATATGTTAATGTGTATACATTTCAAGGACTCTAAAAGGAAAAAATACGATTATGTAGTGTATAGTAAATTTGGCCATTGAATCATGCACACTTTTAAAGAGATGCTTTTAAAGGAATAGGTCATGCTTTCATCTCAGTTCCTTCAGTAAAAACTAAAAGAATGTGGGACAATTGGAGCTATGGATAAACCTATGAAAGTGAGCTGAGGCTGCATGGAGGCTGTGTCTTGGAGCAGAGCTTCCTGGCTGCTATGGGCAGAGCTGAGCCTGCAGGCTCTCCTGCCACATGTGGTGCTGAGCAGGGCCCTGCTGCTCTACCTGGCTGCAGCATGTTATGAGGGGCTTCTGTCCCAGCAAAGAGCATTTCAGATTTCCCCTGGAACAATTTCCAAAGGTGGCAGCTGAGCTGAAGAGATCATTTGATTAGAATGAATGACATGAACCTGAATGCTAAAAGACTTACCTCTAAAGAAAACATAGGTAGCCAGGAGCATTACAGTCTGTGGATCCATTTCCTTGACCAAGTTAGTAATTTTCCCATGTGTTTTCCTCTCTATATAATCATTGATCTGCTTCTCAGCCTCTGTGGGATTGTTAAAGTTGGTGGTTAAAGTCTCCAGTTGATACAAAGCTTTGGCATCATCTAAAAACTTTTTTAGTGGTTTCAGCTTTTCTGTTAGAAAGATAGCACTCCCCATGTTGAGCTGGACCCCGCTCTCGGGATGGCTCAGCATGTGGATGAGGTTGTGGAAGCCTTCATGTATCTCTTTCTCCTGAATCTCTGTAAGGTTGAAGGCGAGTCCTTCCAGGATCTGAGTCTGTGTGGTTGACCTAGCCCCTAGGGCCAGCATTGCAAAGGCAGTGGAGATGCTTACAGGAGAGAAGAAAATGTTCTTATTAGGCTCCTCGAGTGTAACCTTGTTAAAAAAATGAAATGCAAAGTCAGCATTGCTTGGCACTAGTTTGAGGCAAGCGATCGCTTCACCTGCATGATGCACATGGTCTTTAGGTTCATTTGGATCATGGTGGCTGGTAACAAGCTGACCACGGGCAACAGTGTGAAGCCCAGCCAGTAGCAAATATACATAAAAATTGGTCTTCATCTTCTTGCATTAAAATCCTATGGAGGAAAAAGAGAATCTATTAATGGAGTAAATCAAGAAATCATGTAGATATAGTTATTCTGTCATTCTCACAGAACAAAAGTTCTTGTGTTTTTCTCTTGTCCTCAATTTCCTCTAAAAACACCTCTTGCTGGGTGTTTTATTTATTTATTTATTTATTTCTACAGGCCTCCTGGCAAATCTCCCACAACTTCTTCTTCTGGCCTTACCTTGTACATCCACAAAGGCAAAATTTGGTGTAGATTAGCTGAATACACAGCACCCTCAGCAGGCCAGAGAACAAAGCATGTCCCACCAGAAAACATACCATGGCAACCACTGGAGGGCTGCAATACCCCTGTGCTTTTGATGTTAATGGTCTAAGATAATTCCTGTAAAGAGCATCACAGAGCAGCTCTGGATGTTTTGTGAGTAAGGGAAGGAAAAGGAAATTCATGTGAGTAGGCAGCAATCAATAGCTACATACAAACAGAATTTGAGCAAACAGACATGGAGATTTTTAAATAAACTTGTTCAGATTGATAAGGCCCTCTATTTCAAGAGAAGACAAAAGATGGTGACTATTCTTCAGTAGCAAACCAAATAGAAAGTTCTGTGTCTGTAAGGAATATGTTCTCTTTCTTTCTGAATAAAAATGATGTGACACTTTAAATAAGAACCTGAAGTAATGTTTTGTTTCTTAGTAGACAAACCAAACCACTGGAGTTGATTCATTTTCAGCCCACAAAAGGAGTCAATGACACTAACAAAAACAAGGCCTTATTTTTATCAGATGCTCTACTGGTCAAAGGGCAATACATTTATCTTAGCCTATTTCTCTTGGCTGTGGTATCTACATTCCTTTGCAGAGCTGACACTATATCAGCTCTTATAATTGGACATTGGAAACGTGGAGTCACAGCAGGTCTCATTTCTGAGCAACCTAACGCAAAGAAGTGGTGAGAGACTTGCAATGAGTTTGTGGAGATAATGAACTAGATTTGTTAAAACTTGTGCAAGGAGAGACGTGTTAAACTAATTGCACTTTTCTGTTCTGGCATGATTCAACTTGAAAGACTGTGGTCAGAAAGGGCTATGATCATGGTCCTGATTTCTCCATAACATCAGAGGGAGCAATTTTTATTAGTATTTGAATAGCCAGTTACAATTAGACTTGCATAAGAATGACAAAACATTTTTGAGCTATAATCAAGCATTCAAACAATTACATGTCTGATACAAGTATTTCTAAAAACAGGCCTGCTTGCAATAACACCTACTGTGTTATTGACAAATGGAAGAACCATAAGGGCTCTCGATAAATACATTTTCAATTACTGTGCACAGTAGCTTTAAATTATATTTTGGCCTTCTCTGATTTTGACATTGAAATGATACTGCTCAATATATCTATCCCCTTCTAACTCAACATAAGAGTTGTTCTGAATATTTAAAATAATCTATCAGAGATCCAATGCATTAGTCAGACTTTGAAAAGAAATCAACTCCCAGGCAAAAGCATTAAATCTGAACCTGATCTATTTCCACGTATTGAGCAGTCTGATTCAGAATCTGCCTCTGGATAAATTATTCACTGTGAAGTATTTACTCAGCTGCAGTCATAATTTATTAAGAACAACATGAATACAAAGGAATGAAACATAAGTCACCACCTGTTCCCTATCTCATCACATTTCATAATTATAACAAAACACATCATATAGATGGAATTTTCTATATACACATTGCAATGCAAGTTTATATTTATTTGGAATGCAAAGTAGATGTAGACTTTGACCTGGCCTCAAAATTATAGCTAATGGATGTAGCATGGTTTTGCAGTAGCTTTCTAAAATAGTGATTATCATTTTCTGAGGATTTTTTTTCCTATATTTTTTTCCACTATGCATTTATGACATATTTGCTTTTTGTGTTTGATTTATGAACTTTCATGGAATTAATTTCATTTTATTACAGCTCTGAATTCACAGATAATTAAATACAATCTGAATCTGAGTCATCCATCTGTTACTCAGTACTGGCCAGTCACAAACATTTGAGACTTATGAGTCAGCCCTCACAAAAATCTTGGTTATGGTTGATTTTAAAATCATGAGATTATGAAAGACTCAACAGCTGCAGTTTGTAGAGGTCCCTTTTGTGTGTGTGTGTTTTGTTTAAGCCTTGAAGGTGGATGTGTCTGACTCTGTTAGGCTATTCTTCAAAGAATACAGGTACTTTTACAATAGAATTTGCATCCTGTATGCCTTTAGAATATGACTGGGAGCTATTGCTTCATACTTGATATTTACTATTCTAGTTTATATTACTGTGGCTGCTAGGTTAGCAGGTGATCAACCTGATAACTTAACAGTGTGATAAATTGAAAACAGAGACTGTTTCCATATGAAACAGAAGGTGCAGATTCTCAGGCAATCTCCATGATTTAGGCGTTTTCTTACCAAGCACTTTTGCTAACAACTAAAAACAAAACAAAACAAAACCAAAAACAAACAAAAAGATGGAATCCTGTGTGAAAAATCCCTTAGAGAATTCCCCATCAGAAGAAGCTAATTTTGAAAAAAGCTTCCTATTTTAAGACTTATACCATCCCCAGAAGAAGAGTTTGCTAAGGCAATCTGTCAGATTGCTCACAAACATGGGAATAGAAGTGAAGAGCTCTTCCATTGTAATTCCAAATTTACACTGAGTTGCTGAATAGCCTGGAAGGAAACTTATTTAATTCTCTGCCTATATATATATATGTATATATTAATCTATGTCAGGCAATGGCAATATCTTTGTGGTATTCAATAAAAGGTTTCTTTCATGAAGAGCTTTCAATCAAAACAGACAATTGTACAAGAATGTGCCAACACCTGGAGGTTAGTGATGTTTCAAGCAATTTACCTGTAATAGATTTGGTGATAACATTTGTTGAATATATATTACATGTTGAATATATTACAATCTTCCCTACCGTGAAACCCAGAATAGCAGTACTTTTTTGGACACTCAGTCCTACAAAGAAAATGGAGAAAACTGTGATTGGCTGAAGTTACCCTAAAATAATTCTACCAAAAGACTGGTAGCAGAGCTAGACTAAATTTTCCAACTGAAAGAACCTGATTCTTTGTAGATATAACAAATTTGTCTATTTGAGGGCTGATTTTTGTCTCTATTATTTGGAGAGATGCTTCTGAATATAATTTTCTAACTTTAGAATCCCATGTAATTGTCCAGGAGAAGAATACTCATCTCATGCCTCTCCTACATGGGGTCCTCACCTGTAATGTCATTTTAAACATGAACATTTGCAGTACTCAAAAACGCATGCAAGCATGAAATAGAAAAGATGTTTGCTCACCAGATGGTGCTGCTTCCCTCTTGATTGATTCTAAGTGAGGAAATCTGAGAAATCTCTTTCCTGAAAGCTGCACTCTGGGAGCACCAGGCACATCAAGACTTGACTCCACCACCACTGGTGTCTGCTGAACTACTCTCTTCTACTCAGGGCCACATCCAAAGAAGAGACAAAAACAACCCAAGCACACAAAAAGTCACAAAAGAAAGATGACTAGTCACACCTGTGTGTGAGAAAACGATCTCAGAAACCTTCTGTCCAGGACTGCCTACTCACAGGAGCACCACAAACTAGTATGTGCTTTCCTGGCTGGCCTGAAAGCTCTCTAGGTACTTCATATTATGTGCCTCGACCTGCTCAGGGACTTTTCCAGACTGATCACCTAGACGTGTGATTCACAGTTTGATGCCTCTGTGCTTGCTGAAGGCCCCTGAAAAGACTGCCAGCACAAGCCAAGGGTATCAGGTTCTGCAAAGAATCCAGTCACCGTGACCATTTCATTAAAAGTAATTCCTTTTGCAACAGAAACATGGAAGCCAAGATTACAGTATTCTTAAAAATGCTTGTGACTATACATGGGTGTGTTGCTTTTCCTTGCATGGAATAAACCTCCTTGTCAGACTTTTGGGTGAAACTTCAAGGAACTTCTTTAAAACATTGAGCCCTTTGCCAAATTTTCTTGAACATGACCAATTAAATCCAAAGAAACCTTGGGAGAAGGGAATAGAGGGACTCAATAGGGCTGTTCCCAGTGTCATCTATTTTCTGCAAGACAGCTGCTGAGCACCAAAGAGCTCACCCAGAAAGTGCATCACCCACTTCTAGCCCTCTTTTATGTGTAAACAGGTGAACATGATCTCTCAATTGGATACCAGGGCATTTCTGGTATTTGCTCTTGGACCTGAGTTGCTGCACACACTCATGGATGAAGTATCACTGAGGCAGAGAATAAAAAGATTAATAAAAAAGGACCAGTGCAGTGGTTAGGGCAGTCAGATGAGACAGAGGAGATTTCTTTTCAGCACAAACACAAACTGTCCCAAGAACAGATCAGACTGGGTCCCCAGTTTCTATTTTCCAACATGCACTTTACCACTACCCAGTCTCTGGGTACGTGAATGTTACATGTTGGCCTTACTGTGATCTCACATAACCTGAGTGTGTGGAGAATACCTTTTCCTTCTTTCTTTCTTTCTCAATTTTCCTGTAATGTGGTTGTTAGAGCAACAAGGAGATATCTATCTAAACGAGAAACAGACCTCAGATATCCCATTCCCTAGCAAAGATATTTCTTGTTGGTCTTGAATATAGTAATCAGCAGAATTACTCAAAAAGGATTTACATCAAGGTCTAGGCACCCATCCTCAGCCTTGGGATGGAGTGGAGCCTGTTCCCTCTAGCAGGAAAGAACAGGAGATATCCCTCCTTTAGGTGCTTAGGTTTTGCTGTCTCCAGAGGTCACCTTGCTTCTCTGCAAGACAACTAGGCACCCCACTCTGGCTTCTACATTCTTATTCTTCCTGCCAGCTATCTAACAACATGCAGGCAACTCCATGCCTAAATTGCAGTGCCTATGTGCTTTGTATCCAGCTGACCAAATAAGCTTCTTTATCACTGGAACAATTGCTAAGACAGATTTCAATATAAGGTACAACCCTAGGAAAGGCTTAAAATCAATTGCATGCAACAGGAGGATACACTTTTGAAGTCTCCATAGGAAACAAACAAAAAAAAAATCATTACTTACAGCAGCTTCCAAGGATCCTGCTGTCTTCACCAGGACTACCCTGCAGCTCCCTCTCTTATTTATACTGTTAAATAGCGTTATGAAAGCAAAGCGTCCTCTAGAAAACATTAACCAGGGCAGACAAGTGTTATTACTTTAGGAATGGTGGAGAGCAAACAGTGAAGACAATTTTTTTAGGGAGGCACCTGATTTTTGCTGTATATGCACGGCCTAGCCCTGTCTTTGCTTATAACAGTCATAAGAGCCCTCCTGCATTTCTGCACAATCTCCTGCTGGGAATCCAGCCCCTTGCTCTAGCAAATACTTCACATGCATCATTAACTTATGTAAACAGCCTGACTAGGTACATTAGAACTACTGAAATGAGTAAAATTAAACACATATATACTAGACATAAGCCTCTGGAAAAGACAGCTGCTTGCATGCTGCAGCCAGATCTCATCTCATTGTTTTGCACAGAAACATCATGCCTCCTCTACACCAGACTTTTAATAGCTTTTATTTGGCGAATTTGTTTTAAATTATCCAATATTTCTTAATTATCTACATTGCCATTAATAAGGGACAATTGCTGGGGACTTCACTAGTAAACGTAAAATCAAAGCAATAGCACTGGTGCTTGCAGTGGCTGAGAGCTGCTGCAGGAATGGGGATGTGATGGCAGAGATGGGCACTCTGGGGCCGGTGGTACCCAGCGTCCCCGGCCAGTTTGATGTGACTTGGCAGGCAGTGACAGGTGGACAGACAAACAGCTGCACTGTGCTCTGTGTGTGTATGCTGGCACATTGTGAAGTTACTACCAAATTGCAGACATGGAAGCATCAGGCCAGTATGCCAGAGCATGCTTATACCTGAAGGTTGGACCCCTGCGGTCAGCTGCCAGCCCGCAGGAGCATCCCCTTGGGAGGCAGGGGGTTGCAGCAGTAACTGCTGCTTAAAGGAAGCATCAATGAATCTTCTGGGGAGATTGGGGTTTTTCTTTGCAGGTGATGTGTTGAAACAAGGCTTTGCATTTTGCATGGCTGTGGGAGCTGCTACAAATTCTTTCTTTCCCCTTTTCTCTCCTTCGCCTCTATTCCTCTCACCCATGCAAAGTTAAGCAGAGCAGTTCAGTACGATTTTAGATCCAGGCTGCTAGAATACTTGTTTGAGTTGTTTACCAGCTGGAAAAAAGCAGCTGGGCTTTTGAAGACTTTTTAAAATAACAAATGAAAACAGCCTCTAAAGATACAGAGGTTTACCTACGAGGTTTTAGACTAAAGGTGAATAACATGCACTAAGAGACAAATTAGAACACAATTCAAAATAAAGAAGTACAGCTATGAGTAAAGGTACTGAGAAATGTGAAGAAAAAAAAACTGACTTAATATGACTTCATTTAAGAACAGGTTAGTCTTGCAGTGGAATGTATCCTCTATGTGCTGACATTTGTATGAGTGTGCAAGAGGGAAAATGAGTAAAATCTAATCCATACCAATCTCCAATGTTATCTGCAGTGTGATAGCTGATTTGTTTTCCCTCTTGTGTACAGGAGTTTCATCCAATCATGTAAATAATCCTGAAATATGCCGAGACTCTGTTTCAATATTTGATAACAAAATATGTTGCATATGAATTTGCATTTGCACTTTTTTATTTTTATTTTTATTTTTTTTTCCAGTCAATGGACCACTTCTCTGATATTTTGAAAGATAACTCTTTAATGAAAGTGCTGTTAGGAATTCTTCCACTTGCTCTCAATCAAACTATCAGTGCTCTACATTAGGCATCTTATTACTTTGAACCCCAAGGTGTTTTTTTGTTGTTTTGTTGTTTTGTTGTTTGTTGTTTTGTTGTTTTAATATTATTATTGCAAGATCTTAATAACACTATTTCCTCTACAGTAAATTGGCAACGTTAACAAAAGCCATCCAGCATGCATTACCTTGGAAACAGGCTGGCTGTAGTCCAAAATAAATTAATTATTTAAATTAGAAAAACTGTATGTTTGCTTCTCTGGCAGAGAAACACTTTAATCTTTTTTAAATATTTAACTAATTACCCTGAAAGCCATTTCAAACCACAATTGGTTGTTGTTCTGGTGATGCCCTCTGGAGTATAAAGAGCACACAAGTCCCTCCTACCACACTGCTGAGATTAAATGTCAGCGTGGAGCTGGTGAAGACAGTATCTCTCTGCTGGCAGGCTACATTTAATTTGCAGAGCTCTGTCTCTCACTGTGTTTCAAGGGGAAAGGCACTCTTGGTTAGACAAACTGCTCTGAAGCGACCTCCTGCAAGAAGTTACCCGCAGCCCCAATACACAGAAGGTACAGCTGTATCAAGGGTCCTTCCAAGCAAAGACCTGGCAGATCTTCACCTTTAAGTTGCACTTTCCTCCGCTGCATGCTGTACTCTTGTCTTACCTCCTGCTAGCCCCATGCAGGAGGTCCCTGCACACTCCAGGGCACTGTGGCCCACTGGTATTATTTCCAGCCCCAATAAAAGAACACACACATAGCTCTGCCTGTCTCACAAGTCAGCATAGCGAGCGTCTACCCTTCCTTTCTCTCTAGGATAAGTTTATTTCTGCTATGCAGTAAAGCCTCTCTGGGTCCCTAGGAGACTCTTAATTTTCATAAGTCTGCTTTGTCCTCCTCTCAAGCTATGGGTTTGCAATTACTTAAACCTCACCTAAGTGCAGCTTTCCATGTGCTCACAGCTGCTAATACTGACACAATGAAGGGAGATGCATCTTAGAAGAAACCAGGAGCTCGACTGTTACTTTTAGGAGGAGTCTTTGCTCAGACTTAATTTGTCTTTGTCAGGAGGCTGGAGCCCAGCACAAGGCAGGAGGGGCTGGGAGACAAAGGCTGTAGAAGAGATGGTGATGGGGTATGCTGTACCTGTTGTGCTACCCTACATAATGGGTGAAGTTAGAGAGAAGATGGAGCAATGGGTGCGCATTGGTGGTGTGTGTGGCAGGGGATGCAAGTTGCAGCAAGGGAAATATAAATTAGACATGAGGAAAATAATGTTCACAGGGAGGGTTGTCATACATGAGGACAAGTTGCTCTATGAGGCTGTGAAATTACTGTCCTTGGAGATGTCCAAAACCTGGCTGGACATTGGAGCAACTTGATCCAATTTCCAAGCTGGTGCTGCTGTGAGCCAGTGATGGGATTGGATGACCTCCAGAGGTGCCTTCAAACCTACATTATCCTTTGTTGCTAATCTAAAAGACTGTGAAACCCGGCTTTCAGGAATCCCTGTTTGCACCTTACCCTGCAGAGAGATGTCTCTGCTTCTCACCACATGACCCCAGAAGCTTTTCCCTGAAACACTCAGGAAGGTGTCATGCCCCTCATCCTCCAGCATGCTCCGGCAGAGCCAGCACAAGGCAAGCAGACAGCTCCCAGACATAACCTCTGCCAGGGCACAGCACACAGCACTCACAGTGGGAACAAACAAATCTGGTGGACCATCTGCCTCGCTCCCCACATGCCACAGCTGCGGCAGGTGGCACACATTCCTCCATGATGTCGCTGGGCTCAGGTAGTGCTTTTCTCCTTGGAGACTTGGGAAGTTCACAGCAAAAATTGTGATCTCAGAAGGGATCCATGCAGCTGCCTTCGTTTCTCTGGACCTGACTGTAATTAAGATCTGCTGATGATATGCTTTTTAAAAGCTTAGCTGGTAGGGAAGGAGAGAGAATGGTAAGCCTTGGAAAAAGCAAACTTGAATGGACTATTTCAAGATCAGAAGTCAGTTACTGTCAAAGAAACACTTGGTACTGCCATTTTCCTTTGCATATGTCCATTAAGATGGCAATTTTTCAGATATGTCTTCAGTGGGACCTTCAAGCAGTTGGAAAAATTCCTTATTTAACTCCATTTGCTTCCTTAGAGCTGTGCAAGAAACATGACTGCGGGTGGCTCAACGGGTCTAACTCTTTACAATCTAGGCTAGGGACAGACAAAGCATCTCCAAAGAAGAAGTTGTGTGGTTGTGGTGGGAAGAGCTGTCTCTGATTACCGTTCTTTTGCAGAAAAGAACGGAGTCTGGAAAATGTTCAAATGTATTTTAATTTGTTTTGTACATTTACATTTTTTTATTATCTGTGTGTTCTGCTTTCTTGTGCCATGAATAAACAATATATGTGAGTGGGTCTGAGAACAAATGTTGACAGTTTTCCACTTTTATCTGAGCAAATTTTGTTTCTCTTTGTCTGTTTGCAGTTATTCACTCTTGAGAACTGTAGGGAAGAGAAAGACTCAGGGAAACTGTTGCTTCTACACTCTAAAATGATGTGGTCTGAACACACTCAGTGTTCTATCTTCATTTTGATCACAGTTGGTTATTTGGACAAAGGAAAGCTATAGGTTTTTCCAGATTTAAAATTTCTGCAGACCTCTTGTCCTATGCTGTGAGATCACAGGTCTGTAAGAGATTTAAAACCAGGGGGTGCCAACTCATAAGGTCTGCACATGCCCTATAGAAACACCTTCTTCTTTGAAACTCCTCTTTCAAAAGCATGTCACCTCTGCCAAGATGTCTTTAGATCTCTCTCAAAAGGCTAGGAAATTGGCAACTGACCACTTACAGAAATACCTGTCCCAGCAGAATGAAGACTAGCTTATTCTTTGGCTTGTTTTTAAACCTTAGAAGTTGACCATGGTCTGCGTGTTAGGCTGATCTCTCCAGTGTTTGCAGTGTCTCCTCTTTCCTGAGAATCTCAGTTTTTGCCCCATCCACCATCTGTAGTGATTATCATGTAGTATACAACCCAGAAAAATGTAGTATAGGCTACTGCAGTGGTAAAATCTGGGTCTCTTGGATGGGCTGTCACACACCAGGCTCCTTGGTGGGACACATTTGCTGTAAACTCCTGCAGTTAGGAAATGCCAGGACTACAGTGGTTGTGCTGTGCTATTTGGCCCAAGATGAGGGACAGATAAAAGAAATATTGAATGACCAGAACCCAGACACCCCCTCAAACCTCCCCAGAAGAGGCCTGATTTCTCCTTAACTCTGGATCACTAAAAACTTGGAAAATGGTTTTCAATCTCACACTGATCTTACAGCACATATTTCTGTACCTTATACAAGTGTATGTCATGGAAGACAATAATGCCTTACTAAACCTAAATATAACCTAGCTATTGCTTAGCTAAGCTGTACTTTAGCTCAACTATTTGCTAATGACAAGGCTTGTTACTCTGCCATTGAAGGGAATTAGGTTGGACTGATGTGGTTCAAAACCTTTTTTTATGTGTATTTTTTTTTGTTGCTCTTTATCATCTTTTTTTTTTTTTTTTTTCCAGATGCTTACCATGGTTTTTATTTTTACTAATATTTCCAACATTTTTCCAAGAATTGGAGTTTTCTCAGTGGCCTATAATTCCCTAATTCTTTTTTGTTTGTTTGTTTGTTTAAAGAAAAAAGATTTTTTATCCTTTTCCAGTTTTCTGAATATTTATTGCCTTTTTTTTTTTTTTTTTTTTTTTTTTTCTTTTGGCTTGGTTTCTCTTAGAAGCATCCTCTGCTCCTTCACAGGGACTTAGAGAGGACCTGGCAAGCTCAGAGAGGCTACAGAGAGGCCATGAGGTGTCCATACCTAGGGTGGGGAGGTGGGAAAAGCTGTAAATGAAGGGAGATGTGTGTGAGGGTGAACCCCACATGTACACCTTTTCTCTCCACTTTCCCAAACTACTGCTTGAATAGGAATCACACAGAAGAATAAAGACAAAATAGTGTCTGTTTATGTAGAACTCATTACAATCAGTGCCGGCAGTGTTGAGCACTCCAACCGAAGTCTTTTAATTAGTAACAGATTAACCACTGTGGAAATACAGCTCCTGTTGTTGATGTCAAAATGCTTTACTTACCCACTGTAATCAATGCATCAGAGGTAAACAATATGCATTGCCAGGTATGGAGTTATCCAAAGGATTTACTGCTTCCCCAGGTCAAGGGTGCTGCTGGTCAGCCTATCGACAGAGGGAGGCAGAGGATGATCAATTGTACCCTGGGGGAACTGGTCCTGCTGATGGAACTGGTTTATGGAGAGTACTTGTAGATATAAACTGTTCATAAAGGCATTGTCCCCTGAACAGGCAAATCATGAATGCCTTTCACTGAGTAAACAGGACTGTTTTTGCATTCTTCATACAGGAAGATATCTCCCAATACTGTCATAGAAAGACAGCAGAAAGACCACACACCACTGGAAATTCTTGAAAGCCAGATAACAGGCATACTTGCCAGTTCTTGTCTTCATTTAAAAAGAGAGCAAAATAAAGTAAATCTTGTTCTATTGCTGGCAAACTATCTGTCCTTGGTCTAACACAAGTGCCCCAGGGGCTGTTGCTGTGCAATGCATGGGCACAGCAGAGCAGGCATTGCCTTATTGAATTGTGCTTGGTGCTGGGGTGGGAGCCTGTGCTGGTGCTCACACCAAGGCCTGAACAGAGCAGGAGGGTGCAGTTATTTCTGGAGTGTATTAAGGTTCTGAGCTAGGAAAGATGTGTTATTACCTTATTCTTGAGAAATAAAGTGAAGTGAAGCAGGAAAAGAAAGGAAAAGAAAAGGAAAAGAAAAGAAAAGAAAAGAAAAGAAAAGAAAAGAAAAGAAAAGAAAAGAAAAGAAAA
>CM021735.1:48900660-49058216 GCA_011075105.1 Heteronetta atricapilla
AAGAAAAGAAAAGAAAAGAAAAGAAAAGAAAAGAAAAGAAAAGAAAAAAGAAAAGAAAAAAATTTGGTGTGGGACAATGAAATGTCTTGTATGTCTTGACCCTTCCCAAAATGTCAGGCACATAGGTACATTGAGGCATTGCATACATGCTTGGTATGATACAGTATCACATCCCAGTAATTCCAGACAAATATGGGGTATTTTGGTGAATGCTTGGGTCCCATTCATTTTTCTGAGCAGGTCCATTTTGCTCATGCAAATTGGACAATCTTGGGCTACACCGACATAAGCCACTGCTCAGAAAAAGTACCCTATAATAAAGATTAAAGCATTTAAGTGATTGTACTTTTTAAAATACTACACAATACTTTGCATGCGTGTAAGCAAGTATTACATAAAATCTCTATTGATGACCACAAAAAACTGCCGTTTGTATTAATAAGGAGAGTGGTGGTAGTGTCTGGCACTTGTGTGTGTAATTAGGGTAACTGAGTGAAGATTTTGGCACACGTATTGTTTCACTTTCCTATATTTATGGTATACCTAAATGAGTATCAGCTTACACACACTACATAAACACCCATCTGCTCTAGAGATATTGTTATTGATGAAAGTTATTAGCTCTCTGCCCCCCTTGAACTTGAACTTTTTCAAGTTCAAAATACGCTTTGGTATTCTGTTAAACCAACAAAAAAGTACACAAGCACATCTGGGAGAGATTGGGGAGAAAAGTAGCAAGGTTCAGACTGAAAGAAGGGAAATAGTTTCAGTGAAATTTAGTATGAAAAAAGTTCAGCATGAACATTTATTGAAAACATAAATAACAGTGACTGATAACTGAATATTAGCATCTATAGCCTTTCCACACAGTGCATAAGACTTTTCCTAGTAGATAAATGATATATAAAAAAAGGATTTCTCTCTAAGCGGGTCTGTGTTTCAGCAAAGGGGAACACAGAAAAACTGTTTTTTTTTTTTTTTTTTTTTTTTTTTTTTTTTCCAGATAATTTAGTCTTATTTCATCTTCATTTTCTTTACAGCATTCTGCACAGCATTAATGCAGAACTATTTAACAGCAGACAGTGAACCAGTTGGTGCTGAGGACTGGCTGTATACACAATAAATGTTTTGGGAAGTTTCCTGTAGGACCAGGTATCTTCCATTGTTGGGAGCTCCTGGAAGGCATTGCCCTATCCAGCATCATCCAGAGGAGAGTCAGTTCCTACCCTGATGTTCTGTAATCCACACCAAGCACAAGAAAAACACTGATGTCAATGGAGCATGTTAATCCTGCCATAAATGCATCCTACATTTTTGACTGTTTTATTTATTTGTTTGTTTTATTATCGTTATTATTGTATACTCCTCCAGGCAAAGGAAGAATAAACTGTATTGCATTATTCAGTATTTTATGTCCATCCAAAATATCAACCGGGAGAGTAGCAGCTGAAGAGTTAATTGCTGTGACTTTTTTTTCCCCATAGCTCAGAACTTTTTCAGACAGGTTATCTTCTCTCCCTTCTCTTCATTTGTGTTTTATCAGGACGGAAAATCCTGATGGCATTTCCTGGGAAGATAACCTCAGAGGAGGGCCCAGCAGCTGATCACCCTCTCACAAAGTGTTCATAACACATTGTCCACCCATAGATAACACAGTTATTTCATGATCCACAGAAAAATCCTCTTCCTCAGCGAGTGCAGCAGAGCTTTTCTCCACTTGGCTTCTACCAACTGCAGGGTTAGTCAGGAGACTGTTTATTTTTTCAGTGTTTAGATGTTTGTTTAATCTCCAAAGAGAACAAAATGTCAGCTTTTCACATTTTATTTATTTTTTTCTCTAGAGTGAAAACTGAAAGAAAAATCAGGAAGGTATATTTTGTTTCAGCAGTGTATATTGAAAAAAAAAAAAAAAAAAAAAGACACAATCTATCCCAGAATAGGAAACTCAGTTTGCTTTGTGCAGCCCACTCAAGTTTTATTTCAGCATGAGCTGTGTAGGTTTTCCTGGGGGTCCCTACTTCCCACCTGTGTTTCAGCTTGTGAGTAATTTATTCTGATGGTCACAGACAACCTGTCCTCGGAAAGACCAAGGGAAGCTGCTCAGCCCCAGCAACACAGTTCAAGGGGGTGGAAGAGCTCATGTGGGTACCACAGCTCCCAGGAGGCACTACACTTGGTCAAATGGTCAAATATGCTGCCAGCTGATACCAGAGAAAATTTTTGGTTTTGATTTTCCTGAGTGAAGTCTCTGCCAGCTAAAATAGCCACCGAAAATATACATTTTGATAAAAAAAGATATTGTTTATTGCTGGAGAGAATGTTTCAACTTAAATCTTTTTTACTTGTACCTTGGTATTTTTATCAGCATGTAGTCCGTTTGGAGATTATTTTGCTGTATTTGGTAGGATAATATAAGCTTGAAAGCTGTTTTTTCTAATGGGGCTTCTCCAATGTGGTGTGTTTTCTACACTATCAGAAATATTGGGGCATTCTGAAAAGAATAAAGCAGCTACAATTTATAATGATCTTATATTTAAATAATAATTTATCATTATCTTTGTATGTATTATACATTTTTTTTCTTCCCACCATAAGTACTGACAGGTACATTTTAAAAATTATTATTATTATTTTTTTGTAGCAGATGTTAAATAATAGATACAGCAAAATATGTAGTATATAACAATACAGTTATAATTATGTTGGTTGTATGCAATAAAGCCATGAAATCTCCATGGTGACAGTGCATTATGAATGCTTTTGGGAAGCCCCAGTGAAACCCGCCTGCTGGGTCTCGTTGTATGAATATGACAGTGAAATGTACATGCACTCTTCAACAACTTCTAAACAATTTTTTCAGCATTTTAAAAATAACATAATTCTATCTTTACAAGTTTTTTATAGTATTGTTTGCACTGAATTGCTTTTATATAGGTGATCAGCCATTAGAATTCCAGATGCCATTTCTTGGGAAAAGCTTTCCTTCTTCAAGCATCTTTAGGCAAATGTGAAGATTTTAAGTAGCATTAGAAATTTTACACATTTGAGGGGAGAAAATTTCCAAAAGTTCTAGGTAGATTTATGGTATTTCTAATATTGGTAGAGCTCAAATCCATAAACCCATTTAATTCATACTTTCATATCTTCAAAATATAATTATTTAGAAGTACCCTTAAGACTTTGCTGCAAATGATAAAACAAAATTGGCAAAGATATCTAGTTACTGCATACTGTCTCTGACAAACACATTTTCCAGAAGACCCACACTTCTCAGAGAAAGTGTGTTTACACCCATTTGTTCACAATGCTCATCAGTATTCACTATGTTGCAGCTGAAAACCTCATGTTCCTTCTCTCTGAAAAACCTCAGACTGATTTCTCTGGAGGGTAGGTAAGGCACACCAAAGTTCCTGGTTTGGCAGGCCCTCAGCATTTTCCTGGCTCTACTCTTAAGGCTCAAAGTGCTGGGTCAAGAGAGGTCACAAGCTCCAGGAAGAAGGCACCTTCCTCCAGGTAGCTCACAGCACATGCTGCTGGGCAGGGGGGAGCACCTTAAGGTGTCCTCAGGACCTCCCTGGCACCCCAGAGGTGCTGGGTGTGAGCCTGGGAAAGCTGGGTGACATGGGTAAGGAAGGCCTAGCAGGTCTGCACCTGGTGTCCTTGCTTTGTGCTTCCTCAAATTCAGAAAAATGTTGTTGACAAAAATTATTATGATGTCTGCAGAATCAAAACCTTTGGCTCCATTAGAGATTTTCTCCTGCATTTTCTGCTTTTCAGTTACTGCTCTGCTTCTTAATTGTGGTAAAGTGCCAAAGGTCATGAGAGAAAGCATCTGCTTGATAAGCATCTTGCATGTTTGTAGCAGCTGCAGCCACTTCTCTGTGAATGTGACATTTCATTTATTTAATTTTGTGAGGACATTTTCTGAATACTTTAGCATCTTAATGAGACAACACAAGCTTTTGCCTATCTCCTTTTCCCCAGCTCTCCAGCAAATTGAAGCCAAAGCCTTCTGGTGTGAAGCTCATCATGGTAGATCTCTCACCAATGCTAATACTGCAAAAGCAGTGGAAATACTGAAGGTGAGAAGAAAACGTTTCAGAAAATATTGTTTGATTGATGCAGTGTATTTCATCTGTCTGGTCTGTATTTTTGTGGTGATCGCACATCATGATGATCAATTCCAGTTCTGTTGTTCTGTGTATTCTTCTGCCAAAGTATCATCTACCTGTGCAGCCCATGGCTTTTGTCTTTCCAACACGACACGAAGTTGTAACTCTAAATTGTTGGACGCAAGTTTAAAAAAAAAACAACAACAAAAAAACCCACAGTCTGAGAGCTCAGTCTCCTCAGTCTCCCTTCCAACCATAGACAGTTATATACCCAAGAAAAGCAGTATCCAGCCTTTTTTTCAAGGTTTCTCCCCAGTTAAATGCAGATAGTAACTCAGAATATCTGCACAAGGGCACTTGAGACATTTGTCAATGCCACATTAACTTCTGTGTTCCCTAGTACCTAACAGTCAGTTGTATAAATTCAGCATTGATTTAGCTTCTCTTTTAGCTTTCATTGATTACAGTTTGTTTGCTACTTTTACAGAATAGCAAACAATGTTGTACACCCCGGTTTTGTCATAAATATTAACAAGATCAGTGACAGATTCCTGAGGATCAGCAAATTACATAGATATTGTGTGTTGCTTTTTCCACAAAAACCAAGGGAGCTTCCACTTAGAGGGAGGTCAGCTGCATGGTGAGGAGCCTCTGACAGGAAGAAATTCTCCTTCCTCCAAACTTGTTTCGGGTTGCTTGATGCAGCTCCCAAAGCCTGTGCTGAATCTACCAATAATTTATCCTGGAGTAATTTTTAGATGAAAAAATAAAGCATTTAATTTTGTCTGTTTTTGAACTGGAAAAGTACTTTAAAAGCTTCTTCTAAATTTTGTCAGACTCTCATGGCACAATTCCCCCACTCAGTAATGCACACCTTTTCATCTGGGGTCAGACAAACATGCTGATTGCTTGGAGAACCTTTTGGCTCTTCTACTGAGAAAATGGAAAATGGTTTTCTGACAATGCTTTTTATTTGAAAGACAAATTTGAAGTTGGTGGTTAACACTGCTCTGGAGTGGTGGTTGATTCACTCAGGGGCAGATGAGACCCGTGAGGATTAGGGAAGGGCGTGGAGGGTAGGGAACAGGCACCAACCTGCCTCTGAAGGGAAAGGCTCCATCCCACATGCAGGCATTGCAGCAGTGGCTGAGTCCTGCTTGTAATGATTGGAAATAGTGTGGAAGCACAAAGATTGGATGACAGAGATGATACATGGGAAATTCTGGTAATGAAATATTATTAATAGCATTGCTTTGGGAAATCTGTTTGATTTCTGTGTTTTGTTTTGTTTTGTTTTGTTTTATTTTATTTTATTTTTATTTATTTGTTATTTTATACTTTTTTCAGGTATGTTTGAGGACAACAACATTGATGACTGTGGGAGAGCATCTGGTCCCTTGCCTGGGGTGGAAATCAGCCACTTCAGTCAGTCAGAGGAGACTCTGTCTTTTGGACTCAGGTAATTTAAGCAGCAGAAGATGGTCTAACAAGGTGAAATGTACAGTTATTTGCTCAGTTTACTCAATACAGTTAAATTGAATTCACATTTGCAAAACTGGTACAGGAAGAAGGGGAGATTTCCAGTAAAACAGAAATGGAAGAAAACCAACAAGAAAAAATAGCTTGTCCATGAGATGATGAAGTGGTATGGAAGCTGTGGTATCTGAAGTACGTCACTTATAACCTTTTTTAGTGGTGCATCTTGTCCTTAGACCTGAAACATAATGCTTTGTTCTTTTAATGCAGACAAAGCAAGCACATTGGAGTTGTTTTGCCTTCATTCCTGTAACACTTCATTTGGGCCTGGTTGACTTGTTACCATATTAAGCAGGGGCTTTGCTGCATATATTTAGCGGTCCATGATGGCAGAGCTCAGCAGAAAATGGTGGGCATTGACCAGGCACTGCAAGCACTGTGCAAGTATGGCCACCATGCATGCTCTGCTGATTCAGGGCACAACATCTTGATGAGAGCAAATCAAGTGAGCTATGTTCAATCTAAAACTGGGAGGTTAACGTGAGTTAACCTTGACATGAGTAATGGAGCTGGTGAAACCACATCTGGTGACGGCACTGTTTGTGTCCAAGGTGCTCCATTAAGAATGGTCTGCGCCTTTCTTTCTGAGACTAAAACTGTCCCAGCTCTGTAAGACTGCATCTTCATTTAAAGTACTATTTGATAAACTGCAAAGAATAGACTTATTGTGAAGGTATTTCACATAGATTTAGATGGGTATCTAAATTTCCCCCTGGAAATGACCAGCTGGCAGTGTTCCTGCAGTTGGTGAACTGTGAGCGATAGCAAGAGGGAAGGACCAGTGGGACTGTAGTTTATGTGGTGCTGCTTTGCCCTTGTAGTAAAAGCATGTTAGGCCCTTGTTGCCTTCTCACCTGGCAATTCCACTGCCAAGGAAAATTAAAAGTGGCCAGGCATTTAGCACAATCAAAGCAGAGACACATTGTGGATGTCCATTAGTGATGCTGTTGACCCATCCTAACCCATTTCCTATTTTTGCAAACTACGAGGGGCAGGGATGGAGTTACAGAGGATGAACACCTGCAGCTGATGCTGCACATCCTTATTCCCTGTGCACCTGTCAGTCAGTGCAGCAGGAGGGAAGTAGATGATGGAAAGTGATCAGCAGTGTCTGGTGGATCTTTTCCACTGAGAGAAAATGGGGAAATCTGATTTTATCATTAGTCAGTGAAGAGAAGGTTGAGCATGGCATGTCTTTCCTTGCTTCTCAAATCAGTGGTTGTGGGCTACAAGGGTTTCAGAATTGAAAAAAGCTGCTTTTAGTGGGTTGTTGTTCAGAGTGGCAGATCATTGTCACTGGGCAGGAACATCCTTCATTGCTTCTCAAGTGACTGTTATTCCAAATAATTAATAGCAGGCATTTGGGAGAAGGAAATTAACTGTTCCCTCCAAGTCCCTCTCTACCTTTTTAGGTCTCAAAGCCTTGGGATTTCCTCCAGAAAGCTTTCTGGACTAAACGAATATCTTATTGGGAGGACCTGATTTTGTCTTCATTTCTGGTTCTATCCAAGCAAAAAGCTTGTTTTCCTGAGGATCTCATAATTCTTGAGGTCTCTTCCAGCCATCCCAGGGTGGCCACGTTGCACAGGCTGGGGTTAAGGGCTGCATCTCTTTACAAACCCCTCATACCAGGCTTCCCTCTGTAGGTGCTGTTTGCTCTTCCCAGCTCTACCACCTGCCAGAAGCTCAAGATGTAAGGACCAATTACTAAGTGTGATATCCTAGTACTGCTTACAGAAATTAAGGATACTGCAAAATCAACATTTTTGCCTTGAACCCCAGTGGAAATTTCCATGTGTTTGTTCATGTACATCATGATGCCAGTGCATGCTCTCTCTGTTACTTATGTTCTCTTTGTTCCCTAATATTTGCAGATCAGCTACCTGTATCTGGCATGCATGTCCTGACCAGCCAGCACACCATTACACTGGTCCCAGGCATAAGAGCTGCATTAGGAAAAAAAGATCATCTCAGGCTGAAGGACTCAGTCTAAATACAGATAATTAATTATTAATGCAATAGAAGTGCTATCTGGAGCTATCCAAAGTGACAAGCTACTTATAAATGATCAATTAATAATAAAAAAGGAAGTTACTGAGCAGGTAACACAAGTGTCCACATTAACAGTCACACAATCATTTGAGACTTTTGTCACGGCAGTGTCCAATATATATCATGAGTATACAGACAGTCAAGTATGCCATATACATTCAATTCCTCTTAGTGATCCCAAATTCTGATGATACACAAAGAAAAAAAATCATAGACTTCCCTCAGTGATAAATGGAAAGTTCTTCCAGAAAAGTGCAGATATTGCTAAGCAGCTTACCTTTTCATCCTAAAGAGTAAAAGCCTTTAGGATGGATACTTCTGGGCTAGACAAAAGAAAGAAGGGAGCTGAGAGGCATGATCACAAGGAAGATTAATTTGGCTGAACAGAATAAAATTTTAAAAATGGAAGTTCTAAAAATGACATTGTGTGCATGATCTGTATGTCTACCCAGAGTGAAATCTGGAATGTGGCAGGATTCTTTAGCTGTACCAGAGACCTTTGGAAGATGTACCAGGGGGTGAAACTCTCTCCTCCCCTTTCTGAGTTTCCCCTGCAGTGTCAGATGGTTACACTGGATAAGGAAATATGTTCTCAAAGATGGCAAAGCATCTTTCCCCTGAATTTTTCATTTTTCCATCTTCTCTTTCACCTCAGACACCTGCACAGAAAAGGTACCTTCTCTACATGGGCACCAATCCTTCCATCCCTCCTCTCTGACCCCACCAACACAAGAGGTAGGTCTGGCTGCTTAGTGGACATTCATATGAAGCTGTAGATTCTTTCTTTTTTATTTATTTGTATTTTATTTGAGTTTCTCTGCAGGTTTTCTGCTCTGAGACTCCCCCAAATTCTTTCCTGCCTATGCGGCCTCAGCTCTGACGGTTTCTGTCTGCTAATGTACAGGGTGCTGTCATCTCTGTAAATAGTAGATACTGTACCTATCTACAGATGAGGACTAATCCTTCCTAAAAATCCTACAAGTTTTCATAATCTACGCTCAGTGATTCATGTTTTGCCCACTGCTGTTTCTTTAAAAGTCTAATTCAAAAAGTCACTTTCAGAACAGTGTAAACCTCATTTTTCTCTTTAGCTGTCAAAATTAGAGCTTTTTTATGCAGGGTAGATTGTCATTGCCATAGTGAGCTTCATCAGCTGTACATTAATGAATTAATCTATTGAATGAGTCAATCTATGAAGCAGATAGCTAATGTGAGTTTAATGTCCCTAGCTACTAAAATAAAACAGTATCTGCAGCATTTTCAGAAGGACCTTACCATGTTCATCTGACCTTTACTGATTTTTTGCACTGTTCTTATATAGTTTGAACAGGCTTAAACAGTAAGCATACTGTTATACATTAACAGAGCAAATAGAGTTATTACAGTAGCTGTAGAGCAAGCAGTGACAACATTGCTTCTCTGGACACAGAGTAATTAATACCTGATGAATGCCAACATAGCAAAACCTGCACTTACCAAGCACCCTTGGGTCTCAACTGCTCCACTGTTTTTTGCTATCTCCCAAGGTTCATGGCAGGAATGAATGGTTTTTGTATTTTTACAAGTATTCTCTTGGACAGGGGCTGTTAAACAGTAGCAAATACCCTCCTTCCTCTGTTTTTTTTTTTTTTTTTTTTGTTTTTTGTTTTTTGTTTTTTGTTTTTTGTTTTGATTCAGTCTCCAGAGGAAAGCCAACAGCACTCCTGGAAATTCTGACAAGTTATAGTGCTAGTTGAATGTGACATGCAATTTTTTATTTTTTTTCCTTTTCTAAAATGCATCTCATACTTGGAATATATACCTCTTTCTTTGAAGATAAGGGTCACTTCTATTCCTGTATCTGCTCCTTAGAGAGAGAAATTTCAAAGAATGTCAAATAACTCACCTTCCATGCAATTCAAAATCATTTAAAATTCAAAAACATTTCAAAATCTAGAGAAATTTTAAGATGAATAAAAATCATAATTATAGTCTAAGTAGAAACCAACTATATTTTATGTGTTTCTTTGAATAAGCATAAGGACAGAGGCTAAGCTGATCACAAATATCAAATTATGCCTATTGTACTTTCTTTCCTATCTGAGTGTTTGAACAACTTTTCCTAGTTTACAGCTTTAGGATTAATGAGCCTTTAGACCATAGTTAGCAACATGGTGTCATGACAAGATGACCTTCAGTTAAGGCTAAGTAGGAAGCCTTTAAGTGGTACAGTGGTTGCCAAATGAAAAAGACTAGTACCCTGGATATTGCTAAAGATACCGCCAGGCCATAGTGGTACATACAGGTGAAGAATACAGGTCATTGTAAAGAACTTTATATCAGAGACACTCAAAGGAACACAGAGTTAGTACTAGTGAGGCCAGTAAATGCCTGGGAAATCTGCATGTCCACATGCATAAATAACTGTGAATGCAACTGTATTAAAATTTGATAAAAATTATGCTTACATTCATGTCTACCCTCCCGCAGCCTTTGCAATTCACAAGTCTGATGATCATGTCAATGTGCTTGCTGGGCTGCTACCTGCTGTGTGCCTGTGTTAACCCAGCTGCAGCCCTGAGCTGACTGTCACGTGGAGCCAACAGCTCTTGAAAAAATGAATATATACACAGGGAGCACACAGTCCTTTTCTCTGGACCTCAAGAATACAGATTTGCCCCTCTCAGACACATGGATTTAAGTAAAGATTTCACTTTTTTTTTTTTTTTTTTTTTTTTTTTCTTCATTATCACTGCAATATTGATTTGCTTCCCTTCTATTTCAAAGCTCTTCAGAAACTCTCCCCACCTCTTTTATCATCTCCCATTCAGCATCAAAAGGTCAACTCCCATTTCTGATTCACTCTTGATGATCATCTCCATTTGTTTTGCCAGGCAAATACTTTCTTTTACACTCCCTAGCCACTGATCTGCAAACCTATTTGAGATAATCTCCTTAATTACTTCTCAATAGTCTCCTTTGTACAGAGAACCCCAAAACAACAGAAACACAGTATAATGAGTATTACTTATAGCATTGAAGGAGATAATTAGGGGGATTTATTGTTTTCCATTGTGGAGTAGGAGATAGCAAGTTCTGATCCAGAATGAGGGGGAGAAAATGGTCTTATTTTAGTTGGGGTATGATGACTTCTTCAACATGACTGCTCTGGGGAAAATGCCAAAAGAATGATTTCCCCTGCTCTTTTCCACCAGCTGCATAAGATGATGATATTACTGCCTGTGGGGGAATTGCAAACCTCTGCCCATGGAGAGAAATATCACGGGAAGGAAAAACTCTGCCTCATACATGCCATCTGGCTCCAGGCTAAACGAGGGATGAAGCACTTCTCGCCTGCAGAGTAGACAGCTAGAGGCAAAAAGGCTCAGAAAATTTGTTTGAAAATATCTTTGCAATTTTTTATTTTTCCCAAGGAGAGTGAGAAGTGCATTGCCCTCTTAATATTGTACAAAAAGTGAGAGACCAGACTGCACTCGTTTTGTCATGGCATAGGTTTCTGGCCTCTCCTGGCCTCAAGTGTATGTAAGCATAACAACTGATAAAGATTTGTACTCCAATGATATATATATATATTTTTATCCATGTTTATATAGCATTCATTCCAAAGGCCCTTCTATGCCTGTTTCATTTTCCCTTCTGCAAAATAAACAACAGAGCTTTACTGTGTCTATGGGATTTCACCACCCAAGCAGGCAACCACTGAGTGCTCATGAGGCTCACTATAATTTCTGCTCAGATTGTCCCTCATTTGGGATTTAACTGGTATTTTGCCATCAGGAAAAAACAAACATGATCCTGGGTCATTTTATAATGAAATTCTTTGTTCAAGAGTCTTTTAAGAAACAGTGAAAATGAAGTTAAACCAAGGAAAAGAGAAGTCTTTAACAATTGACTCTCTGTTAAATGGTTATTTAATATTTTTTGACCACAGAAATTTTATTTCTGCAATGTCATATCTACATTGTAACCAGCTGGATGGATTCATCAAACAGTATCCATAATTACTGATGCACTGAAAGTTTTATTAGCTAGCTACATTCCTGGTGAAAGGCAAACATGAAATGAAGGAAAACTGATTTTCTTTAAATCTGCAGCTTTACAAAAGCTAAAGTTTTCTAAGTTGTTTTTATAAACTTTTTCTGTTGTTACATTGAGGCCCTTGCATGTGTTTCAGATCAGTTCCGGATCAAACTGTTTCATTTTTAAACACAGAGAAATGAATAAACCCTCTGTTTCCTTGGTGCATTGAGAATTCTTCCCCTGAACCTTTACGATGTATGGTTCAGTGGCTGAGCCAGAGAGCTGGATCATGTTTAACTTATATGTAATTTACTTCCCTTATGTAACAGCATGGGGGATGCAAGAGATAACAACCTAGATGGGAAAGTGATTGACTTTGAAAGTTTTTCCTTAAAGTACATTTTTTTTTTTTTAGAAAACAAAGTTTAGAATTTTTGATGCCATCCAACTAATTTAAAACTTATGAGAAGATTTTCACAGAACCCAATCTCCACTTGCAACCCTTATGCACTATGAAACATCCTTACACCAGGCTGCCCACAAGGTGGGATATTCAACTGTTCAAAACTGATCTGATGGGGGGAACAAATCCTGATGCTCTTTCTCCTGTCCCCATCTGTGTGCGTACATGGGCCTCCTTGGCAGGGCTGTAGAGGGAGGGAGCAGGGACATTAGGAGACCCGGCATCTCAAGCTCAGTCAAATGCCATCTGTTCTGGGGAGGGCTCTATTCCTTCCAAGTAATCTGCTCCATCAGGGTCAAGTTGACCATTTTCTGAACAGTCACAGCACTTCACTTACTGATTTTTTGAGGGGGGGGATTTTTTACGTCCTAAGGTGAATTTCAATGTTTAAAGACTGCCCCTTGCAGAATGAAATAGTTGATGCTCAGTTTGAGGTGCCTTGCTCTTGAAAGAGCTTACAATGAAGAGGAGTATGAAGGCACTGTGTAGGCAGTGCACATCACAGAACCTGCAGCAGTTTGAAAAATAAAAAAAAAAAAAGACTTTATTCTGAAATTAGACAGAAATTGTAGATTTATGTTTCCTTTCTCTGTGCAATATTCTGCAGTACAGTCAATACAAATCTATGGCTCCAATTGACTTCAAAGAGGCATGTATGAATGCAAAATTTTGGTGTAAAAGTGATATACTTGCCTGAAGACTCAGAGATTTAAGAAATGAGGACTAGGCAGTTTTTTGGAAAGCATCAAAAGAGTTAGCAATAATTACAGTTTTAAAGAACTGGAAACCTGATGGTGCCCCTTTGCTACAAGACTCCCCATGCATTGCCTGTACTGCCACATTTTGAAGAAATATAGCTGGCAAGAAAACCCCCTTGACTCTGTAGATAATATTGGCTAAGTCAGCAGTTTTACCAGGGACTCACAGAAAATTCACTGCTTGACTTGTCAGCCACCAAGGAGCTCTGGGTGTTGCTAGAAATAACTTCTGAGTCACTGAAAAGCTTCTGAATTTATCAAAGCCAAAAACTTTTGGAGCAATTCCGTGTGCTTCAGGTGTATTATTGGAACAGAAGAAGGGTGTGGAAAGGGTGCTGCACCCTGGGCAGAGGAGGTCCAGGAGCTCTTTGGATGATCCATTGAAGCGAGCTCAAGAGAAGGGCTGGATGTGGGGTGGGCAAACACTTGAAAAAATTGAATCAATAACATAAAACAATTCAATTAAATTTAGTAACATAAAATGAAGCATTTGGTTTCTTTTGTAGTGGTTGACAAGTTTTTCTCATCTGCAATGGCAAATGATATGTAGTCTGGCTTCTCTGTACTGTTTTATCTATAGTTCTCTGACTTTTCTTTATTTTTAGAGCATGCATCTGAAGACTCCTATCAAATGTGTAATGTAAAGTGCAACTCTTAATAACCAGTGTCATGGTTTTGCTTGGGACAGAGTTAATTTACTTTGCAGCTGCTTACACAACTCTGTTTTGCATTTTTGGTGAAAACAGTGATGATAACACACTGGATTTTTAGTTGTTGCAGAGCAGTGTTAGCACAGAGTCAAGGACTTGTTAGTTTCTCACAGTGCCCTGTCAGTGAGGAAGCTGGGGGTGAACCAGAAGCTGTGAGGGGCCAGGGCCAGGACAGGTGACCCGGGCTGACTACAGCTATATCCCATACTATATATCCCATACTATATCCAAACAGCTGTAAAATTTTTACTTTTGCTACTAAATTGTCTTGTTCTTGCTATATTCACATAGTTTCACCATAGCACATATAACCCTTCAACAAAGTCTTTGAACTTTACTGTTTAGTTGAGAAGTCACTGGACTGGCTTTTGAAGTTTTTTTTTGGGTAGTTGTTCTTGTCGTTTGCTGTTGTTAGGAGGTTACAAAAGTATTGCTGGGAACTATCCTCTCAGCTGAAATAATTTTTCCATCTTCAAATAGTTGCTTTTACTCCATAGGGCAGGAAGTGGACATGCATTATTTTCTATGAGAAAATCTCACAAATCTTACAAGAAGAGGATTGTGATATTTCACAATGGTTTCTATTTCAGATACCTAATATTTACAACTAAAAAAAAAATTAAAAAAAATATATATTTTTTCTAGTTTTAATTTTCCAGAAGTGGTGGAGGGAAAAGCAAGAAATGTGGTAAGATGAACAGTTACCTATTTTTCATTCTTACCTTTCCTTTAACATGTCCCAGATTAAGTTAGTTAACTGCTAACCTAAATCCCACCACTGCCAAAGCATGTGAGCAAGAAACGTGTAGCTGTATGAGAAGCTCTGGATAAAGAGTCTAGTAGTTTGGCAGCCCTGTGTGGAGCTGAAATCCCTGGCTTGGTTCCAGCAGCAGAGGCTTGCTTCTTCAAGTACTGAGAGTGAAAATGAATTAGACAAGTAAAACTGACTAAGCCAGAAAACAGTCTACCTATTTTAAGTAGAGCATTTTTCAGACAACTTTGTATTTCTTTCTTTAAAGTCTAGAGACAATGGGATAATTATAGAGACAATATTTTGTGTTAAGTAAATCTTTACGTCTCTGTGAATAGGTTAACTGGTACAATTTTTTTGCCTGTGGGTCTGGGAAAATGTCTGTGCTTGCCCACATGAAAGGCCCTATTATCTCACGACATATGCGCACATTCCTGTTTCCTCCCATCCATATGACCTGTCAGGACTTTCCCAGACCAAGCCACAACAGCAGAAGCATTTAGCATTTCTGACCCAGCCTTGCCAAAAGCTGATATCCTCCAGCAATGGCTAGAAGCCCAAGGTCCTCTAAACTCAACTTTAGATTCCTGTCCTTCCTCAGTTGGAAAGCAGAGTTTAGACTTGAAAACTGTTGGTAGAAGAATTGTTGCTGAGTTCAGGCTGTGTTTGTGAAGCACTTTGTGGCCTATCACTTCTTAATGCTGAGATGACACAGTAAAGAGGTCAAAACAGCAATTCAAGACAGTTCATTAGCACTATCAAAGTGTTCTATGCCTCAGTTAAACTTCACCACCATTAGAGAACTTAATGTTATTTTAGGATTGTGTTTGTGGAATCACCCTTTTCCTTCTCAGGAGGTAGCAAAGAGTTCAACTTGATGACCACCTAGAACCTTCAGAGGGAAAGACTGTTGTCATTCACTTGCCTGTATTTTCAATCAACAATCAACAAGATTGAGTGACAAATTATATTTGGCCCAGTACCTTTTGAAGGTAAACAGTTTGGAAAAGCTAGAAGAAGAATTTTTATTTATTTATTTATTTATTTTAGTAAGAAGGTCTGCAGATTTTCTGGCTTTTTGGCATCCAGAGGAAGCTGTAAATAACATTTAATGGAAAAAAAATAAGTTCCCAGGGGACGTACCTGGTGGAGAACAAGCATGCAGCAACATCTGAATCATGGAAGACCAAAGCTGAAGAGAGAAGCTACAGCCAAAAAACAACTATTTAAATCAGGCGTCATAACTTTGGATTTGCTGGACCACAAAACCTTATTAAAATCCCAACAACTGTGCTGGAGTCACTAATGTGAACAACTCACATGAGAGGAAAGAACTCAATGGCTCCAGGAAAGCTGGAAGCCAGATGTGGCATCCTGTTATTGCCAAGTAATTCATGTGGTCTGCCACCCATCACCTGTGCTTCCCCAGAAAATGACCTCAGAAAGCAGGATACACAAATTAATTTAGCAATATGTTTTTGTTTGTTTCTTTCCTTCTTTCCACCACAGTCAGCAATGGAATACAAACAGCTTTGTGCTTGGAGAGCGCAGTAAATACAGTTCTCCTAGGGAGCCCAGGTGTTACTGTATGTGCACAAGACCTTTAAAGATGACCATTCATGCAGTGACTTTCAGTTTTCAATGACACAGAAGCTAGATTCTTGCCCAGCCAGAAAAGTTAAGTTCCTTCCAAAGACGCTAATGAGGAACGGAGATGGGATCAAGAAATTTGTGCTTGTAGGAAGCAGTGGCTGGGCTGGAGGGAAAAGGATTATTCTGAACCCAGGAGCTTCCATCCTCTAGGCAAGGAAACATTTCATGGGTTTGTGTTTCTGTTTTCATCCTTAGACACTGAATACATTAAAGGTTTCAGAGAAAAAGAAGACTTCTGGAATTCAAGTTCAACAGAAGAGAAGGAATGGAAGGTTCCTCAGATGACAGTGATAGATTTGTGGAGTTTCTGAGCTGAGAACTGGATATATAGGACATGACAGACAGAGGGAGATTACCAGCCAGGAGAGGGAGGGTTTACCTGCATGCAAGGGTCTGTGGCACCAGTGATGAGTAAGCAAGGCAGGGAAGAATTTGTCTGCTGAAGATCCCATGGCTGTGTTTTTGCCATGGGATATTTGGTATACAAGGCCTACTCCCACTTATCCTCAGCTGTATATTGAAAGTGAGAAATAAGATCATGTAAAATTGTTTTATTTTTTAATTAAGGATCAATTCCAGTCTCTTCTTGCAAAGAAGTCACTGGGATGTGCACAAGCTTTCTGCTCTCCTCTATGGAGTACAAATGCTCTGGCCTAGCCTTCCTTGACAGTTGGGTTCACAATTTTCCCCATGAAGAGGATGCTGTAGGTGGTTTTGTCAACAATCAACATCAGGAAGGGTCTGTTGAATTTGATGACATGAGGAACAGGGAAAACATCAGACAACCGTACCAATTCTATCATGGTCACTGCAGCTGCCTCTGTACCATTCTCATTAACATCCACCTCAGCCTTGTGAATTGCCTGTAAAGGAAATAAAGATTAAAATTTAGACACAGAATAGTGAGAACCAGCTGGGGACAAGCTTGCTTGCTTTAACACTATGAGAGGGAATTTTCAAAAGAAAGCACAAAATGAATGTAGAACTGATGTGAGGAAGATTCTCTTGTCCAGTTTTTCCAAGACCAGCAAAGTTTCCTCTGAGTTATTTACCACTCTGGCAGAGTCAAGCTTGGTTGCTTGCAGAGACTAAGCAGCATGGAGAGCATTTATTGTTCAATTGTTTCATTGAATAAGATTTT
Organism: Heteronetta atricapilla; assembly: GCA_011075105.1. NCBI lineage: Eukaryota > Metazoa > Chordata > Aves > Anseriformes > Anatidae > Heteronetta > Heteronetta atricapilla. The sequence continues at coordinate 48,917,857 of CM021735.1, forward strand.
GTCCTTAATATTTAACAACGAGGAGGAATGTTTTCATTTTGCATTAATTTATGTGTATGCAGAAAACCTCTTTCTGCTAAGAGCTGACAATAGTGATGTGCAAATTCTGAGGTGATCAGCTAATGCAGTAATGAAAGGCATATTCATAGAATAAGAAGACTATTCTCAAATTTATATAATTACTTTTGTATTAATTACTTTACACCAGATTTTTGTAAAATTATTCACATTATCCTTTCCAACTCCATTCTCTTCATCAGGGTCTTTAAAGTGAATTTGCAGGATTGTTATGCAGGAAACAATTTAATGCTAACCCTAAGAACAATAACCATCTAATCTCTAAACTTCTTTTATTACTATAAGTGAGCCATGGCTGCAATCCAGAAGTGGGATCAGTCTATTTGTGAAGATAAAACCAGCATGTAAGTGCGGCAGGCAAATCTCTTGATCACCATCCCTGCTTGCATACTTACCTTGGAAACCACAAGGCGGTCACCTTCTGCCACTCCAGAGAGGTCAGCATTCTTACTGAATACATCTGTCACACCCATTTTCATAAACAGGCTCTTGACATCATAGGAGCCAGAGATGGAGAATTTTGGAAGGTAAAGTTCGATTGGTCTTAAAAAAAATGGAAAAAAAAAATGAGTTTATAATTGCAAGATCTTTCAATACAAGGGCTGATATTAGAGGTACATGTCCATCAGAAATACCTGTGGAGCCTAAGTCTGGTTAAGACAGTGATAAATCCCCCATTAGAGAAATAGAAAATGAGGTACCTCTCCCACCAGCCACAGTCTAATTGGTGGTGCAGGGACACAGTACTTGTTTCTGAAAGTGACTGCTGAAAAGCCTCATACAGACTCTTTCCAGAAAGAGAAATTTCCTTTCAGATTGGATCCTCCCTTATCCATCTGGGCTGCTGGGGGCAATGTTCCCAAGTGCAGGATTCCCACAGGTGGCAGTGCTTGCATGGCTGTGTGTGGAGGAAATGAGGAGAGGGTTCCTCTAATGTATGAAATCTGGTATCTCCTTTGAGGTAAGGGATCTGTGCAATGCTTGCCCCTTAGAGTTGTGTTTAGCTACTCCTTGGGCATCCTGTGCTTTTCCTTGCCTGGATGAGTAATTATGGTCTGTTCAAAGCTTAAACAAAAGAGCAGTCAAAAGATTACCTTTCTTCAAGTGATTGGCTCCAATTAGACACTGTGTCTTTTAGCAGAGCATCTTCCACCTGCTTCATTGTCCCTTCATCAGGCAGAACAAAGAAGGCAGCAACATCTCCTTTATATGGGATTTCTACTACCCAGCAAGACAACTTCTCATCCCGATGGATATTATGGACTTTGCTTTGATACATCATTTTGACCTTAACAGAATTCTTGGCATCCACAAAGAAGTCATCATCTCTGGTGTGGAAACTCTTGAAAGGTTTTTCCCAGTAGCCTTTTGATAAAAGAAAGAGTATAGAATTGAATAAACTGAAAAAGAGATGGATAAGTGCATGACACAGGAGTTGATACTCAAAATATTATATTTGAACAGTAAATTCAACAACAAGCCTATCTCAATTTAAGAACGTTTCTTCCCTGGTCATGGAAATAAGCTTTGTATCATTTCAATTGTTTAAATAAAAATGATACAATGAAAATACAAGTTGAGGAAAAGACCTGAGCCTTTATCTGCTAAGTCGATGGTAAAACCTCTGTGAATCCCATTATATGGGCTCCAGGGTTATTGCTTTCTTTTGTGCTGTCCATGTTTCACTTTGACCATGTCCTGCACAAAGAGCTGTGCCTTTCAAAAAATGATCATAAATTCATCCCTTCTGAATATTTTCAGCTCAGAGCCTGATTTAAAATGATATGGGATTGATTACTGCTTCCATCTTTTCTTCTTTTATTTTATTTATTTATTTTTTACTTATAGGAGATGATTCTTCATACTTGTCTTTCAAATATTTCCATATGTCATTTAAAATTAGATGATAGCTTAAGTTCACAGTGTGAAATATATATATACTTGTTTCTTAGGTCTGGACAGACTTCCAGAGCTTATGTGTATAACTGTTACCAATATTTGTCACTCACCTTTAAAGTAAACATAGTTAATCAGAATCATCAAAGCATCTGGACTAAGATTCTGCAGGAAGTCAACAAATTTGCCGTGGGTTTTTGTTTTTATATAGTTATTGATTTCACTTACAGCCTTTTCAGAATTCTGGAAGTCACTAGAAATAGCTTCAGAATCATAAAAAGTTGTAACATCTTCCAAAAACTTTTGTTGCAGTTTCAGTTCATTATTTATGAACAGGGCATTGCCCATACTCAACTGGACTTCTCGGTGAGGATCATTTAGCAGCTGGAGGAGTCTCTGAAAGCCGACATGGATCTCCCGCTCCTCTAGCTCTGTCAGGTTGAAAGCGAGGCATTTGTGCAGTTGACTGAGTGTGTGTGCTCTGGCGCCTAGGGAGAGCATTGCAAAGGCAGTGGAGAGGCTCAAAGGAGAGAAGAAAACATTCTTGTTACCGTCCTCTTCTGTGACCTGCTTGTAAAATCTAAATGCAAAGTCAGCATTGCTGGGGGCTATCTTGAGATGGGCCAAGTTTTCCCCTTCAGCAGGGGAATGAGGTGTGTCTTTGTCCTCCGGTTCATCACTGTGGTTGGGTATATGAAGAGCCTGGACTTGAAGCCCCACAAGCACCAAACACAAATACAGTGCAGACTTAATTTTCATTCTGAATGGTTCTGTTAAGAAAAAACAAAACAAAAACACAACCTAACAACCTTTTAGATCTAGAGAATGTTCACCTGTTGCCCCCATGCATTCAATAAGCACTGTAGCAGAAGAACTATTTTTTGCTGAAGTGTTTCTGAAATGCTCGTGATCTCATTATGACTTCAGCTGCACTCAAATTTACTCCTCTGGGAGCAGAGACATAGTCTGGTATTTCACCTTGGAATCAATTGAAGATGAATATTCACCTGGGACTGTATCTCCCAATCATCCTGGCACGGTACCTAGGATCTGTATCTGTGACTGAATCCTGCTTCTGACATATAGAACAGGCTCCAAGAAGCAAAATTTCCAATTACTGATACAAAACAAAATCATAGAATCATAGCATAGAATCACAGAATCATTTAGGTTGGAAAAGACCTCCAAGATCACCTAGCCCAACATTTAACCTAGCACTGCCAAGTCCTCCATTAAATCATGTCACTAAGCTCTACATCTTCACATCTTTTGAAGACCGCCAGGGATGGTGACTCAATTACTTCCCTGGGCATCCTGTTCCAATAGTTCACAACCATTTCAGTGAATAAATAATTCCTAATATCTAACCTTAACCTCCCTTGGTGCAACTTAAGGCCATTTCCTCTTGCCTTACCACCTGGTGCTTGGGAGAAGAGATTGACCCACACCTCGCTAGAGTCTCCTTTAAGTTAATTGTAGAGAGGGATAAGGTCTCCCCTGAGCCTCCTTTTCTCAGCTGCTCCTCATAAGACTTGTTCTTTAGACCCTTCACCAGCTTTGTTGGTCTTCTTTGGACATGCTCCAGCACCTCGATGTCCTTCTTGTAGTGAGGGGCCCAAAACTGAACACAGTATTTTAGGTGCAGCCTCACCAGAACCAAGTACAGAGGGACAACCACAACCACTTCCCTAGTCCTGCTACCCATGCTATTCCTGATACAAGCAGGATGCTGCTGTCCTTCTTGGCCACCTGAGCACACTGCTGGCTCATAATCATCTGGCTATCAACCAATACACCCAGGTCCTTTTCCACAGGGCAGCTTTCCAGCCACTCTTCCTCCAGCCTTTAGCATTGCATGAGGTTGTCGTGCCCCAAGTGCAGGACCTGGCCCTTGGCCTTGCTGAACCTCATACAGTGTGTCTCAGCCCATCAGCCCAGCCTATCCAGATCCCTCTGCAGAGCCTCTTACCTGTGAGCAGATCAACACTGCTGCTCAACTAGGTGTTATCTGGGAACTCACTGAGGGTGCACTTGATCTCCTTGTCCAGATAATTGATAAAAATATCTAAGAGAAGTGGTCCCAGTACTGAGACCAGAGGGACACCACTTGTGACTGGCCTCCAGCTGGATTTAACTCCATTCACCATGACTCTTTGGGCCCATCTGACCAGCCAGTTTTTAAACCAACAAAGTGTACACCCATCCAAGCCATGAGAAGCCAGCCTCTTCAGGAGAACGATGTGGGAAGCAGTGTCAAAAGCCTTACTGAAGTGTAGGAAGACTGCATCCACAGCCTTTCCCTCATCCACTGAACACACCACCTTGTCAGAGAAGGAGATCAGGTTCATCAGGCAGGACCTGCCTTTCATAAACCTGTGCTGACTGGGCCTGATTGCCTGGTTGGCCTGTAGGTTCTGCATGATGGCACTCAAGATAATCTTCTCCTTGAGCTTCCCCAGCATTGATGTCAGGGTGACATGTCTGTAGTTTTCCAGGTCCTCCTTCCATCTCCTCTTGTAGACAGACATTGCATTTGCTAACTACCAGTTGACTGGGACATTCCCTGATGCCAGAACCATTGATAAATAATGGAAAGGGGCTTGTGAGCCAACTCTCTCAGTACCCTTGGGTAGATCCCATCTGGCCCCATAGACTTATGTACATCTAAGTGGTTTAGCAGGTTGCTAGCCATCATTTCCTCATGGATTATGAGGGCTTCTTTCTGCACCCTATCTATCAGCTCAGGGGACTGAGTACCCACAGAATAACTGGTCAACTACCTCAGCACTACCTCAGCCTTTTCCTCATCTCTTGTCACTATGTTTCTACCCACATCCAATAAAGGATGGAGATTCTCCTTAGTCCTCGTTCTCTTGTTTATGTATTTAAAACAAAACAAAACAAAACAAAACACATTTTGTATTGTCTTTAACACCAGTAGATAGATTGAGCTCCAGCTGGGCTTTGGCCTTTCTGATTTCCTCCCTGCACAGCCTCACAACATTTTATAGTCCTCCTGAGTGGCCTGCCCCTTCTTCCAAAGGTCATAAACCCTCTTTTTCTTTCTGAGCTCCAGTCACGGCTTTCTGTTCAGCCAGGCAGTTCTGCACCAGCTCCTCTCTTTGTACATGGGGACAGACAGCTCCTGAGCCTTTAAAATTTACTTCTTGAAGAGTACCCAGACTTTCTGGACTCCTTTGCCCTTCAGGACTGCCTCCCAAGGGATTCCACCAACCTGTCTCCTACACAGGCCAAAGTCTGCCCTCCAGAAGTCCAGTCTTAATTTTCTAAGGTTCAAAAACTATTAATTTATGACTGCTGTGCCCAAGACAGCCTCCAGCCTCTGCAAAAGGTCTGGTGGGGCACCATCCCTAGTTGGCTCGCTCACCAGCTGTGTCAGGAATTTATCTTCCACACACTCCAGAAACCTCTTAGATTGTTTCCTCTCTTCTATGTTGTATTTCCAGAGGACATCTGGTAATTTGAAGTCCCCTACAAGAACAAGGACTAGTGATTGTGAGACTTCTCCAGGATGCTTATACAATATTTTATCTGCCTCATCAACCTGGGTGGGCAGTCTATAACAGACTCCCACCATGACATCTGCCTCCCTGGCCTTTTCCCACTTCTTACTGATAAACACTCAACCCTGTCATCACCCTTGTCCAGCTCTAGACAATCAAAAAACTCCATAACTTACTGAACTTAATAACTAAGGCTCCCAAACCCCCGTCTCTCCTTCCAACCCTTTCCAGCTGTCCTTTGCAGTACTTCAGTCATGAAATCATTCAGTAATTAATATTGTGTAATAAATGGCAGAAATTACAAACAACAAGGATTCAAAGTCTTCTTAAAAAGTATAGTATGGTACTTACAGTGCAGTTTAAAGAGTCTGCTGGAGCTCTCTTTCACGGTGCTCCTTCCCTATTCTTCCTTTTGCTAGCTAGTATTAAGTCAATGCCCACTGGTAAATATTAAACAGAGCAAATAAGATTTATTTGCAAGGTAAAGACTGAGTAAGCTATTTATTTTTTTTGGACATCAAACATTGTAAGTCTATTTTCCTGTCATATAAAGAAACTAATGCCAGCATCTAGGTCTCTGAGAATAGAGCAAGAGCAATGGCCTTGCTATTCTTATGTTTGAATTAAACTGGGGACAAAAGAGCTTTGCAAGGCAGTGTGGCAGAGCAGTGGTAAATGAGCTTTAGAAAATAGAATACTAGAAGAACTGTTCATCTAAGATAGGGCTTGAATAATGTCTGGTTGTAAAAAGGGTGGTGTGTCCTACTGAACTCTTTGCATGGGACATTCTATGCCAGGATGCCATCTAACTGGGTTCCTGAAGCAGCAGCAAGTTTTGTCAGGAATAGCCAGTTTCTCCATGTTGCCTTGCAGTTCATACTGCAGATATACACTAACTCACGTTCTTTGAAGAGCTCACTAAATTATTACATAAATTATAGTCAGGAGGAGTATTAGCTAGATTTTGGAGAGGCCTTTGATGGGTATTTTGGAAACTACAGAAACAGTAGATGAAAAGCAAAGTATCAGCATAGCTTGAAAAGCAGCCAGAATATGATAGAACAAAAGGGGAGACTTTATCATGGCAAAATATTAGCTGAGGGAAAGAGATGTCTTCTTACCCCCTTGCTACAGATGCACAGGATAGGCAAGACTTCTATACATATTACATGTTACTTACATTGGGATTCTTCTCAGAGTGCACTACTTAACTATTTAGAAGGTTATTTAAGGATGAGATGAATGGTGCTCATCCTAATAAGCAATGATTAATTATTTCCATTCAATGTACCTAATTTCACTCTAAGTAAATCTACAATTCATCTTACACATAAGAATCTACCCAACATAGTTACTGTTATGTCATTGCTATCTCTTACAAGCAAGAGTTGGTCAGAATTGCAAATTTAGAGAGCTTTTTTTCACAACGTATACAAGTACCCAGAAAGTTTATCACAGCGTTACTTAAAGTGATCAAGGTTCAGCAGGATCAAGTATGCTGTTACTTAACTCTAGCAAAGACAAGTTGTTTTTCTCAAGTCTAGGCTTGTTAACATAGATAGTATGAATCTTTCAGCCCATCCCTAATACTTGGCTAACCATCTGAAGATGCTACTGTTTTCAGGGAGGAACTAACTGCTGAGAAGAGCAGAGCCAGGGAGGAACTGTTGAGAAGAGCAGAGCTTCTGCAGCAATTCCTCTGTTTTCTCCCTGGACATTCAGTAGCACTCAGGTGTCAGAAAAGAGAGTGGGAAGTTGCTCCTGCCCTTGCTCACCATTCCCAGACCTTCTCTGACTCTGGCCCAAGTCTCATCCTAGTCAAGGTTAAGAACGTCAGTCTCATCAAGCCCATAGGTGACCATTTTTGTCTGCAAACTTTGAAGCAATCAGTTTCTCCATGTTTTCAGATCAGCATGTTTAGAGAATGCACCAGCCATAACTAATCCTTTGCAAAGCTCCCCTAGGTACTAGATGCCAGGAAAAAAATAGATGCTTTTGGAAAACACAAGTCTCTCCTGTTGAATGCAATGGAGAATGAGGGTGAATCACCCCACATGGGTATCAGCAGCATACTTGCCAGATTGCAGTCTGTGGTATCCCAGAGACCATAAAGCTGTGTAGTTTTTTGTTTGTTTGTTTGTTTTGTTGTTTGTTTTAATTTTTCTATGCATTGGTGCAAATGTCTGCATTGAAAATCCTGTACCCAGAAGAGATGTCACTGTGAAATAAGAAGCTAAGCTGGAAAGTCTGTGCAGAGTTTTGCAGGAAGGAGAACCTTGCATTGTAAATTTGCAGATCAGTGTACAGAATCCCTGAGTTCTTTGAGGAAAGCAGTGGCTGAGATGGAAGAACTCCTGCTCCAGGAGCCAGGGAATTCTTACAAATGACTGAAAGAAGTGCTTTTCCAATTGGCCTGATAATGTGGAAGTAATTAAAGGAATAATTTCATTATTTCTTTTCCTACTGTTAAGTGAGGAGCCAGGGACTCTGCTGGCTCCTCACTTAACAGTACTCTATACGTGTTTTGGTTCCTCCTTACAGGAGCAGTTTTATCCCATGTCAATAAGCTACTCCAGTCCATGCCTGATCATTAAATTATGATATACCAGCTTTGCAATTTATATTTCTGGGTTTTCCAGGGCAAAGGAAATTATTTATTTTTGGAATAAAAACATCAGCAAGATGGTAACGATAGAGCAAGGGAAATGTGAACTTGTTGCCTTATAAAGATGTAGAACTGAAGGTCTGTCTGCAAAAGTTTATCTAAATAAACCTCTTGACATAAATAGCTATTAATATCAGGAGACTAACATCATTGCAAAACTGCTCTAACTGGAATAAAAATCAATTCCTCCCAGAAATTTTATCTACTTCTCTCTGAAGGGCATCCCAACTCTAATCTCCATGTATCTTACAAATATTCAGACTTTTTTTTTGTTGGATAGGGATAGTGCTGCTGGCTTCAATTCTAAAACAGCATGACTGATAGAAGGAAAAAAACAACAACAACAAAAAAAACAAAACAAACAAAAAAACCTGAAGGCTAAGGAGAAAGTCTGTGATAGAACTGAGAATAGAAACTTGACCACTTTGTTTTCTGCCTCTTTAGCTAATGCAATAGGAATCTCTGAAGTAAAATTTCACATGAACTCAGAGCTTGCTATATGAAAATCATATAAACAGCATCAAATAATAGTATTATTTTCCTCTGTGTTTTATCTCAGAAGGAAATAAAGTTATTGTATTACCAGGGTGTGATTCTCAAAATAGGCATTTAACTTGAGATGATCACTTTCATCAGTTTGCAGAAAACAATATTGTAAGTTTTCTGCCTTGTGTGTGCCTAATCTTCCAGCACTTAAATGGTGTTTCCAAGAACAAACATTTATCTAAGGCCTGATGTGAATTCCATTGGTGTTAATCCAACAGCATTTTAATGTTCAAGATGAGTATCCCTCACTGAGAACTCATCTCAAGTTTTATGGAAATATTTTCCACAAAGTTCCCACATGAAGATACAGGGACTGTAGATCCACTCCACACTGCAAAGGCTGTTCAAAACTAGTCAGAAAAATCACTAAAATAAAAAGGGAGAAAAAGAAAGTAATGGTGGATAAATTTTACAGAACCAAAGTATGGGTTTCAAATCAAATTACACCTTGAATTTCTTTTTCTTTTTCTTTTTTTTTTTTTTTTTCAAAAGATACATCAAACTCAAGTAGTTATGACTGTTGGCCCAAAATTTTAATTAAGTATACAAAAACTTAGAGACGCCATGTAAGGCTCAAATTTTTTTAAAAGTTTTAAAATCTGAAAGTAAATTTCATGTTGCTAGAAACAACAGCGGGGCCCTGTTGGCAGGACCCCAAAGGATGTCCTTATGTGGATGCTACTCCTGAGGTGTGTAGTTTTCTTGTTCTACTTGTGGCACTGGACTGATGAGAGCCAGGGATAACAGTCTCAAGAGCAACAAAGGAACATTGCTTGCAGTCATGGGTCAAGAAGAAACAAAAACAAATTCAGGGTTTCTTGATGTAAATAGATTTTGTGTCGGTCTGCCATGCCAGAAACAACTCACTCATTTGGCCTTTTGAGAACTTCTCTGATTATTACTTGATCAGATTATAGCAACATTTGTCTTTCTCATCTGTCAGTGAAATCATTTCTAAAAACAATTAGCAATCAAAATCTATGAGCTTCCCTTTTAGCCTAACACTATGAGAGTAAAGTGACCATGGGGGATCTGAACACGTATCTCTGATTCAGCATTAGTTTGGCAGTTGTATTACTGCAGTCATGGTCTGCTTTATTTAACATCACTGTGAGATTTGAGGGATGGGGAGCTGTGCACCTCATCCCCTTCATCTCTGCATGCCTCTGCATGGCTGTTGGAAAGAGAGCTGAATGCAATTGGCCTTGGATGTTGAGCCTTTCTCAACAGAGATCCATCTGCCAAGGGAGACTCTCCAATGGCCCTTTTCTGACAGCTTAATCCAGTTTGCAGAGTCAGGGCAGCAACCAGAAAAGGGCTTGCACAAGAGTCAAAAACTGCCAGGTCTCTGAACTTTTTTTCAGAAAGATTGAAAGACAGCCTTTCTGGTTCATAAAAAAGCTCTTTAAGATTTTTTTTTTTTTTTTTTTTTTCCTTGGGGGTGGGGGAAGGGAGAGCAGACAGTGGCTATGCATATTTTACACTGTATCTAAGTTCATCTACATTGCAACATAATAGAATTCAACTTACAAATTTTCCATTTCATGAAAGTTTTTGCGTCCTCAGATGTGAGGTATTTCAGGTATTTGTGACATCAAAGTATTGATGTGTTATCTGAGGACCAGGACAAATCCTTGATGAGGAGCAGCCTTTTGAAAATATCCATGCACATATTGTGACAGCAGACACAAAGCACCAGTCAGAAGAACCTGTCAAAACATCCCTAGCAAATACATGGGAATCTCACAGTTTGTGGCTTGCTTTGGTTTTGAAGTGTTTCCTGAACTGCTTAGTTTGGTCCACAGAGGGGGAAGGATCTCCAGTTCCCTTGTGTTTTGGGAAGTAGCTGATGAAGGCCTTCCAGCATGACTAAGCAGCATTCAGCAAAGCTGTGCTAGTGCTTTTTAGGGCTGAATGACAGAGGGAGTTTCCCAGTCTTGTTGATTATTCTGTCTCCATTTGTACTTTTATACTAGACAGCACCAGAGCACAGACCTTAAGCCTGCAATTACTCATTCTTGTATTTTTAGTACAGTTCCTGATACAGGTATTGTTCATACCATCCTTCCAGACAAGTCTTATGCATGTTTTCAGGGTTAATCCAAGCCAGGAGTTATTTCCAATAGGCAGCCCTGCTGTCTTGCAGGGTCAGGGTTAAGCAACATCAAAATGGGTTGTGATGAGACAGCTGAGCTCAGAACCAGAAAATAGACCTTGGAGCACTTTGTTAACAAACATAGATGTAAACTCTGGAAATATAATTAATCTCAATACTTGTTTTACTACTTCCAGGTAATCATATCTTTCTGAACCATTATTTCTTGATGAAGCACAAGATTTAATCTATATTTAATCTATAATCTTGCAACACAAACACCTTTTGGGTGTCTGGACAACTGAAATATCCCCTAGGTCTGTTTTAGTCACTGCTTCCACATTAAGATGCTTGTAAAAGGTTTTTTACCTTAAACGGGGACTTGAAGGAGACAACACAAAGTAGACAGCAGTATGAATGCTGTAAAGGCAGGAAGGTATGGGAAAAGACTCCTCCTTCCAAGGTCTGAAAGTGACTAACCCCCTCCATGATTTTAAGTTATATCTCCCTTACCTTAGGAGCCCTTCCAATATCATAAAATATCATTGCTTCATTCATTAATCACTCACCAGTGTGGTTTGCAGAGAGTTCATTAGGATTTATTTGCCAAATCAACCTTCAAACCATCCTCCACCCAGGGAGGAGTAAACGTGGATTTCAATCTACCAGGAAAATATCTACCAGCACTCCAGGTCTAACGCTAACTCTCCTCTTGCAGGTTCAGCCTGACCAGGATGTTTGAGGTATGTGATTGTCTGCCTTCAGGAAAGGGACGGGTGTGAACATGAGTACTCCTGAATATCTAGTATCTAAGGAAAACACTCTAACTGCAAAGACTTGGCACTGGGGTGTATGTGTGTGTGGGGATACTGTTGTTTTAGGAAGGAAGGGCTATACAAAAAACTTGTTCTCAGATACTAATTATAATGATCAAATTGACCTTGTGACCTATTGACTAAAAATTCTTGATTGTCCAGCCCAGTATATATAAAGAAAATGAATGAGACACAATACACTGAAAAGGGTCTGTGCTATTCTGCACCTGAGCAGTGTTAAATACATTTATCCTTCTTAAATAGTTGCTGTTGAACCCAAGGGATGGAACAGTAAGTCAGGTTGATACCACATAAGACCAGCTGTGTTTGTTAGCAGATCTCTCTTTTCTTGGAGCTGCAGACCCTCACAAGTGCCAAATCTTGACTCTGGATTTTGAAACCTTGGATCAATAAGGCCACAACAAGAGATGTCAAACTGGCACAGACATCCTTAGAATGCTGAACAATCATTTTCTCATACAAATAATTTTTTTTTCATTACTAGCCTGTAGAGGGAAGTGATTGTCCCTACTCTACTCAGTAGTGGTGCAGCCTCACCTCAAGTACGGTGTGCAGTTTTGGATGCCACAATATAAGGGCATAGAAGTATTAAAGAGCATCCAATAATGGATACAAAGATGGCAAAGGATCTAGAGAGAAAGATATATGACAAGCATATGTGAGAAGCAGCTGAGCTCCCTTGGTTTGTTCAGCCCAGAGCAGAGGAGGCTGAGGGGAGGCCTCATGGCAGCCTGCAGCTCCCTTGCAAGGGGAGTGGAAGGGCAGATGCTGAGCTCTGCTCTCTTGGGACAGAGGGAACGGCTTGTAGCTGGGCCAGGGGAGGGGCAGGCTGGGTGTTCAGGAAAGGTTCTTCAGTGTGGTGGTGGAACAGGCTCCCCAGGGAAGTAGTCACAGCACCAAGGCTGCCAGAGTTCAAGAACGGGTTGGACAGTGCACTCAGCTATATAGTTTAATGTTTGGGAAGTGAGAAGTGAGGAGTTTGACCCAATGATTCTTGTGGGTCTCTTCCAACTCATAATATTCTATGATTCTCCATCAAAGACATAGACGTGGAAGAGAAAGCTTAACATTTAAATGCAGTCCACCTAGGGATATGTTAATTTTTCACATCATCTCTCCAGGACCATATAAGAGCTAGGGAAAATATTAACATTTTTCTTGTTTCCTACTCACTACTCAGGAGCAGGCTGTTTGTTCATTCATTATTTACTGAAAAGGATTTAAAGTATTTCTCTCAGCTGGATACTTACCTTGTTTTTCTAAGATAGCACGTATTGGCCATTAGAAGGCTAGTATACACACTTCTTCGTAATTCACTAATAAGTCCATCTTGGTAGTTACTTTCTAGTGGAAGAGGGAGTAAGAACAGCAATTTGAAGATTGACCTCATTCTTGCCTGAATTATTATTATTATTTTTTGAAAAAGAAAATGTTAGTAACAGCTTTGATATGGCTTTAATTACAGAATATAAATGCATCAAGAATGCAATTGAAATCAATAAGACATGCTATGGACCAATCATTTTTCGTTAGGGTTTACAATTTTTCCTATGAAGAGGATGCTTTGAGTATATTGATCAACAATCAACAACAAAAATGGACGATTGAATTTTACAACAGGAGGAACAGAATGAGGAGCAAAGTCTGTGCCAGTGACTGCTGCAGCCTCTGTGCCATTTTCATGAATATTCAGCAGGGACTTGTGCATAGCCTACAATAAAACACAGCAAGAATTAGCATACATACAGGATGGGTGTGGAATGACTAAACCAAGTACTAAGTTGATTGAGCTACTGCCTTTCACAGAATTGCTGATAGGTTATGAACAACACAACTGTAGCCCATGGAAGGTGTTTAGCAATGTTGCCTTAATGAGCAAGAATTTTCCCATTCAGTATTCCTTACCACAGTTCCTACCACAATAGAAAAAAATCAATCTTCATATAATACTATTGGTACTAAGCTTTGTTTCTCTAACCCCAAAGTACTATGTTGTAATTACTGCTTTCATAATGGCTGTTATAATGTTAACATCTCATCACATTATTCCTCCCCCATCCCATCCCGGAAATGGGATGCTTTCCTCAAATTTGGTCCATCTTATGTGATTAGCACTTGTCATTGTCTTCTATGGAAAAGGCTTTAAAATCATTTAAACTACAGAATGCACACATTATAAATAAGGGCTATTTTTCCTGCTAAATACATTCATGCAAAACACCCCCAGCAGGTATCCATGGAGGCTCCCTTCACATGCAGAAGCTAGGCTGTATTTTGTTCCTGGGACAAGTGATATACTCCTCCCAAGCTTTACCACAAGTCTCAGCCTGTCAGAAGGAAGACAGTAGTCTTATCTCCAGATCTTGTACAAGTCTGAGAGAATTTACAGTTACTGTACTAGCTAGAGTGTTCTAGTTCACAAAGTGCCAACCATTCCCACTGATAAGAAATATTTCACAATATGACTTAAAGATAAATGGTTATCAAGAAATCCACAGACCATCATTTCTGTTGATAGACTTACTCTTGAAACCTTCAGATCAGGCTTTCCTGTGATTCCAGACAGATCAGCCCAGTCAGAAAACACATCCGTTACACCCAGATTCATGAACATGTTCTTTAAGTCATAGGTGCCAGAAATAGATAGCTTTGGAATATACACTTCTATCCTCCTGTTAATTCAAAAGAAGTTTACGATAGTTATTGAAACCAAAGTACATTTTGAACTGTGCTAAGAAGCCAGTCTTCAGATTTATACAAGATAGCAACTAAGAGATAGGAAGACAATGGTCTGGAGGATGAGAAAATACTGTACTAGAAAGATTTTTTTCTTTTTTTATTCCCACAACCACCACTTGAATGGAAAACAAGTAGCAGTGGTGCCAGCATGTTTGTGGATGCATTTGCATTCATTTCCTAGCCCTGAAGGTTTTTCTTTTGGAAATCACACCCCATTCCCTGAGGGATCTCATTGCTATGTATTACTGATATTAACACATTGGATTTGAGAGAAAGGAAGTGGAGAAACTTAAGATCAACTAAAAATAAACGAGAAGAAGGTGAATTTCCCAGGTCAGAGAGCTCTTTCCTCATCACAAGGCTATACTGATTCCAAATGTTGCTGAGAGTATCAAATCTGTCCCATTACATAAGTCTTCAATGAGCACCAAAATTATTAACTGTAAAACTTGATTATAGTATTTAGACTTCAGATTCTGACTACTGTGAAACATCAAATTAGAATTTACCGTCTTTCAAGTAATTTTTCCCATTTAGACACAGTTTCTTTTGTCAAGGCATTCTCCAACCATTTCATTTTTCCTTCATTGGGCAGGACAAACAATGCTGCAACATCTCCCTTGTAAGGAATCTGCACCACTTTGCAAGACAGCGTCTTGTCAGAGTATGTTTTATAAAAGCTATCTCGAGTCATCATCTTCACTTCGACTGAGGTCTTTGCATTCACATAGAAATAATCCTTGCGAGTCCCCTTCACATTGAAAGGATTTTCCCAGTAGGCTTAAAACCAAGAGAGAAAGGATACAATTACATGCTTATTTTAAGTAGGATATATTAGTATAGTCCAGACTAATTTACAACAGATAAATGCATATATGAAGATTTACACTCATACTCAAAGATCAGAGGTATTCAAAATTCATTCAAGATCTTTGCTGTAATGTATTCAAATAACAGTCAAATATCCCAGGTTAAAAGTTCATATGGACTCATACAATATGTTTTCTAAGGCAAATAAATTAAGTGCAGTAACTTCATCATATCATCTCACCTTTTATTTGAGAAAAGTGATGGTTGACCAGAAACTAATGAGTTTCTTTACAATAATTTTGCTTGTAAAGCAAGTTCCACAGCAGATGACTATCTTTTTCCTTTTTAAAAGGTAGTACATTAATCTCCTTCCATGTTTTTTCATCTGTTTGTCTTGTAGCACAAAGGAAATGCTTACATGCAAGAACAACTTGAACTTTTGGGCCTGATCATAATTCCACTACAGTAAAAAAGTCCTGCTTCCAGGACTTTAACTTTCTATGCAGGGTTCACAATTTATCACAGTTTGGCATTCTGTAGGTTTTTTTGCTTTTTGTTTTAAAAATACTGAATAGAACTAAAATTGAAAAATAAGTAATAGAACGTCAACACTCCTGTACTCTGGTTACTGTCTAAGTTTGATCTCTTGCCTGTCCCATCATAAAGAAAAACCTTAGATTAGTGTACTTGAGACTAGGGTACCTACATTTAACAGAGTACTTGAAGTAAAATCCATTTTACTGCATGTTCTTCTATTTCCTAACATTGCCTTCTGGGTGGTAAATTCAATTTATGTCCTGCATGCAGCTACAAATCGATATAATGTTTAAGAGTAATTTAATCATTGACAAATCAGTACATTCAAGTACCTCTGTGTGTGTGTGTGTGAATTTGTATCTACCTATAAATAAAATGGGATGACAAGCCACCAAGCTGTAAAACATTTAGAGCCCAACTCCCTAGGTATGTACCCATCTAACAGATACGGACTGTAAAGTAAACTGTTTGGCAATTTTTGATAATGTCCTTAGAATTTATTTTGCTACTTCATACAGTATGTACAAATATTGCAGAGTAATTTTTGAAATGACTAGGAAGTCTGATAGAAAAGCTAACAGTTGCATAAGTCTGTTGCAGTCTGGCAATTCCATAAAACTTGAAAATTGCAAAGTGAACTTTTGTGGTTGCAAGCTTAAAAAAATTTAGATTTAGAAAGAGTTTCAAAGAATCAGAACTTTCAATGTTTCTTATAATAGCTTAATCTTAATACTGTCCTTAATTTTGAATTATTTTTAAAAGAAATCTGGGATTTTTTTCAGTCCAGACCAAACTGAGATATTACAGTAACATCTGTGTAACTTACCTTTGAAATAAATATAGTTAACAAGTACCATTAGAGAGTTTGGATCAAGGTCTGCAAGTATTTGATTTATCTTCCCATTGGTTTGGTTCTTTATGTGATCATTGATCATTTTTTTAGCTTCAGTTGAGTTCTGGAAGTTATTAGAAATAATTTTTCCCTTGTACATTCTTTGGATATCCTTCAGAAATGTTTTCAGTGGCTTCAAGTGTTCATCCATGAACAGGGTGTTCCCCATGCTCAGCTGCACCTGGTTGCCAGGACGGTTCAGCAAGAAGAGGAGATGACGAAAGCCATCATGTATCTCCTCCTCCCGGGTGCTGGTGAGATTAAAGGCCAGCCCCTCCAGCACCTGAACCCGGCTTGCAGCTCTGGAGCCCAGGGCCAGCAGGGCAAAGGCAGCAGACACACTGACTGGGGAGAAGAAAATGTTCTTGCCAGGTGCCTGGGCAGATGCTTGCCTGTAAAACCTGAAGGCAAAGTCCGTGTTGCTGGGGACTATCCGTTGGCAGAACCCAAGAGGATCTCCCTCATGGGAATGCTGATCCTGGAGGTGAGTTGCCTGGGGCTCATCATCATAGTGGTTAGGCTGGATCACGCTGTGAACAGCAGGGTAAAGCACAGCCACCACCAAGGATACTGTGAGGGTGGCCTTCATCATCCTTTGCAGTTACTGCAGAGACAAAGAAATAGTTTCAGACCCTGTAGAACAGTCACTCAACATCTCATCTTTTATTTCTTTCTGCTACTACCTTCAACAGCTATTTGTTAATCACTGTTAATCTCCTGATCTTTGCCTTTTCTATGGCAGAGTTTTGAAATGCTGCCGCTTTTGATTGTAGATTTAATTCCTATCCAGTACTGCTCACTTCAATTCTGCTTTCCTCCAGCTGCAGGAGTCCTTTGTTACTGGAAGCTTGTGGAGAGAAAAGCAAGTGAGTATTAAAGAAAATCAGAGGAAGAGAAATTAAAAGATTGGTTGTTTTTTCATCTCCATTTTATGGTGAGGTAACACATTTGGAGCAACTCTTACTTCTTTTATATTTACCTCAAAGAATTGAGGATTACCATATTAGTGCCTGAATGATATTTATGTCAAATCACCAAGCTATGTCAATGGAAAAAACACAAGATTGCAACAGCCAGAAGTCATGCGTCGTCTCCCCACCCACCCCTCAATCCTGCCTCATTTTAACATACAAAGTGAGTAATTACAAGGGAGCAAGTAATGTTTCTCTGCCTCAGTACCTGGTTAGATCAGAACACATTGCTCTATTTTAGTACTATTTTAAACCACCATTCCACTGACGCATGCCTTTCAGATGGCTTCCTCTGTGCAGCCCCATCACAGCCAGAGGGTGAGGCAACTGCACTGGGATTGGCCCCTCCTGTCTCTCCAAACTTTGTATAGCAGGGAAGCCTCTTTCCATGAGGCACATAGTACCTCAGCTAGAGTCACTCGGGAAAGAGTCTGGGCTGTGGTATCTTTCTCATTTCTGACAATTGTAGTCATTTTTTGTTTGCTGGTAACTTCTATTCTTACCTATTAGACTAAGAACCTTTAGGTATGCTTTGTAGTGTCCAGAATGTTGAACTTATCAAATGGCAGGCAAGAGCTATTCCAGTTAAAATTTGTACTAAAAACTAGAGAAGCAACTCCAAACAGACTTTGCCCAGTATCTTACTTACAGTGGAACAGCTTTTGGGAAGAAGATTGCATGAGTTACCTGATCACCTTACAGCTGGTGGCTAAGGCACCCAGAGACACAGGCTCAGTAAAAGCAGGAGGTTGGGATTTCAACCAACCTGCATCAGCATTCTGTCTACTCAGATATGGGTGAAAAGGACACAGCTTGTCCTTATGCAGATTTACTGCGAGATCTGAGTAAATCAGGACTTATGGGGAGCTTGGCATAGCAAAATTAGCTGTATGAATCCTGCCTGGACCACACTGGTGTAAGACACCTCATGCACACCAGAGTTTTGGTTTGTTGTAAGTTTTAAGGTGCCTCACTAAGGATAACAAACTAGACTGACAGTTGGGAAGTAAGAATATTTTCCCTTTTGTTAATGAAGCAGATTTATTCTAGATGTGAAAGAACTATTTTGGATAAATGTTCAGATCAGAGTTATACTTGTGGAACTGCTATAATATATCCCCCAAAGTTGCTATTCAATATTTCTTGAAATTAAATTCTGCTGTTATTTGAGTGCTTAGAAACCAGGTCTCACCCTTGAAAGCAGATGTGCTTTATGACTCACTAGCCAAATGCCATATAGTTGCATCAAAATATTTAAGGTAAAGATATCTGGGTACTTACATTGCATTCAGAAGGGTCCTGCACTCATATGGGTTGTGCTGTTCCTGGCTGCTTTACTCATACTGCTGTTTTCCTCTGTTAAACATTACATGGCCTCAAATATAGATTATCTAGAAGGACAAAGCTGAATGCTGATGAAGCTAATTTTCTTGGCTATCATATTCATGTGTCCACATCTCTACTCAAAACAGAGTAAAGACCATCAGACCAAGCCAGTTGGTAAAGTAGAATGTTACTTCCCAAACAGTATGCAACACCTAAACAAATATTAATTAAAATGAGATTAGGTGCCAAAGTCGGCCACTTTTTTCTATGCAGTACTTGAGATAGAGATTACCCTTCCTCTGGAGACGTGAATTCTGCCCAGCACTAAGCTCTGACAGCCAGGGGCAGGGCAAGGGAGCTTTGGGGAACATCTCTTATTACCAGCCATGCTACCCAGCCTACTGGACTCTGCTTAAGGTAACTTCTTTGATTATCTCATCATATATACATCCTGCAAATGGCTCCTGGAACTGCTGACAGTTGTCATGGGACTCTTTAGAAGAGCACTATCCTTGTTTTCCTACCCTGCTACACATCCAACCCTTGATGTCAGCTGTTTAAGTTACAAGAAAAGCTCTAGCAAAATTAGGATATTTTCCTTTATGTTATATCCTTACTAGATTATCTTTTTTGTTGTCATTGTATTATAACATTGTAGTCATATATTATTCCAATGGCAAGCTGCTTTCATTGTGACATCATCTCTTGTGTTTCCTACCAAGTGCTGCCTAGACTCAATTTACATCCACTAGATCTGTCTCTTTTACTGGATTAAAGAGTCTACTACTGTTGTAAGTCTCCTCTATGTTAAATGCCTAGTCTCACCAGAAACTCTAATTTCTTAGGAAAAAAAGAGAAATTACATAGCTCTCTACAGATCAAGTATTTCAGGTAACAGGTTCTAATAATTTCCAAAGCTAAACTTGGTTTTCAGCATTTCTTTCTCTCAGCAGAAGAGTTTTAAATGTTTCTGTAGATCTTACCAATCCCAATATTTCCCAAGTGCACCTACTGTGACCAAACAAACATAATACATTATACAAGCACAAACCCATTGTCCACTGTGTGCAAGCACTATTAGAACTGGACTGAATAGATAAACAATCCAATATTCAGAGCATTGACTTTAAAGAGCACCAGTGCCCAACAACACGTTTCTGATGAAAAAGCAAAGACCAGTTACAATTATAGTGAGGATTGTATAGTTTAGCATTCCATATCACCTTTACATGCTGGACCACATTTGCAACAAGCTCACCAGAGCTCTTAAAGAAAAATACCTTTAGAATTTCATCCAGTAGTTCCTATAACAGACCCTCGGATATTCTGAAATTAAACTAACACAGAATGACAGTCAATCTTGAAATAATATAACAGAAGAGTGTCTTGTGGTATTTCTTCCTGTGTTTAATAAACCTCCACTGAAGATAAATCTGTAGGCCATATTTGAGCATCTCTAGACTCTAATTGCAGCTATGGCAGTGTGTTAAGAACTTGAATATTCTGCCCATGTGGGTTGAAAGACTTTCAAGTAGTACACTGCTTTATCTCTTCTGAACACATTAAAAGTCTCTGAAGTTCTTTCCATTAAAGCAAAGAACATTTACCTCAAATAGACTATGCTCCTTCACTCTTCCCTTGCTTCCATGAGCTGTGCTACCCCTTCCCCCCAAATAAGTTTGTTCATATTTCTCAGGCATGCTGGTTTCACTATAATTTTTCCATTCCAGAAACCAAAATACAATGTCAAGATAGAGGTGATATTGTAATACTATGTTTAACCTTGGTGATACAGCCAGAGATAAAGCTCTGACCTTCTAGATCATATTCATTGTCTTTATGAAACAAGTCTTCCCAGCATTTCATCTTTTTAAATCATGATCTTCCACCTAGTCAGGTACCATACATTGGTTTCTACTTGTGCTCATAAGCCAAGTTTGACACAAAGTCATAGCTCATTTGACATTTGTGCAAGCAATATCTATAACATGGTTCCTTCACATAGATACTTCCCTTGTTTTGCAAGGATAACATATTTTTGTTGAAGCACAAAATACTAACCCAGATAGTAGTGGAATTAACATGCCTGTATCTTGACCAGCATGTCAGCAGAAAATGAAAAACATCCGTGTTGGGGGATGTGAACAATTATATAGTCACTTCATGGCTATAGAAAACTCTAGAAAAGTATCATATTTATACCATGAAAAGGCTGAAAAGGTCAGATTGCTGTTCAACCATAGTTTAAAAAAAAATACTAAGAATTACTTACAAATAGAGAAATATGGAAAAAAACATGTATCATTATGCCTCTGTACAGCTGCAAGAAGTGTTTACATCCTGAAGATTGCATGCAGTTCTTACTCAAAATTTCAGGAAGAATTTATTAAAATTGGAAGACTTACATAGAAGGATGACAAGGAAGACCAAAGATTTGAAGTTACGAAAAAACAACCGATGAGCAAAAATGAACAGTAGATGACTGATGAGTAAAAATGAATAGTGGATGACAAAGCAGTATCTTTGAGCACAAATCTGAAAAGCATCTAATGAAACAAACATATCATGTTCAAAATAACCAGATCTTCATCCAAATGTTAAACAGTGGAGCTCTTTGCCAGAAGGCATTGCAAATACTAAAGGTTAACACAGCTTCTATTAGCAACTGCATAAAGTCAGAGAAGAAAAATCCACTGAGAATTATTTTATTTATTTTTATTTTTATTTTTTTACACGTCCCCAATTTGTCTTTAACCAACAAGTCTTTGGGAAAAACAGAAGTATCCTAGTATACTGTGTTTATCCTTGTATAATTATTTTTTGGACAGTAGCTGTAAGCCACTTTTGAAGAGAGGCATCTAGCATGCTTGAAACACTGGATCGATCTGCTTGCATGTTAGCTCACCCTCCAGTTACAGAGCAAGCTCAGCCATGTTTTCTATGCACTTATGCACTGGTATATTGAGAGAACACACATCAGCAAAGGTCTTGTGTGTAGGGCTTCAGAATCCTGCTATCACAGCGAATGGATGTGGAACCTCTTCCTAGTGACTTTTCCCCAAACATCAGAGAGGAAGGGAAAGGAAGTGCACATCCATGTTCCCCTCTCCCCCTCAAGATTTGAGGCTAGGTCTGTGCTAAGCTGTATCCTCTTCTTCAGGGGTGTGTCTTCAGATACAGACACAAAACAACATAGAATAAATCCTAAATCTTAGTGCTCTTGAACTGTATAACAATAAAAAGCTATACAGAATTTTCACATAATCTGCATATATAAACAGATACGTTAATTTAATTTGTGAATTCATGACTAGATTAGCTGTTTATTGTATGCAAAATCTACGTGACAATGAAATACTACTTGTACCTGACATCACTTACTTTTCAACAATGGAAAACCAGAATATCTGGCAGTCCTCTGAGTCAGACTAGGTCAAGAGCAGACAGAGACCATACGGAGAAGTGAGACAGAGGGAAACTTAAGGTACCAAGAAGTGGGGGTAATAAAGATGAATTTCATCTCTTTAAGAAATAGCAGAGCAGGATGCTGACTTGCACACTGTAGAGGCATGACATAGAGCAAAGGATAGAGCACTTGTTGGATCTGAAGGAGAGCAGTAAAGGAGAGAAAGAAGTCCTTCTGGCCCACACAAAATAAAGTGGGAAAAAATACACAAGGAATAACAGTATTGCTTTAAAAGCAGCCAGCTTGGTTGCACTACTGGGTACATTTCCCTGCCCCACAGCTGCTACCAGGACACTTACCTTTTTCTGTAGAAGTTATCCTCCTGATGCCAGAAGTCACAAGCCTCCACCACCCTTGGGAGTCCCCACTTCCCAGACTCCACCTGCCCCTCCAGCAACATAGCTAGGAGCTTACAGTCTTGCATCAGTGGCATCTCAACACTTAAATGGGCTCCACCCTACCACCTGCTGCAGGAGCTGCTGATCCTCCCTGATCAGTAGCCAGCTGGTATCCAAAGCACACAGCACCCCTGGCTGAAAAGTAGCTGATGATGCTCTTCAGAATTTGTGAGACTGTGAGAAACCACCACCTCCTGTAACTGCATTTTCCTGGCAGACACAAGCACCATTGGCTTCTTCTCAGAGTTCCCAGTGATGCCCTCATGATCCTTTCAGAAATGGAGCTGCCTCACACAGACTCATCTTGGTGTCACATATGCTGTGTAATACCATTTAGGCTTGCTTTCATGCAGCAACTGCTACAGAAAGCTCAATAACTTGTGTGAAGCTAGTTAAAGAAGCAAATGCGTGTGACTAATTTTTCTAGCTGATTGCTCTGCTCTCTTCAAAATGGGCATTTTATTTTTAATTCATACAGATTCAGCATCCTTATAGGTGGATATAAACTATCTTGCACAGAATATATACTTCTATGTAATTCTCAGAGGCTGAAATGGGTTTCATTTGTGTGTGTGTGTGTTTAGGGGGGGAGTCAGGGGTTGTTTTTGTTTTCTAAAGGATGGTCCTCTTCTGAAAAGGAATAATCATTATGGGAATGGCAGAAACAGTGACAATACTGCCAAACACAGCTTTCTATTTGCCTATTACTATAAAGAATGACTGCACTTTAATTATAGATACAGATAAAAACTATTGACAAACAGGGATTGGCAGTAGTGCGTGGACTCAAGAAGAAAACATCAGTATGGAAAGGTTTAATCTCCTAAAGGGAAAAAAATAAAATAAAAAATAGTAAGGCTAGTTGAGTTAGTCAAGGGCTAGTCACCCAGGAATTGCTGGGTCATCAGGTGAACTGACACTGTCATCAGTGTTGATGGAGCTGGTAGATGATGCTTTGCCACACCTGGGAGCTGCAGAAGCTGATCCTCCCCTGCCTGAATTTTGGTCAGCAAAGAATCTGGTAGTAGAATACTGATGTTTGGCCTGAGCTTGCTAAATCTTAAGTATATTTTGTCTGTTATAACTAATAAAATGTTGCATCATACTTTTAAATTGTGCATATATTGCTTGCAGGATACCAGCTAAAAATAGCCAACTAAAAATGGCTCAAACAAACTGTCCATGTTCTCCCCCCCCCTCACCCCCCAAGAGGCTGTAACAATATCTTCTGTTTATTTTTTTCTCTGGCAAGTGGATAAATAAGGGACAAAGTAACATTCTGTTAGGTATTCGGTAGGGTTTTGTGGACAGGCTCTATGGGATGAAAGTAACCATTTCCATTTCAACAGTGGATAAAGGTCAATGCTGCAAATAAATATTTAGAAACCCTGGCTCTCAGGAGAAAAAACAATCAAACAAAAAAAACTCTCTCCAGCTTTGGTACTTGGAAGTCCTATAGGTAAGACCAGAAATTGTATGCTGGAAGTCTAATGAGACACATCAGCTTAATGAGAGAAGTGTCTCCAGTATAAATGTTTATCTGATTTACCTCTTTATTCTTCAACCCAATCTTTTGAGTAGCAAAAGCGATTAAAGGTAGTTTAAAAGCAACTAAATTTGCTGACTATGGGGAGCCTTCTTAAACCTTTTCTTGATCAAGGTTTTCAGGTCCATACTATCCCATTCCTTTTTTAACAAACTCATTTTGAAACTTTCAGTTTGTTCTTCTTTTTGATTTCTGGTGTATCAGCATGGTTGAAAAATAGCTCAGTAAAACCCAAACCCCTGGAGTCTCTAGGTTGTAGGTGCCAGAGAAGGACGTTCTTGGAAGATGTAGATGCATCCTCCTGTTGAGTCTATCAGGAAATGAAGGTGAGTCATTATACTGTGGCAACATCCTGGAGAAGTTGCTAGAAGTCAGTGATTAAAGATACATGTGCACAAATACAAAGGAATTTACTTAATTTCTTTGCTGGTTGGAGTGCAGCTGGACAAAAAAAAAAAAAAAATCTGGGTGAGGGAATAGGTGAGTTACTTTTACAGTGATGCTGAACTGGGAGGGCCATGCACAGTTTGCACCACATTTACAAAGGTTCTAAGACTGAGGAATCTCAGTGCAAATGTGCATTACAGTAGTGCATGGAAGACAGCAGTGCTTTAAGATGTGCAGTGTCCAGAATGAAATGGGTTGTGATACAGGTCTTCATGCCTCTTTGTATTAAACTTAGAGTTTCCGAAGCAGGAAACCTGTGCAGCAGCACAGCCAATGGAAGAAGAAGATATCAGGAAAGAGACTCAGTGCTGTAAAGAAGAGTTGTATACAAGAGCTGGGAGTAATTCTGGATTCCTTATATGACCAAGGTGAACCCAAGCTAGCATCACTGCTGTGAGTAAACTGTCAGAGAAACAAATACAAACATTTTGCCCATTCAGGCATTCATCTGTATTATTCTCTTGTTGAAAATCAACATGGATTGATTTGGAAACTCAAAATCTTCTTCTCTGCTTAAGTTACCACTGTTTTCATGAGACACTGGCTTGAAGTCTCTTGTACATGGAGGTCTGCAAGATTTCTGCAAGTCAGCAGCTGGTCCACTACAGGGGGCAATGTGTGGTGACAGTGAACCTGCAAAATGTGCCTACAAAGACACTTAGATTTATATCTTAGTTCATTCCTGATCATATGACTGTATTGACATTCATGCCATTCACACATACTCCAAGCAGCTCTAATACAAGCTACCTAGTTCCCTTCATCAGCAAAAGCCCAGCAAGCCTTGCAACCTCTGGCAGCCCAAGCTACGCCCTGCTGAATTCAACGTCCACTCCCAGAACCACTCTATATAAACATTTCCTCAGGCTGTTACATAACTCTCCTGTTATTTTGGCCACTGAAAGAGAAGAAAAAACAAACAAACAAACAAATGACGTCTCAAGACAGCAGAATGTCATCCTTTGCCAAGGAATACTAGGAGTGAGGGCCTGTAGAGCAGATACAGCCACCCCACTCCAAAAGATCTATAACATTCATATCACATGTCTGGTATGGATATGAGCCACTTTCCATCAGCTAGCTAAAGGGGTCAAGGCTGTCTTCATGTCCTCTCCACAAAGACAGTGGACACATTGCCATAGTTCACCATCGCTTACCCCAACACCAAACTGGAGATTTGCTGAAAGGATTCAGCCAATGTGGGGTTACTGAGGGGGACCCTGGAGCAGGAGTCAGTGTTACATTGAAGAACCTACCTGGAGTATGTCTTGAGGACATACATGGTTGCAGTCAGATTTTTCCATTAATTTTGATTCTTAGAACAGAACTAAAAGGTCTGCCTGCCCCTGTCCTTCAAGTTCACAGTCCTTCGGAAGGGAAGGAGGATTCGTGGAAGATATACCACACTTAGCCTGGTGATGATTCTTGTAAAACTCTTCCCTGCTTTTCTTTTCATAAAAATATTTGTCTTATCCATGATATCCTGTTTGACACAGCCTGCACGCTCATTTACACTGTAGATGGAGATTAATGAGATCTCTAATTTTGGAGATTGCTAATTGAATGAGTCTTTAATATAATAACTTGCATAACTTGAGTTTCAAAAACTGACTATGGGAATTACAGATTATGAATGTGATTGTCAAATTATCCAGAAGGAACTTAGAAGGAACTTAGAAGGAACTAAGTTCAACAAGGCCAAGTGCCGGGTCCTCCACCTGGGGCGCAATAACCCCAAGCAGAGCTACAGGCTGGGAGATGAGTGGTTGGAGAGCTGCCAGGCAGAGAAGGACCTGGGAGTGATGGTGGACAGTTGGCTGAATATGAGCCAGCAGTGTGCTCAGGTGGCCAAGAAGGCCAATGGCATCCTGGCTTGTATAAGAAACAGTGTGGCCAGCAGGGCTAGGGAGGTGATCGTCCCCCTGTACTCGGCTCTGGTGAGGCCGCACCTCAAGTACTGTGTTCAGTTTTGGGCCCCTCGCTACAAGAAGGACATGGAGGTGCTTGAGCAAGTCCAGAGAAGGGCGACGAAGCTGGTGAGGGGCCTGGAGAACAAGTTCTATGAGGAGTGGCTGAGGGAGCTGGGCTTGTTCAGCCTGGAGAAGAGGAGGCTCAGGGGCGACCTTATCACTCTCTACAGATACCTCAAAGGAGGCTGTAGTGAGGTGGGGGTTGGCCTGTTCTCCCACGTGCCTGGTGACAGGACGAAGGGGAATGGGCTTCAGTTGCGCCTGGGGAGTTTTAGGTTAGATGTTAGGAAGAACTTCTTTACTGAAAGGGTTGTTAGGCACTGGAACAGGCTGCCCAGGGAGGTGGTGGAGTCACCATCCCTGGAAGTCTTTAAAAGACGTTTAGATGTAGAGCTTAGGGATATGGTTTAGTGGGGACTGTTAGTGTTAGGTTAGAGGTTGGACTCGATGATCTTGAGGTCTCTTCCAACCTAGAAATTCTGTGATTCTGTGATAGATCTATGATTCTTACTGTGTCCAGATAGAACTGGGATTTGTATGTCAATCAAGCATAATACAGCAGGAGTTCAGTTCCTGACTGCCCTTAAAATCATGTCTGCAGGATACTGAATTTCATATTTCATAGTTTTAAAATGCATTCAAGATTTACTTTAGCTTTCTCTTAATAGATACCTATCCAAAAAGCACTCTCAAATAGAGAAGCACACTGAGAAACAAAACTCTGTTATAAAGAGGCGAGCCAAAATGTTGTATTACAATTTTGACATTGCAAAGCTTCGGAGATAATACTTCATCTCTAAAATCTCAGAAAAGAAGGTATATAATTTCATTTTATTTCATTCATTAAACCATGTATAGTATTTACGGATTCAAAGAAAAACTGCAGAATGTATATGTTTTCTAGTTGTCTCTGCCAGATAGAAGGCAAAATTCTTATACTGGAATGGCTGGAAACAGAGTTTCTATATTTATGTTTATGAGCCAAAACAAAAATGTCTTCATCCATACTTCATGCTTAGACTTGGCCTGAAAGAAATGCTAAGGTGCTTGATATCTGCGGGCCAAGTCATGTTTTTAACCACGATCCCTGCTGTGGCTTAAAGCGTATAATTCTAAAAATCCAACTTTGAAAACTACAGTTACAATAGTGGAAAGTTCAACTACAGAAAGGTCTTATTGGTCCTAGATATATGTAATTTCACCTTTTATTAGGGTAGTAATGATTGACTTAAAAAAGATTTTTTTACAACAGCAGCCTAAATTCTTACTTCAGGCATGCAGACACTGGCTCAATTTCCGCATGCACTAAAATGTCTCATTGGCTTGCTTGCTCTGTTTTTCTCTTTAGCACATTTGCTGAAGAAATACTATTTGTCTCTTAGCTCTAATATAAAAACAGCTTGCATGTTGCTCTTATCTGATGTATCATGTTTATACTTCTTTGGGAGACAACCATGTTGAGTTTTGTAATTGATATTAGAGAAAACTCTAGTCTCATGTTTTTGTTTCATTTAGGGCTGTAAGAATTGGCAAATTCCTGCAAACAGTCACACAATGGCCATTCAATGAGCCATGCCTAACAAATTAATAAAGTTTAATTAGCCCCATCTAATTAGACAGTTTGCTGCTGGCACACTATCTGTTAGTACAGCTGGTTAGTGATGCATATATGTGTATGAAATAAAGATGACTCTTCTAAGTTTTCTTTGATTTTCAGGTATTGCAGTGACTGAACATTGCAATTTCAATCTGTTTTCCCATACAGACTTTGCCTCCCTTTACTGTTCAATTTAAAAACAGGTCTCAGTTAATAAGATTAAGATGTGCTTCATTTTGCACTTTGATAAAGGCTGTTTTAAAGCCAAACATTGGTAATGTCTATAGCAAATCAATATTCTAGTTGCCTAGGTATGTGAAAAGTTTAGATCATCCAAGTAACCACAATCTGTATAGTCAAGACTATAGTAACTTCAACACGTATCATTGTGTCAGAGTGCAAAAACCCCTGAGCACAGCACAGAGCTAGGCTTCTCAAGACAATGTTAGGCCCGCACAGAGATAGTCACAGGTTTAAGTTTACAGTTTCTTCACTTGTAACTCAGAAATTTTACTTTTGTTATTGTTGTTGTTCACATGTTGCTGTTTATCAACAAAACTAAGAAATTGCCTTACATGAAATTTCCAAACCCATATTTCTAAGCCAAGGTTTAACCATTTTTGGATATGGATAGTTTAACCCACAATTACAATTATGGAAGACATTTAAACAGAGAAAGGATAAGAACTATATTCAATATTCCTGGCTAGTGCAGCCTATCTGTGCTTCCCAGCAAAATTCAGATGAGCTTTGTGAACATCATGCAAAAAAGCAGGCAAATTTCATAGAAACAGGAGTCAGAAGTCAGAGGTGTGAAGTGAGACCCATGATGGAGTGATTCAACAGAACAATTGCATGGGTGGAAAATCAGCCATGGGGCTGGAAAAAGACCTAGGGTAGAGCAGAGAGATATAACTGCCAGAAAAATAGTGAAGTAGAAAAGAAAGAGATATGAGTGTTGTGCTCTTCTAACAACACACATGCATCCACTCAGTAATAAAAGCTCAAAATTTGTCCAGCTGTATTGGCAAATAGTTTCTTCCAACAACCGTTAAGCCAATCAAAATGGCAAAGAAATATTAAAACCTGAGGATATTAATCAGGTATTAAGACATAATATTTCTGGAATTATGTCTCTCTGAACAAATATTTTACTTTTAAACATAGTCAACAAGTGTGTGCTTTGTTTCCCACAGTTTTACCTCTATGAAATAGAATCTTAGAATCAAAGTCTAGGTTGGAAGGAACATCCAGAGGGCACTTAATATAACCCTCTTCTCAAAACATGCCTAATTAGATAGGGTTCCTTGAGGACTTACCTCCAAGGATGGAGATTTCACAACCCTTTCGGGCATCCTCGTATGGCACCAACTCTTTTTTTTTTTTTTTTTTTTTTTTTTTTTAAAGAAAGAAATGTCCTAATTAGAATTTTCCATATTCAAACTGATCACTGATTTTCTCTTCAGTTTCTGCCCGCTTCAGCATCATACTTCTCTTTGGCAGTGTTCTGAAACTTCTGGATTGTCATTTGTAGCCAGTACCTTGCCTTTATTCATCTGGATCTTGCTTAGCAGGAATTGATTGAAGAAAAACTTCCATGGCTGTCCTGCCCCTCTATCTCTGTCAGGTTTTAGGTGAAACCTTTGTGCAGTAAAGTACATGTGGATGCTTTGGCCCCAGAAGAGCATTGCAAAGGCAGTGGAGAAGCTCAAAAGAGAGAATAAATTGTTCTTGCCACCTGCCTCTGCTGTAAAACCTAATGACCTCCTTGTAAAACCTGATGCAAAGTCAATACTGCTGGTGGCTACCTTGAGATGAGCCAGGTTTCAACTACATTGCTGCTTTCCAGGAAGATGTTGAAGTACCTTACAGTTTTCAAGCTGTGCTAATCGCTGGTGTTATCAGTGAGTGTGTGGGAGTGAATCCTAGCCACATAGAGGACCTGTTGTTTACTGGCTGCCATTTACAAGGTAATGAGGAATGGAACCGACAGCTTGGTAAGAAAGCATCATGAGAATTACCCATCACTTCATAGAATGTCATCAATATTTTGTTATGGAGGTTATTTTTTTGGTGGTTCAGATGTATGACTGAGCTCAAAGACCAGCATGCAAGCAATAAGAGAAAAAGGTTTTAATTAATGTCTTTGAAGCATTTTCTAAAGAAAGACTGGAACACCCATTAAATCCACAGAGTGCCAAAAATAATTCCTCATTTTTGCCCACAGAAATGAGATACAAGGCTTAGGTCTCAGTGGTTAGTTCAATGTTGCCAAACTCCATGAATACCAAAGTGTTTAGCAAGGCTGTTTTCCCCTTAAACTTTTCTTGACCTTTCATCATCTTTCTCCACCCAAAGTCCACCTCCATCCAAAGCATACATGTCAAATCTAACTGTAGTGCTTTGGAAAGAAAACAGAGCTGGAATTCTTGGGGGATCATGGGAAGAACCATTTTTGGAATAAATGTCAATAAAAAAGAAACTAAACAAACATAGTCTTTACTGTTAAAAAAAGGAAAGATGGGATATATCAGATCCTTTCTACTGCCGCTGAACTAATTTGCATTTTGCTGTGCTGAATTAAATGAAGATTTTATTTGTGATGCTTTAGTTTGTACAGAACAGCTACAGAAAGGAATGTTTTTAGAAGAGAACAAGTAAAGTAAAACTTTGTGTGTTTACCGAATTGTGTTTTTGTCCTCCTATTTTTCTTTATTTCTTTTTAGTGCAGAAAGTGAATTATTGCTGTAAGCAACCTCCACATGTTATACTACCCAAAAACTGGCCAAAATGTGAGTCATCTGAGATTGGAATAGCTCTGAGTTTCATTTATAATTCATAGGACTTCACTGAATGAGTTGGATGCAAATGGGTCTAAATTAAATAGTGTCTAACTCCACTGTACCAGATCTACAAAGTCAAAAAGAAAGAGGTAACCTCCACCTCCTCAAGCCTGGCAGAGAACAGGCCTTGAGCAGATGCTGAAGTGGCAATTGCTGGTGGAAAGAACAGCTATAAATGTCTCAGAAGAGAAACTTCATTTGCTGCAATGCTCTATAACTGCAGCACAACTTGGTGCAGGAGACACACCCCACACCCTCACCCCACACAATGCACTACCCCCCCCCCCCCCTTAATTCCAAAATACGTAAGAAGGAGCAAGAAGCAATTATGACACATCAGATGCTAGTTCCTATGCATCAGCTTGCCTTGAAGAAAGAAGTTCAGGAAGCTTGCCTCAAAAACTCAAGGATACATAAAAGCTAGATTAAAACCTCTTAAAACCAAAACCTTTAATATGCCATACAGTATGTAAATAAAAGACAATGCAAACAAAAGTGTCATATAAAAATGACACAGAATTAGAAATCTTAGAAAGCTAACAGAAGGGTCAGAATCTTTATTCTGAACATTTCCAAGCTGTAATGCCTTACAGACCTTATATATCCAGCATGAGGGTCACACCCAAGCCAACTTTTATAATCCAAGCAGTAGAGAAACAACACCACCACTGCACTTGCAAGTCAGAGTCTCAGCCAGAGCAAGCCTGTGTCAAGGAGCATCACCTCACGGCATTCTCCTTGTCCCCATGTAATTTCTGGGCAGGAGCCTGGGTCAGTATGAATATGGCAGGCTGAATATTGTACCTATGTTACTTGGGGATCAAACAGGAGGCAACTGATCTGAACATGTACCATGTGACTAAATAACATCTAACTGGTTGGGGTGAAAAGTGCAATGTTAAACCTTTTCTCCGACAATCATTTCCTTTGATTCCTTTTTCTTTGGCATCATTTTTTGTCTTATTTATGCCAAAATCTCTAATATTTACAAATTAAGTTCCAATCAAGCATTAGAAAACTTAAAGTCTATGTTGCACACTGGCTTTCCCAGGCAGATGAGCTAATTAGCTCTGGTGTACTGCTGGCTGCTCTTGCTTCCCTACCTCACAGGTGCTGCAAGAAGAACCTTAGCTTGTGCCTCTGCTTCTCACAGCACCACATGGACATCTTGGACATCACGGTAATCTCCCTCTCCCTCCTACCTGCTCCCTTGTACTGCTGTAAATCAGACAAACATCCCAAAAGTAAACACATAGACTTCAGCCTTTTTTCATGAAAGAGCTGAGCTCTTCAAGACATGACATGCTTCTTCACAGAAACTCGAAGAGCATGTCCATTTAGTAACAACTCCAAAAGAGCAGATAGTTTCCTGGTCCATGTTCTTCAGAAAGGTTATTTTCCTTAACACCATCGTCAAAACCACCCCTCTACAGAAGAGAAACAGGAAACTGTTAGGAAACTGTACCCCAAGTAACACAGGTAGCATGGGCACTAGCACAATTGTTATGTCCTCTTCTATTCTTTGTTGTCTTGCTTGAACTCCATACAGAATAAGAAGGCAAGAATCATGGAGGTTGTATATCAGCTTCTGAGAAAACTCTCCCCTTTTCTTTTTTTCTTTCATTCCTTTTTCTTTCTTCTTTCTTTCTTTCTTTCTTTCTTTCTTTCTTTCTTTCTTTCTTTCTTTCTTCCTTTAAAAAAAAAAAAAACAAGTATCTAGTGGTTTGTATGCTATTGAAGATACTGTGATAATAGTCTGTGACATATTTTTCACTTAACTCATAACAAAAAATTTCAGGTCCGCTTATTAAACTGGAGAAATGTCATAATAAATGTCAAACCCAGCTATCCAGAGAGAATAAGAGATGTGCGGAATGTGACGGAAAGCCAAAAGCCTCAGCTGAAACATGATTTGTTCATGGAGGCATACATTTCTGATGGACAGTGTAAACCTTCTTTTCTGCAGACTGAATTGATTTGTGACTGAAATTGTTTCTGACATAAAATGGTTTCCGGTTTATAGTGATCTCACATTTTTGGACATTGAAGCATGTTGCTATTCCTGGAAAGGTGCAGTAAGAAGAGCTGAAAGGTCTGTAACCAGCCTCAGAGGACATAATCAGGAAGAAGTTCATGGAAACAAACTTTTCTTCAGGAAAACATCCTGTGAATCTTTGGCAGTAAGTTGCAGACAACATTGAACCAGGTAAACTTCAGCATGCACATGAGGGAAGAAGTTTCAAATGAAATTTTAGGAGTGAAACACAACAGTAGGTCAAGTGATTGTCTGTGTGCATCAATATATAATTATCATAATACTCTACTATCTTCATATGTAGAGAAAAAATATCATGAAATAAATAAGACAAAAAAGACTAAAATGTTGTATTTGAAGAAGATACATACAACTCTTTGCCAAGTCTTTGCAGGAGTCGAATAACCACAGACCTTCCATCTTGCCCTACAGATATTTTTTCTTCTGGCCAGATGACAGAATATAAGCCAAGAATTTAAAGTATAGCAGAATTACTAAGTTAACATTATAAATCTCCATTCAAAGGGGTTGGAAAATTTTCTGTGAAGTGCATCATTTATTTCGTTCTGGCTTTTGCTGTTTCTTAGCAGCCACTGATTTTTCAGCAGTGAAAAATCACCAGGTTCTTTAAGAACTGAGAAATTCACATAATATTGCCTAGGAATGACTGTTAGTTACTAACTGAATAACAGTTGCTAGACTCTCTGAATATATAAGGCAATATGTGATATCTGACTTTGAGAAGTCAGACACCCCCAAGAGATGAGGCTGGGACAAGACCGGTACCAACCAATTATTTTTTTTTTGCAGGCATGATTTTTTTTAATTTTTTTTTTTTTCCCCAAAAAGAAGATGCTGTGGGTGTGCTGATCAATGATCAACACCAGGAAAGATATGCTGGCATTAAGCAAAGACTCCTACCCCACCATGCCTGAAGTATCATGGGATCCATTCATGCCAGAACTTCATAAACCTTGCTAAATTTTTACTTTGTCATTGTATCCTGAGAATGACATGCAGAAACAACAGTACCATGTTGTACAGGAATATAATTTTCAGGATCTGAACAACACTAACAAGATGTGACTGTTACAACTACAAAGGTGATTAACTTGTAAAAGACCTTAACTCGGGTATGATTCTGCGATATCTCCTGTCTGATGAGGATACCCTGACATCGGAACAGTGCACCTCAGCTTTGACAGGAATTTCTTTAACCAGTCTCTGCCTTCTGTCCTTATCAAAATATGTGTTCCTATTTGTGCTTACATTTGCCAGAGCATTAGTCAGTCTTTGCAGTAGAATATAAAATTTGCTTTTCAGACCCTGACCTTTAAGGCTATTGGCTATGTTACATGCCTTTATTTTCTTCCTAGCTAATGCCACACAGCACTGGGAACAGAAACCTGCACATTGGCACTAACCACTGGCTCTTTGAAATATGTTATTTTCCTTGATTTACTTCAAGTATATTATTACCCTCTCTGCCCGCACACTTTGCTTCTCGTTGCTTTTTTCTTCTTTTATGACCTTTAGCACTACTCACAATTTCTGTTGGTTTTCTTCCAAACACTTTTTAATGTAATGTATTTTGTGGGTAAGGGTTAAATGCATCTCCACCATGCATTAATCCTGCTTTTCAAACTTCTTATTTTTTTGTGTGTGTTTTGCTTCACTTTTGTAGATAACTCCTTACTGGTTATGACAAAACAACAAATATACTCTTTATTGCTATTCCCACAGTGCTTTATTTCCTCTTCTTATTTCAGAGAGCCATTTAGTGTGTGCTGCACCAAGGCTTCTTCTGGACTGGTATTCTTCTATGACTGTTAATCCAAAATAGCCTTTAAGAGGAGACTAGAAAGTCATACAATCACAGTTTTCTCTGAGAATCCACATACACATCACTGAGGCTCTGGCACACCCATGGTTGTGTGTGCTCCCATATCAGATTTGTGTGCAGGCTTCCAAGCAAGCTGGGTTAGAGGATGTCCCTGACAGAGTCCTCCTTAGCTCCATCCTCTAGGAATGTCATGGCATTTAAGTGGTATGAAACAGCACTAGCACAGAACAGCAGCATCTTAAGTAGTTCAAAGAAAAGCCCTTCCCCTCTTGCACTGAGACTTCTTGATCATGGTATCCAGTCAGCAGACAAATCAACAAAACAAAACAAAAAATCCATAAAATAAGAAGAAAAGAAATAGCTGATTGAAAGAAGAATCACTTTCATGAACAAAACATGACTACATTGAATTTGTAACAACCTCAAGGCTGACAGTTTTGGGGGCTTTTTTTTTTTTTTTTTTTTTTTAATTATTCTATACTCATTATTTAACACTCAAATATGCCATCTGCTGCATATTTCCAGCAAGAGTAATTTCCTTATCTTTGACAAAACGAACAGGGAACCAAGGAATACATACACCTGTATACAGCTCCTACTTCTCTCTGAAGATGATTCGCTACCAACAGCAATTTCACGATATTTTTTGGTTATCTAATTAAATCAGTGATAATTTAGTATTGCAGAGAGTTCTAATGATAGACAATCTAAAATTCACATGGTCTCATTTAATTTCTTAAACAAGGTTTCCCAAGTATAAAGCATGATCAAGGCATGCTTTTATTCAGGACTTGGATCCTGGCTACATTTTATCTGATCTTGAAAGCTGACCTAATACTTCTAGAAAGCCAGGGACTAAACTCAGTATAATAAGACAATCCAGTGCATGTGGACAGAAGGTGTTTTAAATTGCCTTAAGGATTCTAAAAAAAAGGATAAGTAACTCATAAATATTAAATAGTTTTGAAGTGGAAAACACACTGCTTGGACATACTGGAGAGCTCTAAGTATTAAAGACATTATATGAAATTGTTGGAATATTCTAGTATTTTACATTCAAGAAGGGTACATTATAGCTGGAACAGGTATAAAAAGATGATATTAGAAACATGCTGGCAATGAGAAGATGAAAAAGATCCAGGACTGGTAAAAAGCATAGGCTGAGGGAAGATAAAAATGAAACCTGTACATACAGAAAATGTAACATCTGCAAAAGAAGAGGTATTTCAGCTGACAAACAAGAGTGGAATAAGAAACAGAAGGGTTTAAATTGTCCAGAAGCAAATTCTAGTTAGAAATTAAAGGAAGGTTTATAACAATGAGAATAACAGGGATGAAAACACAAACACCCTTGCCTCCAGTCCCCATATTTTAAGGCAAAATTTAATCAGTTAGTAAAAGATATGACATGGTGAATGGCATACAATTGTTTAAGAACTGTTTTTTTGTTTGTTTGTTTGTTTGTTTTTTGAAAAATAGGATATTCATATTTCAGGATTGCACTTTTATTGAAGAAGACAGCTTTCTGAATTCAATAGGAGACAGTTTTCTGAATTCAATAAAATATATAATTTATGTTAAATAAGCATAGTTCTATGCAAATTCTAATTAAGCATCCTTCTTATTCTATATGCTTCCTTTGGGAAAAATAATGTAGAGAAAGGTCCCACTCTGTTAGAGTTTCATAATATATCTTGTAGTGTCTTTTAATACCTAAATGGCAAAGAAAAACTTAGCTCTTTCTCCCACATGCAGCTTGAATTTTTCCCATTCACTTTTAATTAGGTTAAGCATCAAGACTGTTTCTCAAAGAAAATCTGATTGGCAAAATATCATTTTGATTATTATTATTATTTTTTTTTCCATGCTAGCAAATAGATACTATTGATCTGGGGTCCAAAAGGAACAACAAACATAGTGTCTCTTGGTATTTGCCTATGGAGTTATTTGTCATTGCAAAGCTGGACTTCAGCATGTTGTCCTGAATTAGCCTGAAGATTTGCCAAGAACTTTTAAGTGATCTTCTCTAGAATCTGTTTCTGTGTGTTATACCAAGATTAAATACTTATATATGTCTAGTAGTCTGAAGCCAACAGCTTTCACTAAGTATTGAATAGACCAAATACATCTATCAGAAAGGAAGCATGTTTACACTGTTTACATGATTTTGAAAAGAATTTTGAGTGTGAACATCAAGTGTTGCTTGGCTGACATACAAAAGACTCTTCTATTCCTTCCTCTTCTATACCTACACCTACAAATTACTATCATTGAGAGCATTAATTTAATGTCAGAGAAAATAAAGATCTTCAACCAGGATAATTGTGTTTTAGAAATATTATCATTTTTATTGTTGTCACAGACATTTTAAGAGACCAAAATCTAAAAAGTTGCCATTTGTATTTTACTTTTATTTATTTATTTATTTATTTATTTATTTATTTATTACCTTTACCACTTTGAGCTATTCTATAACAAAAGATCTAATCAATCTGTAATTTAAGTGCTTCTATTGGCTTTTTATATTTTAATAGGATGTGTTAAAGATGCTAATTTCAAAAAGTAAAGAATAAAATAATTTAAATATTTAGTGATTTTTGTTTCCATCATATCATAATCCCAAAACTACCTGGTATATCCGGTATGTTGAAGTTGTATTGGCCAAGAATCAATATAAAGCAACACAATACAATAGCAATAAATTAGGTTGATGCATCTTTGAATGAAAAATAACAAATTTCAAGTAACTGTATGTCTTTATTTGATAACAGTAATCCACTGTTAATGCTTAGAAAATGACTTATCAAATATTACCTGCATTTTGCATGTGTGTCTATGATAGCTTTCTGAGTTTAATGCAGGTTAACAGAACCTAGGAAAGCTTTTCTCTTCCCAGTGAGAAAATAAATTTTTTCTGTAGTTACAATTTTTCATTCCTCCTCTTTTCTGTCTGCCACATCTAGCTGGAAAGCATGACAGTGAAAGCAGCATCAGTAGGAGAAATGAGAAATGACAGTAACAATAAATCCATAAAAAGAAAAGTAGTGCTATGACATGGACTGCCCCACCATTTATTTTATCTCAGGGCATTGGTAATACCCTAGTAAAGCAAACCAACTTTCTTGTCTGCATGAGGAAGGCTTCCACGAAGGAGACAGGGAAGCAAGCTAAAACAACCACGGTGGTCAACCCTTCTCATTATAGTGTATTCCAAAGTCCCAGTCAGTGATCTTGCAACCTCATTCAATTAAAAAAAAAATAAAAAAATTCACACCAATATTGAGGAAATCTGCATTTAAATCAGTTTTCAAAGGTCGGTGGGTTAAGCTGACAGGACTTACACCTCCCATTTCCTCCCACACACACAATCTGAGTGTACAGCAACAGCTACATCATCCAAGGGACTTCAGCCTACCTCACATACCCCACAGCAGCATGTCAGAAAGGGCTTCTTACAAAAAAGTTGGAAAGGTAACTTGTACCTCATCAATACTACAAGCCATATACAGTGCTAGGCAGGGGAGAAATACCAGTGTCTTTTGGACAAGGAAAAAAAGTTTTTGTCTTTTAAGGGATTAGAAATGTACATGATGATAATAGTTGTAAAACAAGCACTAGTACACAGTGGTGTACAGAAATCTTTTACTGTATTACAGGAATTAGCCAGCAATGTGCAGAGGTCCATGTCCTCTGGTCAATCAGTTATTTTTCAGAGGGTTTACAATTTTCCCTATGAAGAGGACAGTGCGGGTATATTTATCCACAATCGTCAGGAGAAAGGGCCTATTGAATTTGATTCGAGGTGGACGGGGAAAATCGCCAGATCTCCAGGTGATCTCCTTCACTGTGGCTCCTGCTGCTTCAGTGCCATTCTCATGAACATTTAGCACAGCTCTGTGGATCACCTGCAAGGACACAGAGCAAGACAACTTCCAGCTGACAAGCTGGCAAGAGGAGAGCAACTGCACAGTAGATGACCTGGGCCAGCTCTCCAGGCATGCATTTGGCAGCTGAGACCTATCCTGGGCACCATGAGATGGAGGAAGGGGAGCCCCACCAGGGCCAGGGTGTGGGTTAGGGCTGGGAATGGCAGCAGGAGGGGAGGCAGGCTGCCACCCTCTTTGGTCTTGCCAAAGAACCCTGCCTAGGTTGAAACCCAGCAGCACCAGCCTGGGGAAGTCCATCACCAGCCCTCCCCAACCCACCACAGCACCATCAACCGCAATACCACTCTTGGTAGCCTCTGTTAGCTGTGTGTGCAGAGTACAACCCTTGAGCAGCGGACAGCCAAAGAGCACTCAAGATGACTGATGACAAGAAGTTTGGGTAGGAAAGAAACCTGGTAATTTAGCCTAGACTTTGTTTTGCATTTGGCAGCTTCATGTGTTATCAGGAATCTACCCTGTCATCTAGCTGAAAAAATAACTTTTTGGGAGCACAAGAAGGGCAGGAATAATAGCCTTTTACCCTTTCTAAGGGGAGATAGAGTATATTTTACCAAAGTTAATGTGCTACCTTTAGATAATTTTGTTCGGTAGCCAAAAGAACATGTAATTATATGGATGTCTTCTTCCACATCCTTGAACCATGTGTGTGTACCCCTTCTGTGCAAGTGTGGCTTCAATTGTAGGAATGGTATGTCTCCCTTTGCCTCTAGACTGGTAGCTGTTGATAACTGCATTTTGCTTCAGAGAAGCTGGGATGAGCTTTTCATTTAATATTAATGACAGATTCCCAGGAACAGACAAATCATGCGGTCACTATGTTTCATGTGCTGACTTACTTTTGAAAGCATCAGTCCAGGCTCCTCAGTAATTCCTGACAGATCAGCATGTTCAGTGAATAGATCAATCATACCCATTTGTTTGACTATCTTTTTCACATCATAGGTACCAGAAATAGAAAATTTTGGTATGTGTAGATGTATTTTTCTGTAACAAATAACATAAATAGGGACAAATTTTCAGCTAGGTAATGCTCTTCAATGACTTCACTTCAGTGACAATTCTCATTTATTTTTCTAAATGTTATAAGTTAAACTGAAAGCAGTTTCAGGGTTCAAATAACACTTCTGGTTAGTATAGCCATGTAATATGGAGGGCTGGAGCAGTATAAGTCCATATTAACCTCTACCTTCACTGCGGGTTTCAAAGAGTTGCCCAGTGGGATGCAGTCCCATCAATTCTGCTGCAGAGCTTCACTAGGAAGCAGGTGTTCCTCAAAAGATTATAGCTAGTTGTACTAAGGCTGTTTGAATACAGAACAGGACCTAGGCCATCACAGTAATGTGGTGGCCTAGTAATTCAGTAATGGTGAATGATTAAAATTTCCTTTTACGCACAATACTGCAGATACCACCTGGCTCTCAACACCCTAATACCCACTTCATAAATAAATAAATAAATAAAAAACACTAAAATTCCATTTTAGCTTCACATTGCCCATATGAGATAAGTGCCTATTGACTTTGTCAACATGGTGCTAAGCAACTTTTTTTTTTTCACTACCCAGAACTGTTTTTTCATTTTTCAACTAAGAAAAGGGAAGTCGTGCACAGAGAGGGACCAACAAGTGAACACAGTTCAGGAAAATAATCTGCCCTTTAATGTTTTGTCTTGGTCAGACAAACATTGTTAATGTATAATATGGTCACATCTCACCCTAGCAAAACCTCTTACCTATCTTGGAGGAACTTTACCCATTTGGACATGGTCCTTTTCAAGAGAGCATCTTCCACCTGTTTCATCTTCCCTTCGTCTGGCAAAACAAATAATGCTGCAACATTTCCATTGTAAGGTATCTGAACCAGCCAACAGGACAGCTCTTCATCAAAGTAATTTCTGTAGTAACCCTTCCGATACATCATGTCAACTTTTACAGTTGTTTTGTCATCCACAAAAAAATCCTCTTGTTGTGTATATAAAGCACTGAAGGGTTTCTCCCAATGAGCTTGTGACAAAAAGAAAAATAATTCAGTGAAATACAAAGAGGAATGGTCGCTATGAATAAAACAGGATCTAGTCTTACAGTCTTCCTTTGGTTAGAACAAACTTTTATTATTATTATTATTTATTTTTTATGTTACTGCACCCTTAGGTGTTCCAGTATAACAACTTTTATTTCCTAGGTGCTTGAAAACAATTATGAATAATACTGAAAACACCATCTTTCATTAGAGCATGAGTCTGTCATAACATTAAAGAATTTACCAAGCACAACAAATATATTTGTTAAAAAAATCCAGTCTTTTACTCAACCAGGTAAGGACACAGACATTCATGCTGACTACACATGCACATGATTTTAAAGGAATAATTTCCAGATAGCGAATATGGGTTCCTTCAACTAAAAAACAAAACAAAACAAACAACAACAACAAAACAAACAAACAAGAACAACAACAACAAACACCCTTTTACTAGATACTACAGTTCCCTTTTCTTTGATTTTCATTCTCTGCAACAAGCAGTAAGCATCTAAGTTACAACCTTAACATAACACCCTTTGATATTTCTTACCTTTAAAGAAGACATAGTTAACAAGAACCATTGCAGTGAGAGGATCAAGATTTTCCACTAATTTAACAATTTTCCCATTTGTCTTTTGCTCAATATAACTGTTGATCTTATTCTCAGCACTAGAGGAGTTGTTAAAGTCAGTAGAAAAGACTTCAGATTCATAAAAGCTTTTGACATCATCCAAGAACTTCTGTAGTGGTTTTAACATCTCTTCTATAAAAAGGGCATTGCCCAGGCTCAGCTGGAGATCACCATCTAAATGGTTCAGAATGTGGAGAAGCTGGCAAAAACCTTCATGTATTTCCTGGTCCTGAGTCTTTTTCAGGTTAAAGGCAAGCCCTTCCAGAATCTGCGTCAGCGTTGCTGACTTGGCACCCAGCGCCAGCATTGCAAAGGAAGCAGAGATACTTATGGGTGAAAAGAAAATATTTTGATCAGTTGCCTCGGATGCAATAAGCTTGTAAAATGAAAATGCAAAATCAGCATTGCTGGGAGCTAGTTTGACAAAAGTTTTGTTTTTTTCTGGATAAGCTCCTTCCCCATGAGAACTGTGACCTGGGTAATACTCTCCTTTAGGATCATCCTGCTTATTGCGGTAGCGAGGGCGCTGATGGCACTGGGCAGCAGCATACAAACCAGCCAGCAATAAACAGAAGGAGAAGGTGGGCTTCATTTTCCTTTTAACCTTTCCTGGAAAAGAAACAAACACACCAGACATGGCAAGGAAATTAATTTATTCATCCTTGTGTGCTCCAGCCATGTAAAATGAGACTCTCAGAACAAACCTATTCTCAAAAATCTCTCACTTGTGTTTCACTTCCCTGATGCCAGTGATCCCCAGAAAAAATGAGTGGTAACTACGTTCATAACTGAGTACTCTCTCAAAAGATGCAATGTTGTTCGTAATAACAAGTTTAAAAAAAATATAGTAATAAACTGTTTTCTTGGTTTGCTGGTTTGTTAGTTTTAAATTGCAAATAACTGGAAGTTTTTGACCTTTTCCCCAGAGAAAATGGTGGAATCCGGTTTTATCTGTGATATTGCAGGATGGCTATTGCAGCACTAATAATCTTTATCTCATAACCAAATAAATAGGTAATTACATATATGTTAAACAAAAATGTGATATAAACACAGATCATACTTTTAGGAGTTTACAAAATTACAAAATGCTTATACAATTTTCTCAAAGATAAAGCTGGGTTACTGTGGCAGTCTTTATAGATATCTGTTGTTTCCAGAACATTTTTTTAAAAAATTGATTAGTTAAAATGTCTTCTTTGTTAGCAGGCAGTTCTTGCTGTTTTTTGACATGTTTTGAAATTTTGCATAACAGATACACCACTCTGCATGTGAAAAGTCTCCCTTCCTGGGCAACAACATAATCCCCCAAACTGATGTGTCCAAGTGATCCGAGAGAAAGCTGAAAGGGTACTTACAGTGCTACAAAGAGGACCCTGATGAGTTCATCTGATCTTGTCTGCTCCTTGCTCCCTTCAATACCATTAAACAGGCTTAAGCGGAGTACCTCCGTTAATCATTAATTACTTCAAATAAAAATTACCAGTGAGAATGCACAGCAAGCAGTAATGACATAGATGTTATAGATAGTTCATTGATACTAATTGTCCAAGCCAATATTGCTGGATGGTGGGGTTCTGGATGAGAGGGAACATGTCTCCTGCTGCTCCCATGCAGATTCCCATGAGAAGTCTTCTGCGTGGGTCTGGTGGGAGAGCTGTGCCCTTTGTGGCTGGAGACGAACACAGTGAATTCACGTGAAGGCCATCCACAGCCTGGGTCTGGCTCCTGGGGACAAAGGTCCCAGTGCAGCTCCCCAAGAAGCACAGCCTACCTGCCTGACCACCCTCTCCAGCCTGGTCTGAGGGGGACAGTAAACAGGACAGGAGTACTACCAGACACATAACTCCTCTTGTCAGGATTTCAAAACAGGATTTTCAAAAAAAAGTGATTTATCAAGCCCTTCTGCCTTACCATACTCCCTTTTGACCCCACATTTACTGGTCTGGGGGGCTTCTTTTCAGGGGAGTAGACTGTATGTAAATGTTGATGGTCTC
The DNA here is from genome assembly GCA_011075105.1 of Heteronetta atricapilla. Classification (NCBI taxonomy): domain Eukaryota; kingdom Metazoa; phylum Chordata; class Aves; order Anseriformes; family Anatidae; genus Heteronetta; species Heteronetta atricapilla. Next base: position 48,961,513 of record CM021735.1, read on the forward strand.
TAGTTTTCTTTAGTGAATAACAGCAGCTGGCAATGTGGCTTTACCACACTTGGGAGACATTGCCAGACAGCGCAGCTGCTGGACATCACCTGTGACCGAGTATTGGTGTGGCTAGTGAAGTTCTTTCCAGCCTCTTAGAAACAACATCAGTAAGAACACCACAAACAAAACAAAACAAAACAAAAACAACAATAGCACAGCAGGAGCACAGACAGAAAAAAATGTGGAAGGAAAAGGGACTTGGTAGAAAACTCTCTTCTATCAGCTCTGTTTTGTGAAAGGTCTGGGACAGCTAGAGCTCTAGCTCCAGGAGAGACATGGGTGCTTGGCCAGCTGCACAGGAAATCAATGCTAATTTCTTTGGAGGAACAATGGATAAGCTAACAATTCCATCCTGGGAACACAAACATGTTTAAGAGAGCAGTTAAGTATGTGCCAGACAAAAATGCCAGACTATGCATACCTGATTACATTGACACCTCCCAAAATACATGCAAGTTCCTTATGTTTTAATGAGTGACAGGGCTGTGGTGGTATCTCCTGGTAAATGCCTGGGGAAGGCAATGAGGAGGAAAGGTACCTTCTGATGCCATTGAAGAACACAAAGCAGGAAAGAATGTTTATGTTGCTTTCAATAGAAAAACAAAACAAACAAACAAGCAAACAAACAAAAACACATTTATTGTGGTTTATAGCCATTGTGGGATCTAGGGATAGTAATTCAGTGATGACATGTTGCCTAGCCAGTATCTAAGCCATTCACAGAGAAGACTTCATTTTCTAGGTTTCACTATGCAAATATATATATATATATATATATATATATATATATATATATATATAAGATAGTGCACATAATTCCTTCCTTACCACCCAAGACAGGCAAGACTTTTCTATAGTCAAACGGCAAAAGAGGGCAGGGCGCAACATTTTCTTATTGACATCAGCAACACTAATCTTATGTTTGCTGACCAAATGACTGGAGCACTTGATCATTTGATCTGGATACAAGACCCAGAAATCCTATGAACAGTTCAACCTGAGAAAATCAGACCCAAACCACACATTCTGCAGGGGAATAGCTAATCCTTAGGCTCCAAGAGACTGACAAGAAAGTGAAGGGAAAACAATTCCCAACCTTCCTTCTGAGGATGTTCTTCCTAAAAATAAAATGAAATTTAAAAAAATACTTAAATGAGTTGTATAGATAATTGGATTTTCTGCTTATGAAAGGCACACAATGTGTATGTACAGAAATACAGATAGATCTATAGGTATTCATATGGCTGGGGAAAGATCAACTAGTACAATGTGTTGACCTAATAATGCAGGCACAAACCTTGGAGACAGAAAACTTAGATTTCTATCCAAGAATTATCCAGGCATGTTGTTGAACACACATAAGCAGAAACAATGCCCCTGGGAATTGTTTTTGAATGTGATACCTAATCGCACAAGATGTGTGTTACTAATTCTAACCATATGAGTATTGTATGAGGAGTTCTGCTAAAGATAATCATTATTGTTGCTAAATTAGAACCTGTGGCAAAAATTGATGCATTGTGACTCGAACTGGACAACAACTGAAGAAATGTTATCTCTAATTGTGAGGTTTTATTAACAGAACTATAACTAAAAAAGACTTTTTCTTCAAGTACTTGAAAAATTGCACATTTTGTGCATTTTGTATGATGAAATTCCCATTCTTTAAATCAATTTTTGCTAATAGTAAAAATATTTTTCCTACCATTTTATGAAGTGATGTAAAAATATTTTAAGCTTAATCATTAGGATTTTATTGAAAGACTTGAAAATCACATCAAGTGTAAATGAAAGGAATAAAAAATAGAATATATTAAAAATGAGGAAGGAGATGAGGTGATTAGGCTGTAAATACCCAGGCTGAGAGACCTTAACTCTTTCAGAGAAGTCATCATCATCAGAATGGAATAAGCCATTAGATATGGCTACTTTATATTTTAATTAAATGCAGACTCCTTCCAGCAAGCTGTGGTGAGGTAGAAGCAAGCACCTGTCTTTTCCTGATCTCATAGTTTTATGTTAGTTTAGTATGCAGCTCCTCATTTTAGGCAAACCATCCCTTTGTCATCAACTTCAGTAGCGTCCAGCCAATAAAGTAGCCCAAAGAAATTAATGAGCTTAAAATTGTGAGTTTATCCCTCTGTTCTGTTCTAATGAAGATTAAGAGCACAACGTCAGTGCATGGTACTGATTCACATGACATTAAATTTTCATAGTACAAATGTTCAGGTATGTTTTTCTCCCCACAAACTGCACTCCTAGGCTGGGGATCCCTGCCACGTGCTCATTGCTGGCTGCTGCCAGCAAAATTTACAGCAGCTGAGACCTGCCTGCCATCCCCACAGCAGGTACAAACTTGGATTTCACTGATTTTCACATGATAGTATAATGGTTTTTCAATTTCCTAGTTCTCTGGTAAGCCTGACTGACATTTGGCAATGAACTGCAGTGTTATGGAGAGTAGCTAAGAGAAGGCAAGTGGCTACAAACATGAAAATCTGAGGCTGTTTCTTTGGAAACCAAGCTGTTTGTTTTGTTTTCTTTGCAATTGAGGTTAAGAGTCACACTTTCTCAGCTTACACAGTTCATGTGACTCAATTTCTCATTATCTGTCATGAATATTTTCATCATCCTTATATTTACTTATGAAAAAAACAAGATATTATATATATAACCTTTCAATAATAATGTCACTCCATTTTTATCACTACCTTTACTTATATGTTTTCTCCAAGAAGCTTATATGTTAATTCAGTTTCTGTGGCATTAGTTGATAGATACCTTGGAAGCAGAGAATTTTAAAAATCAGTTCCTAAAAGCCTAACACTCCTGAATCTCAGATTTACTCTAGCTACCTGATAAAACTTATTGAAGAACTGTAATAAAATTGGTTTGAGTGAATATTCAGGTAGCAAATGCAAAACTTCTTGGTAAAAACATGGTACATAAAGCACAGTTGCTTAGATGAATAGTGACTGACAAGCATCATTATGAAGAATCCACCTTGGAAAAGCAAACAGACAGGCTATAACTCCATATATATAACCAATCTGGAGCAAATCAGCCCAGAAACCCTTCAAATTTTCAATTGTTTCTAAGAGACTTTCAGCTGTAAATTAAACTCCTGCAGAAGCACTTTGGAAAAGCTTTTCCAAGGGTGGATAGTGAATGACAGAACTGGAAAATGATGAAATGATGCATCTTTGAACTGTTGTTCATTGTATGCTTTGGACTGAAAGTTGTTTGCTTACCAAAGAAATACAGTTGACCTAAGTTTCCACTGAATTACACTCAGTATAAAAACTAGAGTCATGGATATGTAGCACTAAACATTCACTTTCTCCAAACAAATATATTTTTAAGCTAGAAGGCACCTGCTTACAAGTTAGATTTATCTAGCGCCAGTGCTATGTAATTGGAGAAGGACAGCATGCTGGTTACCTCAGCCTGTAGTAGAGAGTTTGTACAATGCACCTGGGTAAATATGGGTCTTTTCTGACCTTTTCCTATTCCATTTGTTCATATCCTCTCTCAACAAGGAAAGTTTGAGGTTTGCAGTGCAAGAGATGGTTGAGAGATTAAGAACTTCCATTCAGACTCATTGTCCTGGGTCTGAGCTCTCTCCCCCAAAAGTGCTCTGAGTCTGGATCTGTTGTGCAATGGAGCACTGGGGGAGGTGCATGAGGAACATGTACAGGACTGGTAGACCTTTGGGACTGCAGGATCATCCTGCAATGTCCACTCTACATACACTGCTGGCTGTGTGCAGAACCAACTCCTTTTGTTGGCTTTGAACCTCTCTTCTCCATGTTCTATATGAAGGTCACTAGCTTCTGCATTAGATGTATGGTAAACTTTCAATCTTCATCCACATAATCTCCTCCATAATGCACAAATAATTTTGTAGATGCCTTTTATATCCCCCCAAAGATATTTTTTTCCCTAGCTAATCTCTCATCTCAAACAGGAGCTATTTCAGAGCTTTGATTTACCTTAGTACCCTTTTCTAAAGATGTTTCAATTCTCACATATTCTTTTTGTTATTACAGGAGCAGAACTACCTGCTCTAATCAATGTGTAGATGATCCAGATAATTAAACAGGGGCACAATATTCTTATCTGATTTCCTCTTTTTTTTTTTTTTTTTTTTTTTTTTCTCTCTAATAATTGCTAATATTTAATTTGCCTCCTACCCCACCACAGAACTGAACAGTACATAAACTACTTACCATTACACTGAGGATGTATTCCTGATTAGTTAGTCAGTTCAAGTATAGTATTCACTAATCCTGCATTTAAAACTTAAAAAGAAAATCAAAATCCCTACTGACACAGCACAGTAAGCCAGAAAGATACTGCTCTTTCAGGCTTCAAGACATGACAAAATTTGTCATGTCCATTCCTTGATTTTACCAGAAGATGGTGGCACAGGGCTCTGTTTCCCATAATCTCCAGAACATGAGGCTCTCTATCTGTGGATGTACCTGCACAAAACAGGCTAGCAAATTCCTACTACAAGCTTGGCTTCTTGAAGAGGTCTTACCAGTCATAACCGGTATACTGAAATGAGAACTTTTTATCAGCAGAATTTGCCCCACACACTTTATTATCCTGGTGTAAAGGAACCTTTCTTATGCAGGCAACTTATAGAGTGACAATTTCATCAGGGAATAAAAGTTCTCATTTTGGAATGAAGTTGTCTACACAGATAAACCTCTTGGCATTACTATTTAAATTTAAATTTAAATTGATGTCTCACATTATTTAAATTTCCAATGCAGACATGACTTCAAACAAGAAGTAACCAAATCCTTTATGGAGATATCTTGGAATTACAGTTGAAGATTTTTGCTTCCAGAGCCAGGTAGAAAGTATTAGGACTAAACTTTGCAAAAATGTAATAATTTGTTATTATTTAATAGATTGATACTGTCAGCCATAATTAAGAATCAGAAGTTAAAGAAGCTAGCTCTGAATAAAAAAATATTAAATTAAATGAAGTTTATGATGTGATTCCATTGCTCTACTTTCCTAAACAATTCTTTGACACTGTAAACTTTTGGGATGTTCTGACATATCCCTGAGATGGTTTAATGTGACAGTTCTCCTCCATGTTTTAGATGAAAAAGAAAAGATGGTGTGTTTGCCTTTACCTTCTACATTTCATGTTCTGTCAGATTAGCAAAACCCCATTTCCATTAGGGACTCACATTAACATGCCAACATAAAACACTTTGGTACTGGGGTTGTACCTACGTGGTACAGCCGTGTCATGACCACCGCACTATCTTCTCCACCCTGCCCACCTAGATGCACCTAGGACTGGAGTGTATTTGCCTCTATTTGATGGCTCTTCTGAATCACCCTTGCTACAGCTTGCTACACCTTGCTACCTGCACCCTTGCTACAGCTCTGAGTATGCCAAGACTATGACACACAGCACAATGTCCAGCATTGACACAAGGCAATAATCTCTTGCAGAGGCAGGTGGGTCCCAAAATGTCTTAAAATTTCTTCCATAAGATTTGCCTGAAGGACAAAGCTCAGATCTGAAAAATAAAAGATACAGGAAAAAAAAAAATTCACTGTATCTATTTCTTGAACACATTATGTATGGTATGGCTTTTTTAATGGCTAAAGGAAAATCTGTGTGAGCAGCATGTCTAAATGAGGTCTAGGCATATATTTTTTTACATTCATATGCATTTAAGACCCACTTTTTGTTACATCTTTCATCACAACCATGTACAGATGTTTTCTCTTGCTCTGAGATTCTTTCCTAGCTGAAACCAAATTTCTTATGATGACTGCAACACTTAGTGAATTATCTTTTTCTGTGTTCTTTTTCCCTTTCACACATTTTCCTTCAGTGGAGCATCTTCCACCTGGTCTATATTTCCCACATGAAAAAGGATAAACAATGTAACAACTTTTCCTTAAGATTTTTGCACAAGTCAGGCAAAGTCCAGTGTTCATCAGACCTTCCATGAGAGCATCATATTGATGTTAACAGAAGTTTTCCAGCCACAAAGGATATGTTCTTGTTTAGTAAGGTAATAAATCATAAGTATTTTGCTTCCAGATGGCTTATGGAAAAGAAACTGAAAGCAATTGAATATAAGGGAAATAAATAAGACTCATTTGTATAAATCAGGTTAATTCACTTGTGATAAACTCATCTCTAGGGGTAGTATTGAACTGAAAAGCTAGTTTCATCATGGAAATTCTCTTTTGCAAGAAGACAGCAAAGTCATTTGCATCAACATTTGTGCTGAACTGAGTTTGTGCAACTACATTATTAATCACAGTCAAAGACATCTACATGAAATGAATGAATTACATTGTTTTCTTTAAAACTGTTAGTCTCAGAAACGTGCAAATGCCATGTTATTTAAAAATGGATTCTCTGTAAAACCCGGGACTGGGAAAATACAAAGTTTATTTCCAGATCAGTCACTGCTGGCTAACTCTTTACAGGAAATGGATGATATCACCAAAGCAGCCCCCCTGTGAGTAAGGGTAGAGGTGCACTGCAAAACGGATTGCAAGGTGGTTGCGTAAAATTTGGAGACATCTCACAGGATGTGGAATTACATAGCCCATGGTGGTCTTCATGCTCTTTTCCCTCTTGAGAATTTGCATGCAATTAAACTCTCACTGCAGAGAATATTTGGAGTTTTCAGTGAAATATTTGCTCACATTTCTCTTGCACTTTTGTTTTCTTTTGGGAAACTTTGGTGCCTCTGTGCTTTGGAAACAAGACTTCAATGCTGGATTTGGGAGTAACACTGCTATAAGCTTTCTTTATATCTCCAAAAGCTACAATACTCATGTCAAAGATGAGTTGAGCTGTGAGGCACTGGCTACCCCGTAGCTGCCATACAGGTATACCTGGTTCTCAGAATCCACAGTCCAAAACCACCCTGCCCAGGAACTATCAAAGTCAACTGATTTTTAAGACCTTAATGATTCTCAGCTTGCTGGTTAAAAACAAAACAAAACAAAACAAAAAAGCCTGCTTGTTTTGTTCTACTGAATCTACTGAAACAATTAGAATTGGGTTGGCTTGTGTCTGGCCAAGTTCCCATTTCCTCAAACCAGTAACAGCAGTCAAGGGCTGAACCAATGATGCAGCTGCACGAAGAGGGCTGGTATGCCCATTCAAGGGAGAGCTCTCTGTAGAACAAGGTTAAGGCTCAAATTGCTTAGCTGGGTCAGGCTGGATGGGACCTTGACCAACCTGATCTAGTGAAAGATGTCCCTGCCCATGGCAGGGAGGTTGGAAATGGATGGTTTTTAAAGGTCTGTTCCAACCCAAGGTATTCTATGTTTCTGTGAAGAAATGAAAGTACAAAGTACTTGTAGCATCTGATTAGCAGGTTTTATTTAACTGGTGTTTCTGTGATTAGATCATTGCTTTGTGCCTTTTGGCATTGAGTCAGCTCCTTTTCTTACTGATGAAAGGTAAAAAATGCATTGGACACATACTGAGTAACACCTAAAATTGACCTGCTTCATGGTTTGTGACAACATATTTCATAGATCCTGCCATGGGGAAATACAGAGCTTTACTGACAGAAACTATCCCATCAACAAACAGTCCCAGTGGACCATAAACAGGGTCAGGCAGAACAAACTTGCTGTCCCCCACATGGCTCAGAGACTTCCAGGAGAAGCTTGGCTGCTTGGGCACAGCTAAGCTGCTTTTCAGAGCCCCAGCCTGGTTTGTCCATCTTCCCTTGCAGGGACTCACAGCTGAGATAAGCTTTCCTTAGTTAAGTCCTTTTTCTTTGAGCTTCCTGTAAGTATGTCAGGAAAGGGCTAATGGACTCACAGCAGATCACCTGTCTTGGATGGTTATTATAGGGAGGGAGGTCTCATACTCCACTATAAGCTCTACTTCCCCTTCTGCTGCCTGTCATTACAGGAAGTCAAGTGGACAACACTTAGTTGAACATAAAGAAGTTCTAAGTATCATTCAGGGCTTAGTCTGGGTCCAGCTGTTGCATAGACTAAGGGAATGTACATATGAGATTCATCTGTTCTAATTAGAACTTTTTTTTTCTTTTTTGTAGTGGAAGATTAAAATTACCTACACATGAATGAAAGACTCCATAAAATACCACAGACAAAATAAAGACATGATCTCTAAATGAAAATTTTAGTCTATAAGAATCCCATTTCCTTCTTTACCCTAAATATAATTAGATAGCATAAAAAAGATTGTTCCCTATCACCCTTTAAGACAGACAAAAGCAACAAGGAAAAATGATGCAGGGAAGATCAATGTGGTCAGATTGTTCTGGAATGAGGATGAAAGGACCCCTGTCCAGAACTTGACAGAATTGTTTCTGTTCTTAAAGAAGGTCATCAAGACTATGCTGAGTGTAACATCAGCCAGGTTAGTTAAGTACCTGGGCTCTGTGGATCCCCACACTGTGAGCTACAGCCATTTTTGTTCCTTCCACATATGGATGGCACATGACTAGTTTGTTACCCGTCCTCTTCACATCCTTCCATGGCAGGGAGATTAGGGAAAATCACAGAATCACAGAATTACAGAATCACAGAATTTCTAGGTTGGAAGAGACCTCAAGATCATTGAGTCCAACCTCTAACCTAACACTAACAGTCCCCACTAAACCATATCCCTAAGCTCTACATCTAAACGTCTTTTAAAGACCTCCAGGGATGGTGACTCCACCACCTCCCTGGGCAGCCTGTTCCAGTGCCTAACAACCCTTTCAGTAAAGAAGTTCTTCCTAACATCTAACCTAAAAATCCCCTGGTGCAACTGAAGCCCATTCCCCCTCATCCTGTCACCAGGCACGTGGGAGAACAGGCCAACCCCCACCTCACTACAGCCTCCTTTGAGGTATCTGTAGAGAGCGATAAGGTCGCCCCTGAGCCATCCCTCCCTCCCTGCTCCAGGACCCTGTTACTCCTCAGGTTACTCCTCAGGTTACTCCTCAGGTTAACCTGCTGTTCTGGTTGTGAAACACCTCCACTGGAAGACAACTGTGGTGACACCCCACATGCTGGTAAGATTCCTTCAAAACCCATCATTCAAAGCCTCTTTGTGGGAAGACAGACTCTTGCCAGGGGCAGTGTAACACCTTATTCCTCTCACTACCATGTGAAAACTCCCATTGTGGCTTTCCTCCTATAGCTCCTTGCTTTCATTCTTAAAAGCAAAGGCCTGGGAGGCAGATGGGGCAGGAAGATGGGGCAGGAAGTTGCTCCACTTGTTATTTCCTAAAGCCTCTGCTCTGTCCTAGCAACCGTGAGATTTTTCCTAACCTCTTTCCCTTTAGCAATAGGCCCAGAACCTGTTTTTCTGCCACCCTGCTCTGATAAAAATCTCACCATCCTACCTTGTAATCAGTACTGGTGTACCGATTTATCAGGGTGGGATCTCACTGGAATTGCTCCCAGCTCTTGTTGAGTTCAAACAGCTACCACAGAGCAGGCTGCCTCCACCACAGAAAGTTATCATTGATCTCAACTCTATAAAAGCCGCAGCTTCACACTGAAGCTGGTATCTCCTGATCCACTGAGTGATGGTATCTTACCTTGGCAGATGCAATAGCTCAGGGCTTCCACTGAATTCTCACTGCTTGGAGCACTGCTCTTCCCAAATAAGACAACAGTCTCCAAGTCATCTGAGTCAGAAGCATAGCCACCCCCCCCACACACACACAACAAAACCATGCTACATCCACAGATGGCTCCCAATAAAGCAGGTTGGAAAAGGTCTGGGGGGAAAAGTCTGAGGGCCAGAGTGATGTTAGGGGTGCTGAGTTCTTTGTTGATTTGGGACTTGTATTGCCTTCTCAGTGCTTACAGCACATTGCCAGAACCACTGTAGAAATGAGCAATGTACATTCTGGAACACCACCTTCCAAGGGACAGAGACTAAACCCGGCTTGCAAAACATTTATCCTCGGTCACTATGCAATGGCATGAATCAAAGGGTGTAGTGCAGTGGGAGAGCAGCTGTCAAACAGGAGTCAGCCTCTCCTTGAGACTGCAACTGCACAATAAAGGGTTTGCTATACAGGTCAGCAAGGCTGAGCACCAGACCCCAGTGCTCCTCTGCAGTAAGAGTGGGAGATCTGGAGACCTGCAGTGGCAGTAGGGTGCTTATGTGTCTCTTGAAAATAGGTTTTACTCAAGAAAGCACTTAAGGAGAGAGTACAAAGAATTGCTGTCTCCATGTGAGAAAATATGGATTCACTTAACAGCATTTAAAACATATTTTTCAGACAGTCTGTTATGTTAATAAGAGTGACTGAAAGCTTTTGCTGATTTTAAAAGATTTATAGCAAGATACCAGAGACGCTGAAAGTCAGTCTGTAAGTGATAGATTTAAATGATAATGCTAATCTTATTCATTAGCTATAGCAGTAATTGATGAAGGATATTGTAGCTGGACAATTCTTTAACACTTCATGATTAATGTCATTGTCTTTCACTATTTTTTACTGACTTTTTGGGCTGCAGAAAGACACTTCTGCTAAAGCAGAATGAATCCGTTGTCTCCAAAATTTTCTATTTTTGTCAAAGTTTTTAAAAGATTTTAGGCAAAGATTTGGCATGTGGGAAAGGAGATTGGTTGGTTGAGGGCTAACAACAGTGGACTAGGCAGCAAAGAGATATGTAAGGGAGAAAGAACTCTGTAGGGATTGGCCCAGGTGAGCACTGATCATCAGCAAGTCCCAGAGTAGGGGTAACATAATGACAAGAGGCTTCTTACCCATGGGGAAAAAGCTTTTGTTGAGTAACCCAGAACTTAAAACAGTCTGGGCAAAACTGCTTAGCAGAGAGAAATCACTTACAAAAACAACAGAACTCTCTTCCAAAGAAAATTTGGAAACTCTATTAATAACTTGAATCACTCAACTGTGAAAATGTTACATTTTTAAATTGACTGTTGGTAGTGGGTTTTTGTTTTATTTCGTTTTATACTTTTTTTTTTTTGCTTACTAATTTGATAATGAAACATTTAACTATTTAACTACATTTAACTATGAATATCCCTTAATTACAGAGCAGTTATAAAGCACTAAGCAGCCCACATGTGCAAATACGACTGCCATTATAAACCATGCCAAATATATGCCCAGCATACCCAATAACTCAGCAATTACTTCTTAGTAGGATCAACAATTTTTCCCATGAAAAGTGTGGTGCTGGTTGCTTTGTCAGAAATCAGCACAAGGAAAGGCCTGTTGAATTTGATTGTAACTGAAGGACGGAAAACTTTGGTAAGAATTATGGCTGTGGCTCCTGCAGCCTCAGCTCCAGTCTCATCCACTTCCAACAGAGCCTTGTGAATTGCCTGTGGGGAAAAGGAGCAAATGTAGTTGCTATATGTGACAGCAAGACAGAGGCAAAGATAAACTCTCATCGTATGGAATATTTAGGAGAGGAAAGAAGCGATAAAATTCAGTGGACAAAATTATTCTATGGTAAATCTCCAACAACTTGCAAGGAGTGTTTTCTGTTCCAGGACTAAATGACCAAAAATAAAAATAGACACACAGCAGATTCAGCCTCAACAGTCCTGAGCAGAGGGGGGATAACAACTGTCTGGTTTATTTTCTTATATGGCTTAGATTTCTACTAGTAACACTTTCTCTGTTGTTCCAAAGTTTATGGAAGCCTGCTATTTAAATGCTAATTTAGGAGCAGTCTGTCTTCTTTACAACTTTAGATAGTAGCTTTCACATGGTGAAATTCTGCTGCTGTAAATTAGAAGTTTCCTGGAAAAAATATATATATATATATTAAATGAGGTATTTATCAACACAAATATAACACACATCTCATTTGTAGTTTTCATGACACAACTGCATGTAAACTATTGTATTGAAGTGCCAAAAAAGCATTCAGATCTCATCCAAATTTTCCATGCACTTAATATCCAGCATATTAATTGTGATATTAAAATAATTCAAAGGTGGGACATCAGACCCTCTCTGTAGAAAAACACAATTATTAAGTAAGCCTGTGGACACCATCACAAGTTTTGTTTATAACTTCAGTAAGACAAGGAGGGAAAGCAAGTCATTAAAAATCCCAAATATAATTGATCAGAAAAATTAACAACCACCCCATCACTAGCTCCATCCATCCACTTACTTGTGAAACTTGAAGATCCCGGCTGCTGCTAATTCCAGACAGATCAGCATTACTAGAGAATACATCAGTAATGCCCATTTCCTTGAACAAACTTTTCACATCATAAGATCCACTAATAGAAATCTTTGGCAAGTGCAGATCTGCTCTTCTGTTGAACAGAGAAAACAAAACAACAGTGAAAAAAGGCAGTCTTGTTTCAGCCAGCAGGCTGGATAGCATGCAATTCAATTATATCTGTCTGTATTCTTCTGATTGCTAATCTGCTTATTGGCAGCCTTTGTATTTGGGCATCTAGAGAGATGCCCAAATCCACCTTCTTGTACATACACTCTTTCAATTGATTTATTTACCCTTGAAAACAAACAAACAAACAAAAACCTAAAAACTTCATTGCTACTCTTTCATCCCAGTGTCAAGACATGCATACCCAGCAGGGTTTTGAAGTGAATAATTGTTGAAACAGACCAGTTGTAGAATGCCTAAAATAAGGGTAAAGGTAGATAAAGTCTAGGATACAGTGAAGAATATGAATTAGATTAGCAATATGAAAAAAGAGGTATGGTATCCAAAAGGTAGCCAACCAAGTCTTGAGGTAGTTCTTGCAATGTCATGTCCGCTTCTGTCAGGTCAGAGAGCCAGTAGTTGCTTATCAATAATGTTTTTCTCTAGTTTATCTTGGGAACCATTTAAAACCCTGCTTTATGAAATCAGTACATGAAATGCAGGAGAAGGATATCTGAAATGAATGCTTTCTCTTAAAAATAATATTGTTTCTGAAATTATAGTAATTCATCTACCTAGATTTACCTGTTTTCAAGTTTGCTATCCCATTTACAAACAGCTTCCTTGGAGAGAGCATCTTCCACTTGTTTCATCTTCCCATCATCAGGTAGAATGAACAATGCTCGTGTAGTGCCCTGGTAAGGCAGCTCTACCACCTCACAAGAGAGATCCTGGTCATAGTAACTGTTATAGCCGCTATCACGCTGCATCATGTTGACTTTAATGGGTGTATTTGTGTTCACAAAAAAGTCATCCTTATATGTATGTGTAGGATCAAAAGACTTTTCCCAGGCAGCTATTGGGGGTAAGGAGACAAAGATTCATTTGAATATATGACAGTCATAAAAATGGCTGATACAAATCCGACCAACTTAAATGTTGGGATGCTGGAGCACTGTTTATTGGAAAGGATTACTAGATCACTTCAACTTCCTGCATAACACACAATGAAGCATTTTAGATGTGTGGTCTAGCTGAGTTTAGCAAAGTTATTTTGACTAAGTCATGTCTTGCTGAAAAGCAACCAAAGTTTGATGAGGACTAACTGAGAGAGAGTCATGCTTCTGTTGTAGCCATATGTTCCTATCACTCTCTTGTGCCTTTTATGTTATCTAAATTCATCTACTTTGAATTTGCCACAGTATCTTGCTATGCCTTTCCTGCCCTTCTATTTTCCCATGTTAGGGGATGCCCCATACCAGATTCAGACTGACTGCCCTCAGTCAGATGAGGAATTCTTCAACAGAATAAAGGATCCTAGCATTCAAGCAGGGCTCCAGATGCACAGACCCTCAAAATGCTATGTCCCAAGTTTTTACACAGCATATTTAATACATATACCTTAATACTGGGGACCCTGGAAGTGCAAGCATGTAATTCCTCCACAGGTTTCACTGGCACAGAATAGATTTCAGGAACTTATTTAGCCATTATGTCCCAGACTACTGAATCTGCATGCTATGAGACATTCCTGTCTATTAGGCAACCTACCAGACTGGGACTTCTCTGTCTATAACTTTAGGGCAAATTAGGCCACAGTCAAGCAATCAGTAATTCTTAACAATCAGATACCTTGCTTCTGGCCACATCTAATCTTTACCTTGAAAGTCCTCCACAGATTAGCTCTTTCTTAAGTTGTCACTGTGCTAATAAAGCATCAATAGGTTCTACAATTTCTTTGTTTTGCATCAAAATCATCCATTGTAATATTGTGTTATGTGCCTTACCTTTAAAATAAATGTAGCTAACAAGAACCAGTATAGTATTTGTATCAAGATGACCAATTAATTCAGGTATTTTCCCCTGAGTTTTCTCCTTTACATAATTATTGATTTGTGTCTTAGCTTCTGTTGGTTCATGGAAATTGCTAGTAAAAAATTCTGCATCATAAAACTGTTTGGTATTTTGTAAAAATGTCTCCTGAGGTTCATAACCAATAGCAGTGAAAAGGGCATTTCCTATATTTAAAGTGATGTTAACATCAGTACAGTTCAGTACTGCTAAAACTTTATGAAAACTTTCATGTATATAATTTACGCGAGTCTCAGTCGGACTGTCAAAGCCCAGTCCTTCAAAAATCTGTCTCAGGGTGCTGGACTTAGCACCAAGAGCCAGCATGGCAAAGGCAGTGGAGATACTTATGGGAGAAAAGAAAATGTTTTTATCAACTTCTTTTGATATAGCCTGCTTGTAAAATTTGAATACAAAGTCTGCATAGCTGGTGCCTTGGTCTTGACAGTTGTGCTTTAATAAATTCTCTGTTCCATCATGTAGATTTGTATTATTGACTTCATGGCAAACTTCTGTGCTGTGGCATTGTGTTATGACACAAAGATCAGCAAGGAGTAAACACAGGTACAGGATACACTTCATCCTCTTTTCAAATTATTCTGTCACAAAATAAACAATCATTAGATGAACAGAATGTAATGATGAGCTTGGCAGTAAGAAATAATGAATAGCTTGTTATGATAAATAGTATGTATGGCAACTGTAAATATCTAATGTACATAGAACATTTAAAGTAACCAAGCAAACATTATCGTCTCTAATAAATTCAACCAAATTATTAATTAAAACATCAGACATTCAAATTATAATATTCCATTCTAACTTCCATGCAAAGGCAATTCTCTTCCTCTTTGACAAAGAAAATATAAAGTCAAAGTCCCTAATAATCTTTATTAATAATGATATTTGCTTCCCTGGATCATATAGGCTACAGCTAAACCAAAAATTTACCATAAGGTAAGAACGGGTGGGGGTGTCAAAGACATGGAATACATGGTACCCGCCCAAGTGAAGTTTGGAAAATGTGAGGAATCTCAAGGCAGCTCACTTCTCACTGAAAGTGCTATAAATTCATTCACTTCCATAGTGGTAGCACACAGACAAACAGCTGTCATGGACTATCCAGTAGTGGTGGTTTTACTCAGCTGGGCAGATGAGCTCCACCACAGGGAACCACCCCTGCAGCCCCCCACTACCAAAACCTTGCCATGTAAACCCACTATGCCAGTGCACCTGACATTTACAGTCCTGTTTACTTCATGGTTTACTAATCATGTGGCCATCCAATAGCCACAGCTAATGGATGAAAGCCATTTATATAAGCTTCAAGGCAAAATTCAAGGCAAAGGCCTGGAAGCAACCTGTGCCATGGCAGTGTGGCACTCAGAAGTGGGTATAAAGATGTAGGAACCAGAAGGTTTGTCATAGATGTTGAGGGACTTGTCTGGAACAAAGAGAGCTCCCATTTTGTGGGCTGCACCAAATGCTTGTAACTTGTTACATGGGGCTATGCCTCTCACCATGGGTTAACATGTGGCTAATACATCCACAGGTACATGGAATGTGTGGCTCCCTCTAGAGCAGCAGAAAGGACCTGGGTCCAACAGGAAAAGAGGAACACAGATCCCATTTGGAAATCAAAGGATGCTCTAGATTAATCCCCTTAGAGTTGGGGGCTTCTTCTTCTAATACTGACAGAGGATGCTTCACACAAGCCTCCTGCCCTCCACAGGAGCTGGAACAAGTCTCTGTTGAATTTAGTTCCCTGTGGAGACATCTCATATTAAACTGCTTCACAGGTGAGCATAGAAGGAAAATGAGATTTTTGCTCTCACAGCTTCTACAAAAAAATCTTTTCTAGAACATTTCTACTGGCATATGGTTATTCTTCTATTTTCCAGCAAACACAGCCTGTCTGTATTCTTCTCTTCTGGGAATGTGTTTTCACAAGTATTGATAAAGTGACGTTCTTTTTGTCTCTTTTTCATTTCCATATATGAAAAATCATTACATCTACTGTCTAAATAAAATCTAAGTAGAGTTTCTGTTTTTAGCCCAAATTCCAGGATTCTTGGTCATAAAACAGCTGATTTATTTTTTTATTTGTATAGTTGTCTCTCATTTTGTTTGTTTGTTTGTTATGAATATACTAACCCTGTGATCTCATGTTTGAAATGATCTGAGTATGCTGCATATATGTGAGAGCAGACAGTGACTCTTGTGACCTTAGTAAGAGAAGGAAATAATAAATTTTAATGTCACTAAACTAAAAGATGGAGTCTAGCCCTAGATGGAAATATGAGTCAACTACTTGCATCTATTTTGAGCAGAACTCTCCCTCTGCCTTCCAGAAAAAGAATAAATAAAATGAATAATAATAATAATAATAATAATAATAATAATAACCCCCTGTGTACTCCAGAGAAATGAAACAACATAGTGCAGAGGGTGTTGCAAAAGTATTTGTTGCTTAACATCTCATAGACTATTCTTCTTTAGTTATTTAAGATATTACACTCTTAAGTGAAAAACAGAATGATTTTTCTCTGTCCATGACCAGTTCCTGTGTCCAAACAGAACTTAACCTAAATTTTAAAATTTTTGAAGCAAAGAATATGGTTTTCCTGAAGGAAGCTTATGTTAGGCATGGCTCTGTTCTTAACTTCTACTAGTAACAGATCAGTTCAAAACCATTATCATTATTGCTCTCTATAGAAACATTAGAGAAGTACTTCTACCATAAGTTGGACAACACTGAAATGTTGTCATCAAGTTTTCCCTGCATACTTTTCTCTTTAGAGATATTAACCACATTAACTTTAAAATTTAATATTAGAAAATGCCAGCCACCATTTATTTATTTATTTTTTTGGTTAATATGTCAAAGCCAAAGTAACCAGATATAATAAAAGCTTTATTATATCTGAGATATATTTATAGGCAAATTGCAAATTCAGAAATTAATTCTGTGCCAAACCACAGATCAGATTGTCTATGAGAATAATAGGTGCAATTAAATTTAAATCCATCCACCCCCTACACTCACACCAGTCCTAATTAGAGATCCTGGCCTTAGCAATTCAAGTTGTTTTATACATTAAGTCACCAGAAGAGTTTATAAATTGGATGTGGTCGTTCAGTCACTACTGGGATTATGATAATTTTGAGTCACATCGAAGGCTATATTCAACCTGAAAGGTGATTTCATCAGTATTCTTCTTTACAAACATCTTTAAAAGTTCCCATGACTTCAATGTTTTTTTGATCCCTATTTGAGGCTAAACATACTCCCCAATCAGCAGATCTCTCTGGTCCTTGCATATTAATTAATATTTCATATCAACATCCACACACAACAGATTTACAAGTACACAAGTGAAACAAACAACACAACAATTCCACAGAGCAGAGAAAGCATCACTTTCAAGTTTCTAAGAAAAGTGCCTCTGCAGTACTTACAAAATCAGAAGCCCTTCAGTGTTCAACTGACCATGCTGTTCTCCACACTGTTACTTATAAGGCTAAATCATCTTCTGCTTAATTTCCACTGTTAAATATTAAACAGACCTGATAAAGCATAGAGCCAAACCAAGAAAAAAAAAATAAAAGGGGAAATAAAGGGGGGGGGGGGGGGGGGGCCGAGGGAATGGGGCAGAAGGGGAGGGTAGAGCA
Organism: Heteronetta atricapilla; assembly: GCA_011075105.1. Taxonomy (NCBI): domain Eukaryota; kingdom Metazoa; phylum Chordata; class Aves; order Anseriformes; family Anatidae; genus Heteronetta; species Heteronetta atricapilla. The sequence continues at coordinate 48,979,444 of CM021735.1, forward strand.
AACATTGATTAAATAGGTTTTCTGAAGATCATTTCTGCAACTCAGACAATGGAGCTGACAAACTTTGACTTTCTGAATTGTAGCTGTGCCTTTCTGTCTGTTGCATCTGACCATGCGGGGGAGCTTAGCACAAATATTGTGTAATTAGGACCCTACTGGAAACCATGAGTTTGTGCCTGGAACCATTGGAAACAGATGTTAACACTTGGTGCCAACAGGCAGCAAAATCCCATCTTGTGCTGGAGCACACACAGAGCTGACAGCCACACATTGTGGCAGCTTGGCACTCTTCCAAAGTCTGACCAGAGCCAAATTTTCCTCCTGATCCTCAACCTGGACTCCAAATTGCCTGTACCTTCTCAATCTGACTCTATCTGTATGCCATTGAGAGGATGTATGTTAGATATGTTTCCTTGACGGATTTCTTTCTCTGGCTGAGGTGGGCCCTGCGTATCTCTGTTCTGTGTGCTTCTGAGTTACTGCTCCAGAAAGATGGTGGGAATACAAGTAGCAAACTGTTACCTTTGTTCCTTCCTGCACATGCATTATGTGCACACCCACTTCTTGCCCCTCTTGCACAAACTGAAACTACTGGAATGGAAAAAAAAGTCATGCTTGTTACTATTAACTTTTTTTTTTTTTTTTTTTTTTTTCCAATATGAATAAAATGCTAGTGGATTAAGCTGACTATATTTTTTCCAGCTAACAACAAAGACCTTTATTGAGCAGTGACATGAAATATGTTTCCCCATTTGTGATGAGTCTTTTTCTATTATACTTCTTTACTGACATGCGTAATTTTGTCATTGTAAACATAGATAAACATAGAGACAAGATATAGATAAACCTTACCTTGACATGCCCCTTCTTTGTTTTCCTCTTCCCTCCTTTTTCTCATCAAAGCCTAGATAAATGAAAGGTCATGGTGGTCAAGGACAAACTGTGCTACAAAGTGGTTATATGCCTCTCGTTTTCTTTTTGTTTGTAAGTCTTTGTAATTACTGCTTTGTTTATAATGATGTTAGGCTACACTTCAACGAGGCATTTCCCTAGCATTTCATTATGGCAGCAGAAATAAGGTGCAACACCAACTTTAAACTGAAATGATGAACATATGCATGGGTGCCAGATGTGCTACACACTGCCATGAGCCAAATACAGTCCCATCTTTCTGCTGATCACAATTTCAGCTCTCTAACTTTGTCATGAAACCATATTAACCACATTCATATTGGTCATTCATCTACTGAACTAGATCTTGCTTCTCTAATAATTATTTTTAACAGGAATTAAAGTCCAGAATACTGAAACAACCAATCAAATGAGGTTTATTACTTCTGTTGATTAAGATGATAATCAACAGTCATGAACTCCACATAACCCAATTCTATGTTATTGCTGGGTACTTCATGTAGATCAGTGTATATTCCATAATTCATCTCACACTTTGACTTCTTTGACAACACTTTGACACACTTTGACAAGAAATTTAACCATTTCATGTATTTACGAACATTTTGCAGATGGCTTCTTGCTAGTAATTTTTTTTGGAAGAAATCATTCCAAAGCAAGTTTATAGAGCTCTTAAACAAAGGTGGGTATAAAAACTTTGTTCAACAACTACAGAATCATGCACTTTGTCTAGTGTTTTTGTTATGTTTCTGCATGGTAGGTCAGAAAATTACAGTTTTGACATTAATTTAGCAACAATAATAACTGTTCTGGGATTATGACTCATAGACAGACAAGTTACTTCCACTATCAAAAAGTGTTGTGGGTCCATTACATCATAAGTAACACAAGGTTTTGTAAATGTAAAGTGCATAGCCCACAAATACTTTGACATAGCAGCAAAGTGAAGGAAACTGAGTGGGATTAGGAAGGGAAATGAATGTGCATTTCCCCTTCTTTTCCCTGATAGTTTTGGGTTATACTAGTCTTTGGGAAGGATCAGGCAGTCAAAATTGTGAGAAAATTAAGGCCAAAGATGTATGCATGTCTAGTAAACTATGGTTCTTCTAGGCTGGATAACATATATAATGAAGAAGACCTAATCTTCACTCAGTGACCATACCATATCCTTAGTACTTCCTGGAGAACCTCCTCCACTGTCCTGCCAGGAAGGCAAAATCGGCATCTGGGGCAATGGAAAATGGGAATGAAATACAGTCTGTATACAGTGACAAGGCTGTTCACTGGAAAAGTAATGTTCTGCTCAGAGAGCTTCATTTCATTTGAACTGATATCACTAATTACTTGTAAGCACATGTAGAACATATGTAGACAGCAGAATTTAATATATTTATATACTATGCCAATGATGATGAATATTTACAATAATCCTCATTTTCAAGTTACAAGACAAATACTAGTTACAAATTGCCTACTAAAACATAACAGGTGTCTTAAATGTGTGGTATATGAGTAATAACTATACCTCCTACTGCTGCTTCAGTTATGCATGTTGACAGATATGACACAGGAATTACAGACAAAAGGAGCCCTTCTGAAAAAAAGAGCAGAAGACTAGGCAATATATTCTAATGTTAGAAACGTTTATTTAGACTCCAGGTTATTTCAAAAGTTGGCCAGTTTTTCATTATTTCTGCATGTAACAGTTTCACTGTGGAGCTTCTTTTCAGACTTGAAAGTTTAGTAACAAACACATATTAGTAACAAAATAGTCTTCTGAGATTTTCATATTCAAATGATTTCCAAGACAGGGAGAAAGAAAGAAACAAACAATAAAAACAACAACAACAAAACAGTTGACAAAATAAACATGCTGAAATCATAAATATGCTGAAATCTTACTGACTATAAGGAGCTCCAGGAACTGTTTCCATTGTTGAGAATACTGGAATGACTTCAGAATGGAATGGACTGCCTGATGCATGAAGAACTAGTTTGAAAATTTGGGATATATTGCCAGCTCTGTTGAGCAGCTCAGCTTTGACCCTGGGAACATCACTAACATTGTCTGTTGGACTTCAGTTTTTTCATCTGTAAAATAAAAACAGCGCATTAGTTTTCTCATTGGTACAAGACGAAATACAATGTGAAAATACAATGTTACCCTCAATGGACTTGAGCACCATTTTAGTTCTTTGCTACTGAGTTTAATGAAGAGTTGTAAATTTCCATAAATAGTGCTCTGAACAGAAAGGGGAATATTCTGATGTTCTTATTTGCTGCATCCAAGTGGTGCTAGCTACATTATAGCATGAGAAGAGGAGATTAAGCACACATAAATTGCAAGCATTAATAATTTGTGTGCATCACACAACACTGCCTGAGCCAACGCTTTTATCAGATTTTTTTCCTTCATGACCAGAAAATGTTAAATATATGTTGCCAGTTCATAAAACACAAGTATCTTGTATGAGAAAATAAAGATGGATATGACTGTTGTGTTCACTAAAAGTTATTTTTCACCTTCCAGTTTGACTTAAAGACCTTGACAGCTGGGATCATTTCACCTGAACCTCTTCATCTACTGCCAGTCTTTGTGTAGATTTTGTGTAGATTTTGTGCTTTTAAAATCATATTATTTATCTCTGTTTAGGCATTGGAATCCTCTGCTGTTTTTTTTTTTTTTTAAAAAAAAAAAAAAAAAAGACAAGAAAAAGAAAGGACTGCCACCGTCTGCTGATAGCTATATGCAGACAAGAAGCTAAGTTTATATGAACTGAATCAGTGGCTGAGCTGGGAAGGGAAGCAGAAATTTCAAAGTCCCAGCCCAATGCTGTAACCACTGGCCCATCCTTCTTTCTTAATAATGTTCTTGCGTTAAAGAAAGAAAGAAATTAATCAATTAATTATGGGTTTCAAACAGTAATATAGTACTTAAAATTGTAATAAATATGTGTCTATACAACATGAAAATATAGTTAACAAGAACCATCCCAATGAGTAAGTCAAGGCTTAAGCAACTGAAATTATTTTGAAAGCCTTCATTAAAAAGTTCTTCTTCATCTTCCCATTTGTTCTACTGACCCTACTATCTGGGACCATCTCAGCTGAACTGCTTCCTATACCTCCTCTGTACCTCTGACCAATACCAAATCAAGTGCCTACGTTTAGCCATGCAGCTGATCAAGTACGGCTGATCAAAGTAGATTGAAGTAAACTGTAATGACACTATTGTATGACTCAGAAGCACAGCTGCCTAAGCACACAATATGGATTTTGGCTAATGTTCAAAGGAAGGTCCCAGAAAGTGGTCTTGCAAACCACAGAGGCAATTACCTTGCTTATTACTCCGTCAGTCTCTCTATTCATACATAACAGCTTAGTTGGAAATATAGGGACAAAACCAAGAGTCTACCAAGTAAAAAACACAGAAAGTAAACAGCTCTCAATTTTATTTTGAATAGCTACAGCATAGATTAAGCTTTGTTCTGATTGCTACTTTCAACTATGTAGGAAGAAGACTTAGCCAACACAACATGGCTTATATAAAAAAAATCCTACTCCAGTTCTATGCACAGACAGGTAACAAGAGCCATTTTTTCACAAATTGAACCATTACACAAGCATCTCAGGTAATAGAAAACTCACTTGGTACAGATACCAAATTTCCCTACACAAAACTAGCCAATACCCTATCTGGTGTTGGTTCTTACATATTGATATCTGTTCTGACATTCTTTTTCTGCGTTTCTCACATCATCCACATTCACTCTCATCAGTAAACCATTCATTTCCTTGGCACGCCAGGCCTCTCTTCTCCATTCCCTCCAACACCTTAGAGAGAAATGGTGAATAGAGCCAGCTGAAGAATTAAAACAGGAAGCATTCCAAAAGGAATCACAGCAAGATCCATCATCAAAAGCAAACCTTTGGGGACCAGGAAAAGCCCAGAATGATTTTTGAAAAAAAAAAAAATCATCTTCCACAGAGAAACAGAGCACTACAGCAGTCTTAGGGCTGGTGTAAGCAAGAATGGGGCCCAGCTGTAAAGAGCAAAAAGGTTAATCAGGTCACAAGAACTAGGTGACAATGCCCTGCTCTCAGGTTCATTGATCAGGCAGTGAGAGTTTTGCCTTGATTTTTTTTTTTTTTTTTTTTTTTTTTTTTTTGTTTTTTTGTCCTGGATGAGGCAATTCTTTTAAATTAATGCCTTTGGTTGAGCTTAGGTGGGTGGGGATTATGGAAACCAGTTTGAACTGGTCTCTAGCCTTTGTGAATGCTCCAGCTCTCCTACTAATGATGATTGAATTAATCTCCTAACAAACACGTTTGTTTTTCTAATTCGCCTCCACACTCATAATTACTATAACTTCAAACCCAACACCCAAATATTACAGCACAGATGACACTTGGCATCCCTTGCTCTTCATAGATTTCTGAACCATTGAGATCCCTGCTGAGGTAACTTGTGAAGCACAACAGCTAGGATCTCCTTACCAGAAACTTAATCCTGGAAGCCAGGAATAAACCTTAGAGGATTCACTGTCTCCAAAGGAGTCAAATTTTTACTGGCATGTTCTAAACACACTTCCCTTCATAGTTTACTATAAAACAAGTTATTTCTACTATTACTCAATGGGGCCACAGTGCGAAGTCAAAGCTAACAAATCCATCAGTCTGGGGGACACTGGTCCCTCCTTGTTTATGGTAGTAGGCTTATAAGTGAGCTACAAATTTGTGATCTGAAAATTGCTCACTAAATTCAAAATGTGTATTTAGTATACACAAATAAAAAAACCTTTCTACCATTTATCAAAAAAAAAAATGGAAGAAGAGAGTTTCAAAACATTTTTTAGGAGAATTGTTGAGGCTTCAAATTTTTGCCCCATCTTTGGAAAAATTAACATCTTGGATTTTCTCTTGGGCTAGAAACATTGTTTATTAGAAATGAATATAATACAAACCTGGGACTATGATCATTATCTATACACTGCTGTAGAAAAAAACTGACTGGAGAGACAGCCATTGTTCTTAGTACAGTTGAGATCAAGAATTTATTTCAAATCAGTTTAGAACTTTTTAGGAAAAAGTTTTTAAACTTCTTAGGAAAAGTTTAGAACTAATATATTGACGGCTAATTCACATTAAAAAATATTTTTAAACAAGGAAATTTGGTGTGAATCTGAGCAGGCAGGCTGGTAATGAAATCTTCCCATCAGAAAAAAAGTTAATTTTTGATAGATAAATAAAAGAATTAAACCCAGAAACATTAAGAGATGTGATGGACTGGTTAGACTCTCTTTTTGAGCATACAGTGGTAAATAGCAAGGCCATCATTCATGAGATTTTAAGTAGCCAATGGTTGTAAAAAGACAAAAATAACAAAACACCATACAAATGAAAGTTCACCTACTTCAATCATTCAACAAAAGTGATGAAAAGCCCCTTGTAAGATACTGAAAAATTTGCAGTCATGTAAATCAGCTTTTTTTATTATTATTATTTTTATTTCCTGCTGAATCACTGATCTGATTAGAAGTGTTGCTGTTATCTTGGACACCCTCAGGCACAGCAAAATGAAATAAACACAGTCTTGGCTCTGAGTTGAGTACATACACATAATACATGGCAATGTCTTAATTAAGAGACCACCATGCCACATAAAATGGGCTTATTTCCTCATATTCTTTCTTTCTATTTACTGACAGCCATTTTCCACTGCCATTTTATCAGTCAGTCACTTAGTACAGTGAGGTCCTTACACACAGTTCATCTTTTAAAACCCATAAACAAGGTGGGACCATCAGAAAAATATATGACCTCACAATACATTACATTCCCAAATCATCTCTGAATTCTCTGAAGGATACATGCCTGAACTTATTGCTTATAAAGCCATCTAAAGGGTTTATCTCTCCTGCTAGTTTGTGTGTTTTTAAAAAATCTTAATGGAAGATTTCTTGTCCTTTTTTTTTTTTTTTTTCCTCTGTGATATATATAAATCAAATTGCAATCCTCTTACGCGCTCCACAGCACTTTCAAGTAATTCTTCAGCAAATCCATATTAGTTTTTGAATATTTTGTCATATGTATCCATATGACTACAAATTCTACAGTTTCCAAAATTCTGAGGTTGGACTAAGTGATTTTCAATTCATTGCATGATTACTTGCATCTTTTTTTTCTTTCTTTCTTTTTTTTTTTTTTTTTTAATTGTGTCACATTTGTAACTTCTTATTACTCTAATACAGTGACCAGTCTAAGTGATGCATCACAGATCACAGTGAAAGGTTTAACATTTTTTTCTTGAAACAACTCAGCGCTCTTGCTTGAATACTAAACAGTCCTAATGCTTTGCTGTTTCTTGCTCTGATTTTTTGTTTTGTTGTTTGCTTTTCCTAAAATCTCTTCTACTGTTACTTCAACTTGAAATAGTTCCTCAGGCTCAACCACAGCAAAAGAAGTACTTGTACAATGGATTGAGCTTTTCCACTCTGGCAGTACTCCCTTTGAGCACTCCTTTTACATTTTGAACATCAATTGACCCCCCAGGCTCTCTGGCAGGTTTCTGATGTCTTTGAAAATGAATGTATTATTTAGCTGCTTTGGCAGCTAATAAGCTTATGTAGTTTATTTATTTCTCAAAGTAGTCTTTGTCCTGTCTTACAGCAGTTTTCTATTTAATGATTTGATATTCCGTTTTCTGAAGTTTTTTCTTCATATTTCTCATTTACTTTGTCATGTGAACATGCCTTTTTTTTTTTTTTTTTTGCCATTCATTTTTAAGTCAGATTTTTTAAATGTACATCCATTACTACTACACATTTTTAAGGAAAGAAAGCTGGAAGATCTAGTTATGTCAGAACACTGTGACCTGGTCTGCAGTGTCTGTAGATAAGTACAGAATCACAGAATGGTTTGGGTTGGAAGATACCTTAAGGACCATCTAGTTCTAACTCCCCTACCAAGGGCAGGGACACATTCCACTAGACCAGGCTGCTCAAAGCCCCATTCAACCTGTCCTTAAACACTTGCAGGGATGGGCAACTTCTTCCAGTGTCTCACCACCCTCATAGTGAAGAATTTCTTCCAAATATCCAATGTAAATCTATCCTTTTTTTAGTTTAAAACCATTACTTCTTGTCTTATTGCTACACTCCCTGACAAAGAGTATCTCTTCTGCTTCCTTGTAGGCAGTTTCCTTGTTCCTTGTTTAGGAACTGAAAGGCTGCAATGAGGTCTCCACAAAGACTTCTTTTCTTTGTATTCTGTATTAGAATATAAATATTATGAGATTAGAATATAAAATTAGAATAATATTTTACATTAGAATACAATTTTCAAAATTAGAATATTTTATATTAGAATACAAAGGTCTGCAAGAACCTGTAGAAGAATGTCCTCTAAGTTTTGCTGTAGATGCAGTAATGTAGTCAAAGACAAATGAAGACAAGTTGAGTATATCTAACTTTTAATTTGTGAGATAATGAGATTATTTTTCCTTATTGCCCAATTTAAATGTCACACAGATGAGTTTTTCTTCTCTGTTGTATACCTGTGATATTATTTGGAAATAGGTTCCTTTACAAAAAGCTGATAGATTCTAAGTATTTCTTTCATTTTTCTGTCATAATCTATTAAAGAAAAAAAAGTGTATGATTTAATTTAGGTAGCTGACTGAATATCACTCTATCACTCAGTATAGAATTTAGGAGCAAATATATTTTGTTTATGGAATAAAATAGCTGAAGGAACAAGAACTGCAGCACAAAACACATGTCAAGACTGGTAAGATAACAATTAGAGTCAAGTGAGACCTTTTCAAAACAGAGATGATGAGGGACACACATGAATCTATACATTTGATAAAGTAGAAGCAATATGTTGTGTATAGCCTTTCAAATAAAACCTGATGTATCAAAGAAATGCCCAACCTTCCTAGTAACTGATCCTCCTAACAGGAATAACCTGCCATGTGCTGAATGAGATTTAGTGCTCAGGCCAAAGAGAGAAGGCTTTCTGAAGCTTGTTACTGGCATTAACATGCTGAGCAATATATGCTGGCATATGAGCAACATATAAATGTTTGTTGATACTGGTGAAAAAAAAATGCTGGACCCGTACTTCTTAATTCTTAACTCTGAATTACAGAAATAAAATAGCAAAATTAGAAACTTTTAACGTCATATTTATTCATTGTTGTTCTTCTGCTGTAGTACATTTGTCTGCATATTTCAAGACTGTACAAAGACTGTTGTTAATGCTTAACACCCATTAACAGACTAACCCATTTTAGTCAATAATTTACCCCTCCTGCAACCAGAAATCAGATATATACCATGAACATGAGCACAGAAATAAAATACTCATAGATGTTCTGAAACAAGAAGAAAAAATAGGAAAGTAAACTTAAGAAAAAATAAATAAGCATGTGCATTATGAAAGTGGCTTTTGGTATTGTGTATCCTAACAGTGAAAACAGAACCTATAATATTGCTGCTATACTAACTATGAAGTAGATGATAAATAGAATACCAATGTTGTGTTACTGGACAGTCTGGGAACAGAAGGGGTTATATCAAGACATGGCAAAAGTCACCAATGGGGTATAAGGTGCTACTGTTAGGGTGCTCAGTCCTACAAACAATACTGCAATGGTGCTTACTACCATGGGTAATCTCCCAGGGCCAGATGGTAATGCTACAGGCACTGGCATCACAAGGAAATGGCTTACGTTTCTTCTAGTAGCTGGTTTAGGTGTAGGCACTGGCCAGAAGCTGCTCTAAGCTGTATATCAGATTTACAAAGGTCTGATCCAGGAAGCTGTAGAAATTTGATCAATGTCTTCTTTTCTTAGACCCAATTCTGCCACATCTACTCCGGAATGAGTTTGGATTGGAAACTCTCACAGAAACAGTGGATAGGCAAGGGAAAAACACACCTTCTCTGTGACCCCCTTTTCAGCAGCTTAGATGCCAGACCAGCTGAAAGGCAAGGAGGTAACAGACTCACTATTATGCAAGGTAGTAAGCACTATGTATGTTAAAATATATTCTAAATTTGAACTTCATGTTGGTAGGAAAATGGGGACAAGTAGTATAGTGCGATAACTTGCACCCATTTGTCAGTCAATGAAAAAAAAAAAAGTGGTGAGAAGGCAGCCATGAGGGAAGAAGCAGGCTTACACAATCCTCTCCACCCACATGCTCATATGCTCCTCATCATTCCTGCTAGAAAATATATATATGCTGTCAGTATTACACAGGCCTTCCAGATCTAATGACAGTTTTGCCTGAATGTAACCTTCTTTAAAAAAAAAAAAAAAAAAAAAAAAAAATAAGGCCCAAACAAACATGCAACTATGACAAACTGTTGAAGTGTCTCATCTACAAAAAAAAAAAAAAAAAATAAAGAGTGGATAACATAGTTAAGAGGTGGAGAGAGCCCTCTGTAACCATGCTATGCTCATTAGGTGAAACGTTGGATTTAACAGTGTTGATAATTGTGTACCTAATATGTACATCAACTTAATCTTTTTTCAGAGGGTTCACAATTTTTCCCATGAAAAGTATATTGTTCTCCAAAGTTATGACCATTAGGAATGGTCTGTTCAATTTAATAGTAACTGGAACGGACATAGGCACTATTTCCATGCCTGTGGCAGCTGCTGCTTCGGTGCCAGTCTCATCCACCTTCACCACAGCCTGATGTATAGCCTGTGAAGAAACAGACATGTTACAAGTCAATGGGGTACAAAACCAGTTACCTAAACAAGAACGTGAGCTAAAAGTTTGTGAAGATGTTAGTAAGAAATCATCATCAGAAAGCATGGTGTTCTTAGCCCTAGAGAGAAAAAGCTCAACTTTGAGGTAAGAACATATCTCTGCTCATAAAAACTTTTGCTTTGTTTCTTTTCCTGTTTCCTGATGTCTCTAATGCAGATCCATGGAGCTAGAATAAAGCTTAAAAGAGAGCAAAATCACATTTAATAGTCTTTGACAAGTATGTATAGTTGAAGAATTAACATGCAGTTTAACACGATGAATAGCACCCTGAAATTATTTTTTTCCTTGTTCCTTAATGTCTTTGAAAAAAAAAAAATGGGAATAAAGGAGGGGGCTAGAAATGGAAGTCAATGAATTAGGATCTCTGAATGTCTTGATTTTGATACAGAGGAATGTCTTGATTTTGCAAATTTAAACTTATGGAGAAATGTTTAAGTTTAGTTTCCAAAATAAAGACATTCACAAATTTTAATTCATTAGCTTCCACCTGCAGTTTGTTGTTTTTCTCATATTAGACAATGAAATTGGCACTGCCTGTTAGCACTGATTGTCAACTTTAAACTCTGTAACTTGAAGCATAACTTATCTGTAGCTTTTGCCTGAGACTGACACTAACAGAACTCATTGCTCACAGGCTTGAAGCTAATTGTTTTTAGGAACTGCATTTCCCTTTCTCCCAAAATGTTTAAAAGCAAGCATTGTTTTTCCTCTCTCCTTCCCACCATAAAACACAAGCAATGATACATCCTACAGTCCCTTTTTACCCACAGACAGGCAAAAGAAGGTAGACACAGAACTGTAACAACACAGTGCATGTGGACACCAAGGTGTGGGGAGATGATAACTTGGTATTGTCTGTTTTATAAGGTGGTCCCAGCAGAAAAAATATGACTTCTGGATTAAAAAGTTATAGACTTGTTACCTGCTCCATTGTAATGTGAATGACAGCCCAAGTAACATGGGTGAAATACTTTGTATGTCAAATTCTGCATTTTCATGTGAAGTGAATCCATCTTATGTGAGTTTTACATCATGAATGTTTAAAAAGAAAGTGATGTGAGCATCAGTAACCATGGGCCCATAAAACAAAAAGCAGTATGACTTACCTGGGAAATTCTGTGCTGGGGCTGTCCAGTGATCCCAGAGAGATCAGCCTTATCAGTGAATACATCCATGATGCCCATTCTATATAGCATATTTTTTAGGTTATACCTCCCATAAAGAGTGAATTTCGGAAGATAAAAATTTGCTGAGCTGCCAGAAAAGAAGCACAAGAATATGATGAAGCTTTTGGTCAGATATCACAGTATAACATAGAGTCCTGAGACACAACTCATTTTTCTTGCAGGTTTTCTCTAGCCTAGGTGGGAGATAATAGAACCATAGAATGGTTTGGGTTGGAAGGGACCTTAAAAATTACCTAGTTTCGACCCCCCTGCCATGGGCAAGGACACCTCCCCCAGACCAAGCTGCCCAAAGCTCCATCCAACCTGATGTTGAACACTTCTAGGGATGGAACATCCACAGCTTCTCTAGACAACCTGTTCCACCCTTATAGTAAACAATTTCTTCTTAATATATAATCTAAATCTACTCTCTTTTAGTTTAAATCCATTCCCTCTTGTCCTATCACTACATGCCCTGACAAAAGCTTCCCCCCTCCCTCCCCACCAGCTTTCCTGTAGCCCCTTTTAGGTACTGGAAGGCTGCTATAAGGTCTCCCTGTAGCCTTCTCTTCTCTCCAGGGCTGAACAACCCCTACTACCTCAGCCTGTCTTCATAGATGAGGTGCTCCAGACCCTTGGTCATCTTTGTGGCTCTCTAGATTCATTCTAATACTTCTACGTCCTTCTTGTGCTGGGTGCCCCAGAGCTGAGTGCAGCACTCCAAGTGGGGCACATGAGCACAGAGTGAAGGGGGAGAATCACCTCGCTTGACATGCTGGCCATGCTACTTTTAATGCAACCTAGGATACAGTTGGTTTTCTGTCCTGCAGGTGCACATTGCTGGCTCATGCCAAGCTTCTCATCAACCAGCACCCCAGGTCCCTCTCCACAGGGCTGCTCAGTGGCGTTAATTAGGGGAAAAGAAAAGGTTTATAACAATGTTGCAAGACTAGTTGAGAGGCTAAGGTCTCTAGTCTGCAGAGTGAGCCAACACAACAGTACATATGTACCTCTTTAATGTTCTTCATCTGACATTTTCAGAAGTTAGTGATGCATTGTGCACTCTGCTGGAAAGATCTTAAACATGCTCCACTACTGGAGGATGCAGAGGTTTCACCTTGTGAAAAAGATATTCTTTCAGGTGTCCCAGGCTGGACACAGAAAATCCAGCACATCCAAGTTCACTGATCACTTTTGAAAGAAACGTTGGCCTTGTAAGTTTATCATATAAAATCAAGGACAGAGAAGATATAGCAGAGAAGGACAATATGTGGCTGTGATTGTACAGATGACAAAATAACAAACAATAGCACTTTGACAGAGTCCAGCTACTAAATAGATAATTATTTATCTGTGTCAGTTCTGGTGTCAGAGTTACTCAGTTATTTTATTTTGGAAAGTGACTAGTTTGATGTTTTCAATAAATTAATAAGAACCCCATATTTTTGACTAATTTCTTCCTTGATCTTTCAGTAAGGATCTAACAATTTCTTTTCTAAGGTTAAAAGGAACATTTACAGCTAGAAGCAGTACTTGAGTTAGAGACAGTGATGCCAATGTTGATTGTAGGTACTGTTTTCTGGTCAGAAACCAGGAAAACTGTCCAGAATTCCGAGGCAAGGAGAATGTGGAGCACTTAATGAAATTTGCCAACAAGCAAGTCATCCAGTGGGCAGGTGGAAAGTGAAGGGCTCATAGTTTCACAGCACAGCATCTCCATAAATGTAATACAAAGTCTGGCTGGTAGCCAAAAATGAGAGTGCTAGTGGATTGATAACAGCTTGCTGATGTCTTCTTCCTAATTTGTGATGGCACTGATTGCTGTCTCAAGTGAGGATGCAACAATCATTGCATCATCTGTGTATCTATTACATAAAGATACTCATTTACAAGCCCCCACTTGCTTTCAACATGCAGGAAAGGGAAAGCTGTAGGCATATAGCAACAATGTGACTGGACAGGAAGCACTGGGATATACTTTCCAGAAGAGAAAGGGATATTTTCCCACAGTTCAACAATTAAATAGATCAAAGTTGTCTGTACTCAGTTGTGTCAATACTTTGGCACTATCTCACATTTGGAACTCAACAATAATGAACAATGCTCCTCACAATACTTATACAAATGGTGTCAATGTCAGTTTACAGGGACAAAAATAACTTGCCCCAAACTGTTACATTATTCCACATCCTACCGTCAAACCCATTTATTGAGACATTCCATAGACTCCAAAGGATAGAAAAAATGCTATCAGTTGCTTTGAAAACTACAGGAAAAAGGAGAAGTCTGTCTCATTATTTTGCGGGAGAGAGCTACCATGATGAAAAATGGGGACCTGTGTGAAAGAAACTCAAGGTCTTTGGTAGAGTTGCCTTTTTTATAATATAAGTAGTGTACCTATTCATCTATTTCAGTTGAGGGTGGGGGAGAAGGATTGGGAGAAGAAACATAAAAACTCTCATTTGTATTTAGCAAATTTTTTGCTGGTTTTAAAAACAAATAGTGTTTCTTTAGCAGAAATGATTCATAAGTAACTTGATTCAGCTTCTGATTTGTCCTATAGTGATTTTAGTGACCAACCACATAGCTATTCCCAGGAAATTAAAAACTGTGAAGCTGAAGCTGCACTGAGAAAAGCACATTCTTTCTTTTCTTTTTTTTTTTTTTTTTTTCTGGAAAATAGTTCACAATTCTTTGCAAAGTTTAGACTGTGAATCAGAATAAAGAGCATGACACAGATTGATTGACATATTAGGATGTCATTTGCAACTTGAAAACTGATAATTTAAAACACCGATTTCAAATGTGAATGCGCGAAGGTCTCTTACATGACATATTCATAAATCTGAGGAACACAAGGGCTTAATTTTGTAAAAGTTTTGCCTATGCTTGTACACATATTTTGTCCTATCAAAGGCTACTCCTATATGTGAAACTAATGAAGCAGCAATCTAAATTTTACATAAATATATATATATATATATATAAAGCATATGAACTTTCTGTCTTCTACTCTCAAAGCTACCTTGAAACAAATATGTATTAATACAATATCACCTTCCTATGTCTTCAGAAAGCATGAATACATTGGCTCTGCAAAGTCAGATGCTCTGTACACTTATCAGTTAGTTTTGTCCCCACAATGGCCAAATGGAAGGTGCCATTTTAGCATTTAATGTGTGATTACCAAAAAATGTAAGGAGAGAAAGGAAGAAAAAGCCAAAAAAAAAGGTGAAGGAAAATGGTAGTACTTTAGTTATAAACAGAAGACAGAAGCAGATGATAGGAGAGAAAAAGAAAAATAAAGAAAGAAAGAAAGAAAGAAAGAAAGAAAGAAAGAAAGAAAGAAAGAAAGGTAGCAGAGGTATTAAGACAGAGAACTGGGGGCTATAGTTGAAAATAGGAAATAAAATGCAGGATCAGAAAAGTCCCATAGCAGTGAAAGTTTCCACTTCATGCAGTACTAAATGTAAAACCACAGGAGCACCAGAGAGCCAAATGTCACCTTTGGTCAGTGGAAATTCTTCCACAGATTAAAATAGAATTAAAAGTAATATCCTGATCTGTATCATAGCCCAGCAGATTAAAACTGATGGGCTTCCTTGCCTACTCTCTGACCCAAGAACTGCAGAATTTTACCTTTTTGAGACTAATGTCCTCCATCTTGCCATACGTTCACAAGACAATTTTTTTTCCAGCTTCCTCATTCTTCCTTGATCAGGCAGAACAAAAAATGCTGATGCACCTCCTTTATAATCCATTTGCACGACTGTGGAAGACAGCTGTTCATCATAACCATGCTTGAACAGGCCCATTCCAAACATCATTGGGACTTCAACAACCTTGTTCCCATCCACAAAGAATTTATCCTTTTTAGTGTACTTTGGGTCAAATGGTTTTTCCCATTCAGCTTGAAATATAAGAGACAGAGTTATAGGATATTTTGAGCACATGAAACCATAGGACACGTTCATAGAAGTAGAAACTGTTACACCTGGATCAGCTTCAAAGATAAACCAGTTTGCAACAAGCACTTGTTCTTACTGAATACTCATAATAGTTCAATAGCAAGGAGACTGTGATGTACAAAACCTCCTCATTTCTTTCAGCAGGACGGAATGTACTTAATTTAAATTTGTCACCAAATATTCTAATATATAAAGGGATGTGTGCACTTTTCCTTTAAAACAACATTTTTAAGATGCCTATAAAGCCCTCATATGATGCAGCTTTTAAACAGGAGCTAAGAAGAAAGACTCTCCCTTTAGCTTGTTCCCACCAAAGGGACTTATGAAAGGAGAAATGAGGGTTAAATTCTCTAGAGAAATAAAGAGATTCAGGTTACTTCCAGAATGGAGGGTTTTATATGGCACTTTACCTGATTGCCATTAAAATCACGAAGAACCTAACCATACGAAATTGCTGGGGTAAAAAATAAAATAAATAAATAAAACATTAAGTATCTAAATGCTCTTCACTTAGTCATAGTGAAACAAACTGTCTACATTGAAACTCTGAAGGATAATTATTGGGGAGGAATTTATAAACTGAATTCTAGATACCCACCTCATCCATTTCAGAGGCTGACCTAGATATAAAAAAGGAGGAAGAAGGCTTTTGGTTTTAATGGTGATTGTTTGGTTTGCTTGTTTGCTTGCTTTTCTTTTGTCTTTAAAGAAAGAGGCATTTCTCTGTAGCAAATTTTGCTTTGAATAACAAAGGTCACATTTGATCAAGTTTAGTGGGCAAAAGCAGAACCACAATATTAAATAAAGTGCCATCAAGAAAATCATGAAACAAGATGCTATTATTTTTTATTTGTGTTTGAACAATGATTACTAGGCAGCTTAGTATAAATGAACTTATCACCTGCTGTCTCTACCATCTGTGGAATAGACATGAACAGCACTTACATCCTACTTTGAAAAAGTGAAATGAGATTTAATTAGTGCATGTCTTGGGCTACAAAAATATAAATTGACAACCATCATTACTCTTAAGACAAGAAAATTTACTGCTTTCATGTTTCTTCATTAGTAGTGACCACAATAACACAGTTCTGATGTTATTGGCTGACTTGCTCTGAAAACTTCCCCCCCAAATGAAGACTTCTTTCATCAAACATGTAACAGACAGGACTTTGCCTTAATAAGGCTTAAGGAAAAAATTAAAATTAAAAAAAATCACAGAAAAGTGAATGACACAAGTCCTGAAACACTCCAACAACCTTTACATAATACTCAACTTAGGAAAAACACCCACTGATTTCAAAAAGAGCTTTGCCTGATTAAAAACTAAGAAGAATGTTAGAATTTAACACACAGGTTTGACAGAGATTATATTCAGTAATCGTCTCCTCTTTCATAGGAACTCTCATTCCTTACACTCTCCTCTTTCTTATGAGGTTACTTTCTAGGATGGCACCTTTCTCAAATGCTTTACAGAGTTCAAGTGGAAAAATTAACCTCACTGTATGATACTTTGTGGTGATCAGCTCAACTAGGGAATGATAAGGGACTGGTGTACTGTGATAGAATAGCATGTCCACTGGCTGAGAACCATGAATACATTTCCAGACTTTTGTCCTTAGGGAAGGACTTCTAAACTACGTTATACCACAAAAAACAGTGAGGACAGGCACAAGTACTGTGCAAGGAAAGCTGTAATGTATATAGAGAGAACAAGACTCCAGAAGAACATTGATAATATGAAATTTCTCTGGCTTGTTTCCTCATTGTGTATCAAGTTTTCCCTCTTAGAACATTTGAGGTTTTACTAAACCTATTGCTCTGTCTGCAAACACCTTTTAAAGGAAAAAAAAATCCTTTTTTATGTCCTTTTTTTTTTTTTTTTTTTTTTTTTTCTAGTTCTGAAAGATGTGACATATGGTACTTAAAAACCTCTCTTGAAAACATTATTAAACTAGTATGTACTTAAGAGAATTAAGAAACACTAGTCATCTGGATTCTAAAGAGATTCATTTAACTCTGGCCAAACTTTCAGAGATTAACACAAGGAACAGAGGCAGATGAGAAGCAAAACAATAAAAATCTGATTATGAATTAATTTTGGGGGAATTGTCATACTGAGGACAGGAATGGAAACACCCAAGTTAATAGTTTTAAAAGAATATAATTTCTAATCCAAGTCTTCTCCACTTCAGTTTAAAAGCTTAACAATATTTTTAGCAGATAAATTGCATTATATTATTTTTCCGAGTGTAATTGCTTAGTTTTCAAAATGTGATAAAATGAGTAAGAGAGAGATTTGAAAGAACTAGAATAGAATTAGAATAGTTCAGTTGGAAAGGACTTGTAAAGATTGTCAAGTCCAAATTCCTGGCTACTTCAGGGCTAACCAAAAGTTCAAGCATATTATTGAGTACATTGTCTAAATGCCCCCTGAACACTTACGGGCATGGGACATCAACCTTCTTTCTAGGAAGCCTGTTCCAGTGTTTGACAACCCTCATGGTACAGTAATTTTTCCTTATATCTAGTCTGAACCTACCCAGGTACAAATTTGTGCAGTTCCCTCACATTCTGTCATTGGTAACTAAGACGAAGACATTAGCCCTTCCTCTTCTCAGGAAGTTGTAAAGAGCAATGAGATCACCTCTGAGCCTCCTCTTCTCCAGATCAAACATCTCAAACTTCCTCAACCTCTCCCCACACAACCTGTCTTCCGTCCCTTCTACCAGCTTTTTTGTCTTCCTTTGGATGCATTCAGGTACCTTAGCATCCTTTTTATATTGTGGAGCCCAGAACTTCACACAATATTCAATAAGAGGCAAGACCAGTGCTAAATATGGCAGAATAGTGACCATTCATTACAACACTTTGAGCTCCATCATTGAACCACTTCATCACCCAGTGTAGCATGAACCTGTTTATCTCACAGTTGGACAATACCTTCAGGAGGATATTGTGAGGGACAGTATCAAAGACCCTACTGAAATGCAGAAAGATAACATCCACTGCCTTCCCTTCATCTGCTAAGTGGGTGACCTTATCAAACTACTAAGTCAGGATTTTCCCTTCATGAACCATGGTGACTATGCCTGCTAACAGCTTTGTTCTTTAAATGACTTTCAATAACACTCAGGACAATCCTCTCCATAACTTTTCCAGGCACCAATGTCTATCATTTCCTGGGGCTTCTCATACATATTGTAGAATAGTATATTGGCTAGTCAGCAGAGACCTCCCCAAACTCCCAAGGCCTTTGGTAAATTGTTGAGAGGGGTCCAGCTATAATATCCACTAACTTCTTCAGTGCACTTTCAGTACACTGGCGTGAACATTAGGCCCCACAAACTTATGAACATTCAGCTGATAGAACAAGTCCCTTGCAATTTTGGTGACCACAAAAGGAAAGACCACCAGTTATGAAGCTTAAAGTCTACTCTCTTCAAGTCCAGTATGGCAAATCTGCTGACCTTTTTTTTTTTTTTTTTTTTTTTTTTTTTTTTTTTCTCACGGCACCAAAAATTTTGAACACAACTATTTCATGATCACTGTGGTCAAGACAGCAACATACCATCACATCTCCCCCACAGCCTACAGAATCAGCGAATATGATATCAGTGCTATCATCCTGGGTGGGTGGTTGATAGTAGACACCCAAAAAGACATCTGCTTTGCTATCCATTCCTATAAAACCTCACCCAGAGGCTCTCTACCACGTTATTCCAACTTAATTTCAGGTTGGAAATTAGGAAAAATTTCTTCTCAGAAAGAGTAGTTGATCTCAAAGGTTTTTTCCAAACTTAATGATTCTATGATTATCCCTAACTACAAGGGCTATACACTCTGATCTCCTTGTCGCGTACTGTGCAACACCTCTGTTTCATCTACCCTGCCCGCTGAACAGCCCTCCATCCCAGCACTCCAACTGTGGGACTTGTCCCAGCAAGTCTCACTAATACCAATGATATCACAGCTCTAGGAGAGGACCAAAGCTTCCAGTTCATTTCCTTTGTACCTCATACTGTGCACACACTGAGATACAAGCATTTCAGATGTGCTCCTAAAAAGAAGACACAGTATTTGTTATTAGACAACTGATTAAGCCTTACAGCCTTGCTTCTCTTCTCATTAGAGCAGCAGTCTGAAAAGCTCTGGGAAGATCTGTAGACTGTATCTAGGCAGACTGCATAAGTTAATTAAGAAAAACCAGCTTATTATCAGAAGGCTTGTATTTGATACTGGGGGGGGGGGGGGGGAGGGGGGAATCCATTTCTTCACTGGAAAATATTAGGATCTGCAAATCAAAAAAAAAAAAAAAAATAGGTTGAAGACCTATACCTTTAGACACATCAGCACCACATCCATACTATTATTGAAGGCTTAGTGAAAACGGAACACCAGTGTGAAACTAGAACTATTTTTACACATTTAGCTTTGAATACATACTATTCTTAGTAACTGCAGAAATACTGAGTAAGTGCATGGCTTTGCTTTTAGGTAACATCTTGTTTTACTTTAACAGTGTTCTTTGAATTTATCTCCAAATTTGTTAAATTAAAAAACCCTAAGTGGGGAAGAAAAATGTCTTACTAGAAGAATAAATCTTACTAGATTTTAAAGGACTACATACCTTACTACATAGAAATACATTCCTGAAAGTATATTTCACTTTTTATTGGGAAATTAACGTATACATTAAAATATATAAGGAAAATTTGCCTTGGATTTTGATAAAAATTATCAACCACATTAATCAGAAAATAAATTCCAATAGCTTTGTTTATAATTAAATGAGGACCGTGAATGAGGACCAAAAGGAAAACAAGATATGATTCCCTCTGAGAAAACATATTGCAAAAAAAGGTGATGAAGTCCAAGACTGACCTGAGGAAATAATACATGAAATAAGAGAATAAGATATGTATATCTTACCATTAAAATAAATATAACTAATGAGGAGAATTTCAGTAAGTGGATCGAGGTTATTTATGAGGTCCCTGATTTTCCCATTGGTTCTTCCTGCTACATATTCATTGATCTTCATCTGGGCTTGATTAGCCCTCTTGAAGTTCATAGGATAAGCTTCTCCTTCATAGAAGTTTCTGAGATTATTTAAAAATTTATCTTGTGGTTTCAACTGGTCAAGAACAAACAGGACATTTCCCATATTCAGCTGTAACGCCTCATTCTTTCTGTTTACCATTTGCATGAGTTGACGATAACCTTCATGTATTTGGTTTTCAGAAATTTCACGTGGGTTAAAACTAAGGACCCTAAGAATCTGTGTCAGAGTGTCAGATCTGGCACCAAGAGTCAGCATTGCAAAGGCAGTAGAGATGCTCAAGGGAGAAAAGAAAATATTCCCACTGTTTTCACGAGAAGATATCTCCTTGTAGAAACAACATGCAAACTGACAAACGCTGTTCCCTACAGACTGCTGCAGCATATATCGATTTTCTTGGCCTCTTTGATTTTGGTTTCTTACACCTTGGCGATTAGGCTCATAGAAATAACTGTTGGAATGAATCCCAACAATTAAAAGGCACAGGAAAAACAACAGCTTCATGTTTGTATAAATCTGTAAAAGAAGAAAAGAAAAATAACACTTGGTTTACAGATCTTTTTACCTCATGCTTTCCAATAAGTCAGCCCCTTCACTGTACAGAGTTGGCTTAGGACCAGTGATTCCATGCCATTTGAATTCAGAGATACCAGCTTTCCATTTCAAGGAAGCAGACTTGTGCATATTACTCAATCTACTGAACAAATTATGAAAGAATAAAAATTAAAAACAAAGCAAAGTGAAGTAATATGAAAATCACCCTCACTAAGGTTAGGCTACATTTTCTTTGAAACAGTTTTTTTGTTTGTTTGTTTGTTTTTCCCTGTCCCCAGAGTTCTGATTTTAATGTGGTTTTAAGTGATTAAAAAAACTGTAAGTCAAAAGTACAGGTCTATATATCAGAGGGTAAGGGAGCCAGTCAAGCCTAGTCAGTTAAATTTAGCAAGATGAAAATACATAAATAAAGTGAAAGAAACACACAGTATTCCTCCACTGTGACAATCAAAATATTAAACACATTTTTAAATGGGCTATGGGTAAACATATAGGCAGGCACCAGAGAGAAAGTAAATGCACTTCTTAATGAGGAAGTGATGAAAATTTACAGTAATTCCATAAAGCTTGAACACTATTTAAAATCAAGCAACCAAATAAACTTCCATATAACTAATGAAAGAGAGAAATATTGCTTTGAGCAATTAGTAAATCATCAAGACCACTGAAAGACAATATTGTTTATTAAAAAAGGGAAAATGAGTTAAGTATGCACAAAAGAAAATGGTATCAAGTGTGCCTGCTGCATGCAAAGTTTCAGATTTGTGATTGAAAATAGTCAACAAAACAAAACAAACAAACAAAATAAACAGAGGAAACACCAGACCAATCATGCTTTTATCATCACAAATCCAGTGACAGGTGATTTTAGGATAGAAGGATGAAATGGCAAAATGTGAAGATGAATGAGTGAAATCTAGAGGAATGATACTAAAAGGTACCCACAGGACAGGAAATCCTTTTCCAAAGTAGCAAGAAAAAAATCCATTCTCATCTGTAGCAATACCTTTAAGTCTAGAAATTAGTATTAATGGTACCATAATTAGTTCAACAACTTTTGTCAACAGACAGAAGAAAGTAAAGATGTGGAACATGTCTAGAAATCCAGAACATCCTCTTGTATTGCTTTACCTACAGAATCTTTAATAAAATAAAATACTCCCTAGAGTAAAATAAAATGATTTTGAAATGGAAATCTTAAGCTAGGTGTCTGATTTGCAATGTGAAATGATATTTAGATTCTCACGCCTTGTAAAATCATGTTGACTTGTTGAATCCTTACCAGCTCCCACCATGACTCTGCATTTGCATTCCCCATTTTCCTATGTCTTGGTTCTCCAAAATTCAGTGAATTCAGAATATGGATCTCTGCTTTTATATTTGACACTCTTTGAATATCATGGCTATAACAATACTACTGTTGCTAGGAAGAGCATATGTTCCAACCTGAACTCCTCGCCGAACCACTTTCAGAAAGTTTGCTTTTATATCTACATGCTTAAAACTGTACACTGATTTGTTTGTGACCTGCTCCACTGTCACTCTTATTCTAATTCTTTTAGCCTTTCACTTTATCCATTTTTTCCTGAGATCTCTAGAAGCTTTAGAAAGTAATACTTAACTCCACACTTCTAGTTCAGTTCATGCACCATATTTGTTATTTATTTACTTTATTTACTTTTATTTATTTACTTCATTTAACTCAAACATTTCAACATGTTTTCTAAAAGAGGATTATGCTATGTGAATGTGCCCTCACAGAGGACATATCTTTTATATTTAAAAAAAAAAAAGTAATAAAAAATGCAAAAAGCTTTAAAATACATTTTGAATAAGAAAATGCAATTTATCAATTAATTATTTAGAAACAGTTGTAACAGTTGACAGTAATTCACAGCAAAAAAAATGCATGACTTACGGTACAGTCAAAAGGGTCTCCTGTTGTGTTCACCAGCTCTGCACAGGTCCTTGCTCAGTTGTTTATGCTGCTGAACACAAAGCAGGGTATCCTCTAGTAAAGGTTAAGATCATCTAAGGGCTGTGACTCACACATTATAATTTTAGAGATTAGGCAGAGCAAACAACGTTGAAACTAGTTTTACTGGACACCTAACTTTGCTGAATATATGTCTCATGTGACATTTTATTATTCATGAATATCTGATTGCCCTGGTTAGATTCAAACCAATTTTCTTCAAACTGAACCTGTTGTTTGTTAATATCAAACACTTGTACACAGCTCAATTGCCAAAATCTATTATTTCTATGAACAAGAGAGTCACCAGAAATAGTAATCAGAGTGATAGATCTTGAACACAACTTGCAATAACTATAACATTTCTGCCACTAAAGCAAGAGAACTAGGCTTGATGCACTGGGACAAAACTTTTTTTTTCTTTTTCTTTTTTTTTTTTTTTTGTGTGTGTGTGTGTGTGTGTGTGTGTGTGTGTGTGTGTGTGAACTAGCCTGTTTGTCTCCTGCATATCCATGCCTGGGCATGATTGTCTCCAGATGATCTCAGTGATGGTTCTAATAGTTTCAGGGCTTAAAACACTGTTTTGCTACATTAGGAAATACAGCCATAAATGTACCTCACTATCCACTCCCACATGTAGAAGCTGCTAGCAGTGTGAGCTGCTATAGCAACTCCAGGGCCACTTGCACAGCTGTGTGCCCAGGTGAAAAGGAATGCAGCCAGGATGCCATTGTACGCAGGTGATCCCAGTTACAAGTATGGCCTAGGGACAGGGGGTGGAAGGCTGGGAATGTGGGTGTTGAATAGCACAAGCCTTTAGACCAGCTTACTATCTTGTGATCTGGCATGTGGGGAGCAGGTCCTTCTGATTATATGCCAAGTTCAGCTGGGTCAGATCAGACAGCCTGGTATCCTGAGCTCATCCCTACTCACTACAGTAATCTGTGACTGCTGTGGCAAGCCAGTGGGAGCACAGTGACTGCAGTGTTGAAGGAGGAACCTCTGGAGATCACATAGAACAACCCATTGCTCAAGGCAGGGGGGGTGTTGCTTGCAGGGAGGTACAGCAGTTTTCTCAGGACTGTGTCCACTAGGGTTTTGATTGTCTCCAATGACAGAGACTCCACAATCTCTCTGGGCATAATGTTTTGGTGTTTGAGTACACTGACAATAAGACAGGTTTTCTCACATATTTAAATATATTTTTTTCTATCATAATTTATGCTCATTGAAGCTTGTCCTATCACTGGATGCCATGGAGAAGAGGCTGGCTCTTTCTATACTCCTCCCATCACCAATCAGGTATTTATTAGGTGAGATGCCCCCAGGCCTTTTCTTCTCTGAGCTAAACAGTTCCAGAACTCTCAGATTCTTCTCATATGTCAGATCACTTTTCTTAACCATTACTGGAATCACTCCAGTATGCCCATGTCCTTATACTAGGGAGCCCAACACTGGTCACGGCACTTCAAACGTGTGCACAAGCAGAGGGGAAGCATTGCCAATCATGACCTCTTGGTGATGATCTTCATAATGAAGCAAGCATTTTAGGGCAGGGATTAACCTTTACTACACACAAAATAGATTGAGTGCTGATCTCAATGGTGTTTCTAAACACCATTAAAATACTAACCACAACAATAAATCAGTAATATTTTCTGGGAGGAAAGATGTAACCAGTGAAAGTTGTTGATGATTACCACATATCAAGCAACTCATAGATTGGAGAAGAAAAAAAAAAAAAAAACTCTTAAACAGTTTGTGTATAAAGTAAAATCTGAGAAATAGAAGGCTTTGCAGTTGTATAGTGGACTCTCATATAATTTATTCTTTTTATTCTTTAGGCATAATACTCATGTGAAAGAGTACTTAATATATTATTTTCAATGTTTCTAGTAGAGTCAAGAATCTCACCTAGAACTAACTTTTAATAATGGGCTGCAGCTCTTTCACAGTGTTTGAAAACTGATTTCTGATGAAGAAAGGAAGGAAGGAAGCCCAATTAAATACAGACGCCATGCTAATGACAGGGTGACAGATGAATGACTAAGCTAGATTTGAACACACCTAGACCACACCTCAGGACACTTTTAGGAGAAATCCTGCTAGTGGACATGGAAAATCCTGTCCTACAGTTGGAAAGAAAGCAAACTGATACAGGATTGACATATATATATATATGAAGAATGTGAATATCTTGATACTAGTACTAAAGAAGGTCCAAACCTGTTTATTACATCTTTCTAGTGTCAAGCTATCAGAGAACTTCATATAAAGGAACAGTTTCTAACCCAACTGTATAATTTCTGTATTTGATGAAAAAACTGCAAACCTGCAGCCACAAACATTTATATCTTTATAATAAACAGAACACTGGTTTAAAAAGAATTCAGCAATGTAGTTAAATTTCAAAGACTGGGATATTCCAGAGTAATGATGAATGTGTTGAAGATGTGATATTGATAGTGAAAGAGGAAATTGCCTCATCTATACTTGGAACTTTTTTAAAAGTCCCCACATTTCCTAACAGAGCTAGCACTGAAGTGTTCATATGTGATTAAGCACCTGCTGGCAAAATTTAGTGTAAATACATCTACATGAAACAAAGATACTGAAATCAAAAGTTTTATTTATGCAAAGGTCTTCTCTGCTATACCCAGCAACCACTGGTAGCGTGAGTAGGGAATTCTACTTCATAAACAAGGCCCCAAAGCCTCTCTTTAGCCTGTGCTAAACCACAGATATCAGGTGTGTATATACTTTCAAAGGGACAGAGGAATCTCTTAATTTGTTGTCCCATTGAAACTAAAGCACCATAATTAAAAAGGGAGGCAACAGGGACTGGAAAACAGATTCATATTAAGTTGTACTTTTCTGGAACTGTCAGTACTTTCTCCTGAAAATCTAACAGATTGAGAGTATACAGCTTGCATAATCAATATGGTTACACCTAATTTAGGACACCTAGTTCCCTGCAATAGCAAAAATACTGCCTTTTAAAAGTGGTTCAGAGCTTGTAGGATTTCTCAAAAATGATTGCTCAGTAGGTAGAGCACTGTTAGAGATGACCTACAGAGATAGAACTCATTCCGATCCATCTCTGTTTAGTTTGGGGATTTTCAACAATCCTTTTAGTTCCTACCATTGCACTACACAACAAACAGGATGAAGAATTCACCAAGACTGGAATAACTTGGAGTGGGCTGGCAATTCCAGAAAGCATACAGCTATACAGTTGCTGGTCCCAAAATCAACTGAAGTGTTTGTCCACCTGGAAGAAAACATTTAACCATAAAAATCTTGAAATGTCAGAAAGCTATGGCAAATCTCTGTCACAGGCTGGACAGCATCATTTGGGCTAGTCTCACCAGCATTCTGTGTTTGAGTACAATAGAATGGTTTTGCATACACTAAGCTGCCTTTAAAAAATGAAAGGGAAATAATGAAAAAAAAGCAATAAACAAAACAAACTAATTAAATAAATAAAGGCTGAATTGTTCTCTTCTTTCAACATCTTAATTATATTTCCAAAGATCTTGCTTAGTCTTTCCCTCTCTCTCATCATCCAATGGAACAGACAGCAACCCACATATCTTATGTCCTCAGGATCCTGGTCAATATCTCAGCTTTCAATCTCCTTTCCCTCTAAAGCCTCTCTTCTCCAGAGCCCCAGATTCAAAGCCACATGTTGTCCTCATTCACTCTCCAAGGGCCTATGCTAATTACAAATAAGTAATTTTATTTTTCAGCATTTCACTTTATTCTTCAGCATTCCTTAAATATACTTACTATTACCTAACCTATCACTTGGAATGCATGTATGTATGTAAGTCTCTTATAATAATAGCTTTTCTTGAGTTAGGTTGCTATCCTCAAACCTAACAGTGTTTCTTCAGAAATGGGAACACCTTTCAGGAATAGGATAGAAGTGGCTGTGGCTTGGTAGTTCTTCTCCCTCCTGCCTTGCTCCCCACCTCTCTCTTTCTCTAGAGAGGAAGGAGGGAAGTATCCCACCCAGCTTCTCCTGACATCCCTTCTGTTGAGAGTTTAAACGCTCTGACTCAACAGAGCCATACCATATTCCTGAGCCTCCTCTACTCTTTTAGCTGTTCTTGCTTTCCAAGCCTGAAGTAAGGTATCCAGAAAAGCTAGCAGGAAGAGTAAGGCAAAAATGTTAGATAGGACAGGCCTCCTCAGTGTACCACCTCTCCTCCTGGGTTAGAGGGCAGTCTCTCACACTCAGCCTTACCCTGAAATTAATTGTGTCCTTTCAGCCCTCTTTTCTTGTGCCCCTTCAAATCTCTCACCCCATACCACAAGCCCTCCACACAACACCTTTCCAATCACCACCTGCTCAAATGACTTCCTTTCAAGTCCCCTTCAGCTCCACTAACACCTCTTTGTCTCCTCTTTTCTTCTCCTGTAGCTTCTTTGATGCTAAAGGAGATGCTGGAGGTGAGGACAAGAAGTAAGTAGCAGTTTGTCTCAAGAAAGGTGAAGAACCATCACTCTGAAG
The DNA here is from genome assembly GCA_011075105.1 of Heteronetta atricapilla. Classification (NCBI taxonomy): domain Eukaryota; kingdom Metazoa; phylum Chordata; class Aves; order Anseriformes; family Anatidae; genus Heteronetta; species Heteronetta atricapilla. Next base: position 49,007,383 of record CM021735.1, read on the forward strand.
AACTCTGGTGTTTATTTACTGTCCGTGGCTTCTCTTCAAATCCAGGGAATTGTTTCTTCTACTGAATTAGTTGCCATCTACCTCGGCAGGTTCTTCAGCTATTTACGAGTTTCCTGCTACCAAAGAAAATTTCTTTTCTTTTTCTCCTCCTATGCAATCTGTCCCACATTTCATAACTTTTGCAGTTTTAATGGCTTGCCCTTACAATTTTTCTTTGTTCTGTCTTTCATAAAATGCTTTTATGCATTTAGGTTTCTGTTTTTACAAACAACAGGAAACAGAAAAGAGGATGGCAGGACAGTTGTCAGAAGAGGTACTCTTTGTTTTGTGGATGTATTTTTTTTTTGGACAAAATCAAGTTCAGGTTCAGGTTTATTTGGTTAAATGCTGGGCTATCTAAATACTGCTGACTACCAGTTACCTAAATATTCTGACAGCAGGTGTGACAATTTAGTTACTTCTTATGAGGGCTGGGAGGAGAACATAAGAGATTAACATAAATTGCAGCATAATTCCTCAAAGTTCTCCAGCTAGACATGCAGTAAAACATCAGAGGTTATAAACTGAGGATGGCAACTAAGCAGTCACAGAAAGTAAGTACGATCATCCTTCATGTATGACTGAAACACGGAAAGGAGACTTTTAATTGTGGGATCAAAGGGAAAACAAAACTAAAAAGAGAAAATAGGGTTAAAAAGCATATTTTCCATTTTTGGAGCTAGTCCTAGAGATTGCTATGCTGTGCAACAGATTACTTGATGAAACCAGAACTGAAAGCAAGATAACTGAGGCAGAAAACACAATATTGAAGTGGTTCAGACTTCTAGAAGTCAAGCTAATTATGTTGCTGTTGTTTTACTGTTCAGATGTGACAATTCAGTTCTGCAGAGCATATTGGTATGCCATACACTCATGCCAGTTTATTCAGAACAAACTTAGGTGTCCAGCATGACTAAACATTGCACAAACTGATCACAAACACCAACTGTCTCATCAAAAACAACAAGACACCCACACCTCTGAATGGGGTTCAACATGCAAAAAAAGCTCAGAGAGCTGAGAATTAGCCATAGGCAGCAGTTCCAGCATTGCATTAAAGGAATTTGCATGGTCCAGAATTAAGCTGGAAAACACAAACAGTACTTTGCATACTCTGTCTCTGACATGCCTGAGAATCCAGAGTGCTAACAAAAAAGTGAGGTCAGACTAGAAAGACACATCCTAGAAAGCAGCAAGCATCAGAGTGCCAAGCAGCATGATTCCACTGTTTCTGATACCTGACCTTACTGATCCAGGGTTTCCCTAGACACCTCTATGAACAGCTGCTTTGCACAGTGTAGGCAGGTTCTGGGAAGTAAGCAACTCTGCTAAGACTAGCTCATGATGCATCTTGTGACTATGAGCCCAAAGCAATACAGATTATACAATAAATAGATAAATAAATAAGAAAGAAACAAAAATATAATCAATACACTGCTTTGGAATAATTTACAAGCCACAGCAGATGTATAGTACAGTAAGATCCTCATTCTTTCAGGGTAATTCAGAAATATCTTTTCACCATTCAGAAATATCTTTTCACCAGACAACATTGCACCAGAAGATGAATTACCAATAATCAGAAGACAAAGAGTTTGTTGCTCATTGTAAATTGGATCCTGGTGCACAGACCCATGTGGAGATTAAAACGCTGAAATTACAACTACAGATAAAACTACAGGTAGTAGAAAATGAAGAGGTAAAATTCAAACTTTTCAGAAACAAGCTGATGTACACAGAGATTGTGTGAATTAGAGGTATGGATAAATAAATGGAGGAAAAATAATGTATTCTTTCCTGAAAGTAGAATTTGTAAAAACATATCATATCCTTTGTTGCATAAATGAAGTGAACTGGAAAGGGAAATAGTACAGAACAGCTGAGAAATAAAATTCATTGTGTCTCCTAGAACAGAGCTCTCACTGGAATACAGATTAGATCTGAGAAGTGACCTCTCAACCAGATGTACTTGAGACTTAAACATACTTCTTAACAGGACACACTTCATGCTTCAGCAAGCACTTTCTTCCCTTCTGGGAAGATGCAGATGATGATTGTTTTTTGTTTGTGTTTGTTTGTTTGTTTGTTTTTTTCACAAATGATTATTTGATTATTTTTCACTTCTGCAAAATAGTCTTTGGGTGCAATACTGCAGCTGCACAGGTAGTTGTTCTATTGGTGCATTGCACTGGGCCCATTGTTCAGCAGACACACTATTTCCAGCTATGCTATTGCAAATACTTGCAGTTGTATTCAGAAGACTAAACTTTAAACTCCATTATCTCCATTCTGACAGACTGAAAAGCTGAATTCTGACCTGAACCTTGCACTGTTTAGCCAAAAAAAAAAAAAAAAAAGTCAGGATTTGTCATGTGTGATATTTAATTTAGCAGAAAACAGACAGTTAGAATGCTTTTAATATCTTTAAGCTACAGTCAAGGGAGCTGTAGGCCTGCAGAATTCTAAAGAAATTCAATTGTTTATTTGGGATCCTGGTTGTGTCCATCACTTCACGCTCATGATAAAAATCACAGTTATAAAATGATCATAAAGAACATGTGTTCAATGAGCTAAGGAAATCATCATCCAAGCATGGACTTTTATGTTGAGAATTAAACAACACCTCCAAATTCTGAAAGGAAGACAAACAAGGTATGTAGAATTTGCAGCTTTTCCTGAAAAGGCTTCTGTTAGGTAATGTTGACCACAGTCCAAAGAAAATTAGCTCTAAGACAATAAACAACAAGAATCAATAGTCCTGGTACTGGAAGAGGGATCTATAGGTCCAGAAGGCAAAGCACAGCAGAGATTTACTGAACTTGGTCAGTCTGTTTAACTGGTAAACTGCTTCTGGGTGACTGGAACTATTTGCAACATCACTGCATGGCTAATATATTTGAGGTGGGGATAAAAGGTCTAGTGCTGAAAATTGTATCCATAAGGGTTCAGCTCAGTAGACACAAAGTGTGCGGTGTATCACTGGAGAATCAGTGTGAGCTACCACTGTGGCAATAAAAGAAAAGGGAATTGCATTCACGTTAATGGCCACATAACACACATTGGATGGTATATGCTCCAAATGATTCAGCTCAATTGTTACACTTTTTTATTATATTTTTTTTTTATATATTTTTTTGACAGCGATCTGTGAAAACCTTCAAAAGCTAAATATTCCTTTAAACCTATTGGGAAGCAGAGAGACTGTAAGTGTGTCAACACTGGACATGAGAATATAAGTTGGTTGAAGATGTTCTGTGGAGACATGATGGCACACCAGTGGACACTGTGCTTCTCACTTGGCACACAGTGTGGACACTGTGCTTCTCACTTCAGTGCTGGAATGAGGAGTTAGTATCCTCATGTAAGGCCATTGCTCTACAAACAGCATGCCCTTTGTCAGATCCTGCACGCATACTTACTGCTTCACTGAGCTGGGCATGTGGCACCTTTAGCATTCAGCTCCTCTATCTGACAAGCATGATACAGAACAGCCCACCACGTGACACATCTCTGATGGAGTGACATTCAGGATGAATCTTCTCTCCCTGTAGAAGACTAACACATGTGGATACCAGAAATGTTGAATTGCTAGGAAAATAAACAAACAAACAAACAAACAAACAAACAAACAAAAAAAAAAAAAAATAAAAAAACAGCACCATAAGGGGAAAATACATACTTTCTAGAGAAAGAAAACAGAAAAAGCAAGTAGCTTTGTTTTCCTCAGGTCATAACCAGACCGAAACCTCCCACAGACATGTGTCCCTTCTACCTCTTCAATCAATGTACAAGACAGTCATTGAAGACATGTATATATTACATATATGTGTATGTATGCATTTTTAAAGTTGCTTAATAATGGGCTGTGGCATGAAAGGAAAGAAAAAAAATTAACAGTTGCTCAAGAGCACTTAATTGAAGTGACACTTTGTAACAGCTACTAAAGCAGGAAGAGCTTTGGCAACCATGGAACACAAAAAATACAAAGGAGCTCACATTCTGGATTGGTCCCGTACTGGCTGCTGCTTCCTGGAAAGAGCCTCATGCAAGCAAGCTAACGACAACAGGAGTGTTCCTCCCCAGTTTCAGTGGGATCTGGATCAACTCCGTGTTGTAGTGCCCACCACACACCACCATGCTTCCCCACCATATACAGGGAAAATTGCAGGTTCACAAACTATTTGTGCAATGGCAAAATGATGCCAAAACTTTATTTTTGCCTCAGTTTGCATCACCTGATGCAATCTCATGACATTATCTCTAAACTCCTGCAAGATTGCCGTAGCCTACTTTTGTTACTGAAGGACAAAAGAAATGACCTAATCTAAACACAAATTAAGTCAGCAAAGAAAACTCCAGTTGTTGCTTTTTCAAGCTCATAAAGCGAATCAAGCTACAACAGAATGGCTTGGAGTTTCCTTCAAATTTCACTAGCTCTCTATAGTTTTACCTATTGCAATGGTTTTCTGAACTTATGGGAATTAGAGCAGGTTACTGCAAGATAAGCAAGGATGCAAGTTTGTATGTGCTGGATACTCTCCTGTAAATCCTTACATGTATGCTGAAATCCTCCAGTAAAAATGCACTAATTTACTTCTCTTTCATGTAGGAGCAGGTTACCTTTCACTTATTGCAGGGTAACAGTGGGCACTCATGTGAATATATGTTGGATAGTGTCCAATGAGGTGGCTCTCAAATTGCAAGGCAAACAGTACAACACAGAGAAAAAGCAGGCACCAACACCAGCTCCTGTTTTTGTGGTGAGATCAGTTCTGGAGTTACTGTTTTTGTTTTTACTGACTCCTGAAGAAAATGGGTTGTACATTCACACATAAAAAGCTATGGAAGAGCTATTTTTCTATTTTATTTATTTATTTATTTATTTTTACATCAAGTCATGATTAATTTAAATTTTAACTAGCTATGAGCTCTAAAAGACACATTTTGTTCTTTACTGCAGCCAGTTTTAACTTATATATCCAATGGGTTTGGAAGTTTAATGGGATTCCCTTCATAACTCTTCTAAAAATACCATTCTTATTTTTGTACATTGCTGAAAGAAGACCTGTGCTTGCCAAGGTACACACTATCCAGATAGAGCAACCATTGTCAGCAGTACCTTCAATGTAATTTCCTGCAGTTTGGTTCAACATGATAAATTTTGATAGGAAGGCATAAGGCAATATTTTCAGGAAAGCCAAAATGTTTTCAGAACCAAAGTCCCATATTTAAAAGTGAATGACGTTCTAAGGATATTCATTTTCAAAGGTATTTAGACAGCAAATAAAACAAAGACATTTGAGTTTTCAACAGTGTATATGCAGGCTAGCACACAATTTGAGTACTTTAGAAAAGATAGCAATTATTTTTATATCCATTAATATTTTCAAAATCTTTTCCTTGACAACTGTAGTTCCAATGTTTTAAAGAATTGAATATTGACATATTAAAATATTTTATTGAGACATTACTGTGTCTATCAAAAGTAAAGGAAAAAAAATGAAGTTTTAAATACTGTTCTAGCAATTAGGTACCCACAGTATGTAGGGTTTAATAATTAAAAAGAAAGCACAAGAACAAGCAGTTCCTAAATATCGCAAGTCAGGCAGGCGGGGCAGGAGGCCGGCGTGGCTGACCAGGAACATTCTTATGGAGATTAGGTGGAAACAGAGAGTGTTTCGCTACTGGAAGGAGGGCCAGGTGACATGGAAAGAATACAGGGATGCTGTTCGTGTTTGTAGGAAGAAAATTCGTGTGGCTAAAGCACACCTAGAGTTGAAGCTGGCTGTGTCTGTGAGAGATAATAAAAAGGGTTTTTTTTAGATATGTGAATGGAAAAAGGAGAACTAAAGAATACATAGGGCTGCTCCTTGATAGGGAAGGTCTCCTCACAGACAATGACATAGGCAAAGCAGAGACACTTAACGCCTTCTTTGCCTCTGTCTTCAATGCCGATGATGGGCTTCGGGACCCAGGGTGCCCTGAGCTGGAGGACCGGGACGGTGGGGATGACAAACTCCCAACTGACCCTGAACGTGCGCGGGATTTGCTACTCCACCTGGATCCCTACAAGTCCATGGGTCCGGATGGGATTCATCCCCAGGTGCTGAAAGAGCTGGCGGACGTCATCGCGGAACCTCTCTCAATTATTTTTCAACTATCCTGGGAGTCTGGAGAGGTCCCGGTAGACTGGAAGCTGGCAAATGTTGTGCCGATTTTCAAGAAGGGTCAGAAAGAAGACCCTAGCAATTACAGGCCTGTCAGTCTCACGTCAGTGCCTGGTAAAATCATGGAGAAGATGGTTCTCGAACTTATTGAGGCGCACCTGGGGGACAAAGCAGTCATTGGTCCCAGCCAGCATGGGTTTGTGAAGGGTAGGTCCTGCCTAACTAACCTGATTTCCTTTTATGATAAGATCACCCGTATGGTGGACCAAGGGAAACCAGCTGATGTGATTTTTTTGGACTTCAGCAAGGCTTTTGACACGGTTTCCCATAGGATCCTACTGGACAAAATGTCCACCATACAGCTAAATAAAAACATCATACGATGGGTGAGCAATTGGCTAACGGGCAGGGCCCAAAGGGTTATGGTGAATGGGGCTGCGTCAGGCTGGCAGGCGGTCACCAGTGGGGTTCCTCAAGGCTCCATTTTAGGGCCGGTACTTTTCAATATTTTTATAAACGATCTGGATGTAGGAATAGAAGGTATTTTGAGCAAGTTTGCTGATGACACCAAACTTGGAGGAGTTGTGGACTCGGATGAGGGTGGAAAGGCCTTGCAGAGGGATCTGGATAGGTTGGAGAGCTGGGTGATCACCAACCGCATGAAGTTCAATAAGAGCAAGTGCCGGGTCCTGCACCTGGGACGGGGAAACCCTGGCTGCACGTACAGACTGGGTGATGAGACGCTGGAGAGCAGCCTAGAAGAGAGGGATCTGGGGGTCGTGATAGACAGCAAGTTGAATATGAGCCAGCAGTGTGCCCTGGCAGCCAGGAGGGCCAACCGTGTCCTGGGGTGCATCAAGCATGGCATCGCTAGTAGGTCGAGGGAGGTGATTGTCCCGCTCTACTCTGCGCTGGTGCGGCCTCACCTCGAGTACTGTGTGCAGTTCTGGGCACCACAGTATAAAAAGGACATGAAACTGTTGGAGAGTGTCCAGAGGAGGGCTACGAAGATGGTGAAAGGCCTGGAGGGGAAGACGTACGAGGAACGGCTGAGGGTACTGGGCCTGTTCAGCCTGGAGAAGAGGAGGCTGAGGGGAGACCTCATCGCAGTCTACAACTTCCTCGTAAGGGGGTGTCGAGAGGCAGGAGACCTTTTCTCCATTAACACCAGCGACAGGACCCACGGGAACGGGGTTAAGCTGAGGCAGGGGAAGTTTAGGCTTGACATCAGGAGGGGGCTCTTCACTGAGAGAGTGGTTGCACACTGGAACAGGCTCCCCAGGGAAGTGGTCACTGCACCGAGCCTGACTGAGTTTAAGAAGAGATTGGACTGTGCACTTAGTCACATGGTCTGAACTTTTGGGTAGACCTGTGCGGTGTCAAGAGTTGGACTTGATGATCCTTAAGGGTCCCTTCCAACTCAGGATATTCTATGATTCTATGATTCTATATATCAGCACTAACAACAAAAAACTCAGTTTTCCTGCCTGATGAACCAAACATTAGGCAAGTGGTATACAAACATTTCAGATGAAAACAAAATGAAACTACCAGAAAAAGTGAGCAATAGCAAGTTACAGCAAATAATGGAAAAATAAGGGAAAAAAAGGAGGGGGGACAAAGAAGAGACAATGAGCTTTTCAAAATGAAGTTAAATACATTAACCTAGTTATAAACTGTCAACTTTCTGTCTATACAGAATAACATCAAACTATTCATAGTGATGCTACTTTGTTAAAATAATAATAATAATAATCCAGTGCTGAACTCTGTAAAAGGGGGTAAGAATAAAACTAAAGGTCACTTTCTGTTTTAGATGCAGAATTCCCTCTGAATCTCTCAATAATTCATGAATAATTCAATCTCTCAATAATTCATATTAACTACTTCCTTTGCCTTCCTGTACTAACTGACTAAATCAATGATGCCTCCAACTTAAGTGCAGAAAAACATTCCAGTAAAAAGTCAACACAAAATATTATTTGCCTAAAACATTCTTCTCCAAATACTCCTGATGGACATCTCATGACACAAAGGAGTTTCACAATTAAAAAAAAAAAAAATACACTAACACTTTGCCTCTTGTTAAGATGATACTGAATACTGGGTTGTAAGTAATACCCTTCTAAGTTCCCTTTCTGTTTATACAACCTTTTGCTATGGTAAATGTATACTACACAAACAAGTTGCTAAGAGATAACATGTATTGTGAAATTATGGTACATTAACATCAACTGCTTGAATGCCCATGTAATCTTACCCCCATTGAGTGAAATGTAGTTTGCACCTCAATGGATGGGTGGCAAAGACTTTACATGTACCTTAAAGAGAAGCCATTGGGTGGAGTACGTAATATGCTGTAAATCCACACCCCAACTTGCCTCATGATAATTTACCCACTGAGGTATTCTTCTGGTTGTCTGGAGATGGATATCCTTTCCTTCTCTAAAGGAAACAAGGAAACTGTACCTGGTAAAAGACAAAATGAAATGTTTATAGGAAGTGCAAGATAATCCATTATTGCAAATAACTGAAAGGTTAGAAACAATATTTGAAAATTTTAGCTATAAGTAGAGTTATTTGAAACAATATATTATTTTCTATTCTGTTAAAATTGAATTTTAAATTTTAAATTCTTCTAATAGAAATTTCTAATAGAAATCCTGATTTTAAAATAGTTTTGAACTCAGAGCTCCATTGTATAAAATAAAGCTAAGATGAGCAAGGACCTCAGGACTGACCTCTCAAAAAATGAAACAAAGTCATTACCTGAATGACCTGGAGCTACTCTATGTAGTGAAACCTAGTGTAAATAGAGTTTGGGATTCTGGAACTCTGTTAACTATGCAAACTATATAGTTATTTTATCACATAAATGAGCCAAAGAGAAAGATCTGAGAGTGCTTTTGTGGTTTGGGACTGTTTTGATTCACTTTTTTTTTTTTTTTTTTTTTAAAAAATAAACTTTATTAAGCTAAAAGAGACTCTAATTTTCAAACAGTTTAATTTGTAAGTGGAACATTCCAAATCAACACTGGCATGTATAAAATGAGTATGTGTGTTCATTTTTCTGTGTTTTATGTTCACTCTACAATTAAAGCTATCCATGTATGTGTCTTGTTGATATACTTGGTTTAAGTGTTATTCTGCTGAAATTTAGTTCTAAGATGATTTTCCCATTAAAAATCAAACTCCCATGATCAGTCTTTTAACAGTTTGTAGTTCTTTAGATAGTTTTAACCCTTAAGAAAGCAACTACTTCAGCTAAGTAAGAATTGCAGGAATTGTAATTAATATTTTTAGGTAGAAAAGACAGTAGAATCACAGAAAGAGACCACTCCATATGGTTTTGGAATGATATGTTACTGTATTTTATCTACTCCTTCCTCAACATAAATCTCAGATCAAAGGCATACTCTGTAGAGTATTACACCAATTAGGAGCTAACGGATGAAGGAAAAATAAAAGTAAGATGGAGCAGAGAAGGATTAGCAGAAAAGTAAAAGAGTGTTTATTTGAATACCTGAATCTTCCAGCCCACACAGTCTTAAACATCTGACTAAGTACATAATGGCATTCACTTGTTAACTTGACTTTTTTCCATGAGGATTAGTTTTGTGTGTTCCAAGAACTCTCTCTTTTTGAGCTGGAATTTTGTAGCTTGAAAAGCAAATAAATGTCTGGTCATTCAGGAAACTTCATGATGCAATAGCACTAAACACAATAACTACTTTGAACTACATGGAGATCCATAGGATGGAAGGCTAAAGAGAGCAAAACCTGCCATGACCTCAACAAAGCTACAATCATCTGCTTTGTGTCAATACAAGAGTATAAAGCAACAAGCTCAGAGCCAAGTTCAGGCTCTACAGTTAGACAGGCAATCCCTACATACAGACAAAAGGATCAGCTATAACTCCCTCCTGATGCAGGAGCAAGAGAGACACACCCAACATCAATGACTGGAGAGAGATTTACTTAAGTGAGGCATGCAGGGCCAGTACAACAGGATAAGTGCAAGAGCACAGTACGCATCCCGACAGACAAAACTCCATAGCTATTTGAAGAAGTTCCTATTAAACTCTTGCTTCATTCTCAGTACCACCCTGAAGGAAGGAATGTGTTTATGGCACAAGTTAACAGGCCTGCCCACACACTTGTCATGGGTGAAGGCACAGCCCAAGGAAAATGAAAAGAGGTCAAACCACAAGATAAAGCCTGTAATAGAAACAAATAGTAAAAATACAAGCCACTATCAACTTCAAATGAGATAAAGCAATGCAAGGCACCAACAACATCAGGTCCAAAGACATCATCTGATGTAATAAATGACCGTAGCTTGCCTGTTGGTATTACGTTAACAGCAAAGTAGTCTGTATGTTCCCTGATAAAAGACTTCATGGTTCTCATAAGTGATAACTCCAAACCAACAAGACTCTGTTGGAGACTGATGTATGCCTGAAGAGACAAGGGTACTACTCCAAAAGCAGAGAAAACAAAACTGTCCAGGTCAGTTTGAACAAGAAAACTGCTGGGGAAACAGTGCTCCCTCTTCCTGTATGCTCCTATCTCTGCCTGCTTTTATATCAAGGTCTTCTGTAATCCCCATCAAATTCTTCCTCATCACTTCCCATTTATCACATGTAACTTCTCACTCTCCTTCCAATTATTTCTTCACATGAGCTTGCTTTGGTCACTCCCATTATAAAAACATCCCACTTAAAGTCAGCTTGTTTCATCACTATCACTTCATATTTTCTGTTTGTTTGAAGCTCTTAGAACAAAATATTTATTGGTTCTACTTGGGGGTTTCTCTCCTTGTGTCATTCCTTCCTTCTGCAACTGAAGTTGTTTTTACCAGAATATTTAATAATACTTCTGTAGTCAAGAGGTACAACAGTAACCTGTGATTTGTGGAAAGGGGGTGGGGGGAATCTGTGTACCTTATACTTGATGCTATAAAGTTGTTATGAAACTCTTGAATCATGGAAGGCCTCATTAAATAGGGAATCCACCATTTGTTTACAAAGGCTGTATCACATCCCTCCCAGACAAAGACCAGTAATGGGTTGTTATAACCTTAATGATAACTTATTCAAAGAACCTTAGGACAATTAGTTGGATGAAGTCTAAAGAAATCAGCTGAATAACTACTCTGCATGAAATACAGAGTGGAAAATCCCCAGGAGGAGAACAAAAGAAATCAGGCCTTCAAGGAAGGAAATCAGACTTAGAAGCTGGATAGATTGACATTAGTAATGAACAGGGAACTTGGCAGGAGTGGTGGGTTCCATGTAGCTGCAAAAACTTAGCTAAGTCAGAAGGGCTTGAGAGCAAAAGATAATCTTCTCTGAGTTCCCCCAGTTCTCTTCCTACCTCCTTGAACACTCCTTCACTATGTCCCTCAAAGACATCCTACAACAAAATCTAGCTGAACATCTGCTTTTGGCTACTCACTGTATTGATGTTTGTAGTCACAAACACTAGATCTTTGGCTTAACAAATTCCTGAGGAATCTAGTCGATGCATTACAGTTCATTAGCATGTACATGCCTATAAAATTATTCTATGACATAAGGATAAGGATACCATTTTAAAGATTCCTACTAGCAGTACAAGCATTTATGTTTGCAGTTTTTCTCCAAACAAAAGAAAGAAAAGATAAAAGTGTTTCACTAAGCTTTTACACATCATTGTTTTGTTTAGCAGGAGACACCCAAAGGTTACAAATCCTAAGAAAAACTTAGTAAACACAGTGACTCTTCTGCTAATTCTCCTTGTCTTTAAGAAACTCCAGAGAGTCCATCTGTGCTCACCAAAGCTATTTTATCCTGCAGTGAACACCTGAGCAGTTCTTCTAAAAAAAAAAAAAAAAAAAAAAAAAAAAAAAACAGCTCCGTTTGTTTTAATGAATTTTCTTTTTTTTCAAACTATCCTTGAATTTGCTTTCACATAAGAATATACAGCTGACCGTTTGTAAGATCAAAGGCAACTCACTACTCTTTCTCGTACTATGATTAGCATTGGCTCTTCAGAGATACAACATCAGAATGAGGTCAAATAAGTGCTGACACTTCCTGGTTTATCCTCCCACCTTGTGGAAATCAGTATTTTAAGGATTTTCTGAGTCAGGGGTTGCCTCCAGAGTTGACTAGTCCTTGGCAGAAGAAAAGCATCTGAATTTTTTCAAAGAATTTCTGAGCTCATTTACACTTCTGGCTTCCTGTCTCAAGGAAGTTCACAATTTAATTCCATGTTGTCTGAGGAACTATTTCCTTTTGATAGTAAACCTGGCACGTAGTAATTTATTTGGGTTCCCTTTAGTTCTTGTAGTAGAGAAAATACAAAGGAAAAGATATTCTGAGAAATTTGAGCAGAGGGAATGGGATGGCTCCCAAATTACACTCCTGCCTGTCCTCCCAGCTATCTGAACCTTCCTCTTCCTTCATTGTGTAAGTTTGCAAGAAAGACCTGAACCATGAAAGACCTTACCTATACCTCTTAATTGGCAATAGCTTAAAGGAATTGAATGTCTTTACTGAGAGACTGTCACATACGTTTTAGATGTTCAAATCAACCAGATATATTAATCTGTGAAACATGATTCACTTTTAAATAGTGAACTATGTTCTAATGTGAACATGTTCTAATAGTGAACACACTGCTTCTTCCACAAAACATCCCCATTATTTCTATCAGCTAATTTTATCCTTTCTTATAGTTTCTAATAACTTGCTTGGTATAAAATTTATACTTGATAGTGCTCACTTTCCTGGATCCTCCCAAAAACTTACGCAAAACCCTTTAAAGACTAGGATTGTATTTGGATGAAGGTGTGGTGATATTCTCACTCATTTTCCCCATTTGTTCTACACCTTCCAAATGACTCAGCGTTCTAAAATTTTTCCTACAGCATTTGTAAGTATTTGTAAGTATTTTTTTTTTTTTGTAAATTTGTTGAGAAACTTATTCAGTGCATTTGTTTCACTGTGCAGGAAGTGTGTTAATATTAACTCTGTCTAACCATCTGTGCTGGTTACTGTGCTTGTGCTATCACTCCTAAGAACTTGAGCCCTGTAAGAATTCAGAGAAAAGACAGGAAGATCATGATCACCACTTAGCTAAAAATAAAACTTAATACAGGGAGTTCATGATATAAAGGAAACACTTTATCTCAAGGAACTTGTCTGTGACCTTATACTATCACCCTTCTAATTTCTAATATGGATTTTATCAAATAACAGCTTTAATTTTCCTTCTCTTCTGTGCCTTTTCATGGGATATTTCATCCACAAATAATAGTACATACAATACTACTGAATGTGAGATCTGCCCTTTTCAGACAATCCAGAATCTAAACTTGTCTATCTGACATATTGTCTAGTCTCCACATCAAGCTCAGAGCAACAACAGTAACAAAATACTCTAGAATGTTTCTCAAAAGGAATTTCTACTACTGCCTACCATGAACATACCAGGGCAGGGACAGCTATAGTCTTAAATGTCTGCACAGCCATGAAGACAAGACTCTACTGGGGACATGGAAGCACACACCACGCCAGCTAAAACTACTGTGGAGATTAAAACTGCCCTAGTCTTTCCTCCCAGGAAATATGTGCCTGGGCACCATTAGAATCTAATTTTTGTTTGCTAGTAAGACTTATAATCCTCAATGCGCTTCTTCTCCTCTGATCTCCCTAGGGCTTTCACAAGCAGTGCAGTTTAAGCACTCTCTCTTTTTTTTTTTTTTTTTTTTTTTTTTTTTTCCAAAGAGTAACACCATCCTTCTCTATGGATTTACTCTCTTTTTTTTAGTTATACCAAATATTAAATGATTATCTTCTCTTTCAGAGCCTTTCACAGTCTTTCTGCTCCCAAAATCTGTCATTCAGTGTCAAGAGGACAAATTCTGCCCCCGACAAGCCCTTGTGCCCCTCCCCGTCACTGCCACATTAAATTTTCAAACAAGCACTTTCATATAATCTCCCATCTTGACACTAATGTTTTGAGGGAGTTCCCTATAATTATCAAATACAGCAAACATTTAGGTATTCTTCTTTAAATCTTCCTTATGCATTCCTTTGTTACGGTGCTTCTAAGGTATAGAAGAGCAATTACACTGTTCATACGTCTATGATTTTGAGTGAAAATTCTAAATCATACTAGGCAGTAAGGTCTCAATTCTGCCACTGGTACTCATCAGCCTGTATACATTCACCTTTCCTCTCTTGTCTGACTAAAATGAACATTCTTGTATGTATGTATTTGTGATTAGCGAAGTCAAAACCACAATAGTTATGAGATACTACTACATATAATGCACTAGAAGCAATTGATTTGTGTAAGTACACTAAACATATATGGCACAAGAACCCTGTCTGATTCACTGCAGGTAGAAAGGGAAATTAACTGATACCAATATTGCTAGATGGCATCTTTAAACACTCGAAAGCAGCAACAACATTCAGATGAGCAAGCGTCTTTGTGATTCATTCCTACCTGTCTATTGATAAAGAATATTACAGGTAGCTATTGTGATTACCACCTTCTTCAACAAACATCTGTAAGAATTCCATCCTCACCAAGGCGTGACAGTGAGCACAGGACAGCCAAAGGACACAGGAACCAGAAAAGTTCTTATACTGCTGCAGCAGATCACCAAGCTGACCCTGAGTCTTATGCACTCTCTTCTCCACTGTGGTCTGCTAATTATTTTTTTTTCCTATATTATAATCTTACTGTTTATCACATTGTGCATGTTAATGCAATATCGTTGTAATCCCTTTTCAACACAATATTTTTTGCTCAGTTAGATCCTCTCTACAGCTCCATTTTTTCATGTAATCAAAGTAAACTGGGAGAAGGAGAAGGAAGCACACATGGCAGAGCTTCTTCAAAGCATTACATGGAACTTCATCTTTTATTATTGTTATTATTATTATTGTTATTAATTTCTAATTCATTGTGGCACCTGCCTTAAAATGGGTTGCAAATTTACTGGGTCAGGTAATTTGCACTTCAGTCAAGTGCATCTTGCCATTCTATGGAAATGGTAAACATCAATCACCACCATAACATAAATAAATGAAAATTAAATGATGCTGCAGGTGCTATGCCCTCAGAAAGTAACAGTCAGCATTTATGTGTTTTTTCCCCTCCCTTTCCCCCACTCCCCACCTGCAAATACATTAGTTAATTAATTAAGGGTGAATGACAGTGTCATAATTAGTCTAGCCCAGGGTGCTCTTAACAGGGATGGGGCTACTGACATAATGAAGGCATTCATGATTCCAAGAAGGTACCCATTGTCATCTCACTGTATGAAACTAAAACATCAAAGTCTTGTGACAGCACCAAGTCTATACAGAATTGTAACAAACATGGGAAATGAACAGTAGGAGCTTTCAGCTTCACTCAACAGCGGGCAACCACTATACAAGATGTATAGAAACAGTATCTGAACACAAGTCCCTAAGTCACAAATTTAGGGACAACACACAGGGGTCTACAGATCAACTATTGGAATACACATAGTTACAGAATTAAAGTCATTAAGGAACTATGCATCATTCAGATTATGCATCAGCTCTATCCTGTACTTGGAAACTTACAGAAAAAAGATAAGTTACTCCCACTGTTAACCACAGCCTACTGATGACCAACAATGCCAGGAAAGTCCTTTCTTTTCCATGTACCTTTTATCCTAGGCAGTTAGATGTAAAACAACTAACAAGATGGTGTGTCTAATCACTTTTAAGAAAACAGGCTCTTTAGTTACAAAACTGGTTTCATCAAAACCTCTACTTGAAGTAAATCAGATAGAAGCTAAATGAATCATCTATTTAGGCCACCAAGCCCTCCAGAAGCAATGTTCTCCATGACAAGAATGTGTATAGTAATTGCCTTATACACTATCCTCATGTTCAGCAATGCATGATTACACAGGGGACAAGGAAGGTCATGCTACTATGCTATAAATAAATAAATAAATAATTACCCTCTTGAGATTTTTGATCAGTGTCACAGAAAAACTACTTCAGGACTGCCCAGGCATTGTCAGCTATGTGAAAACTGCCCAGTTACACCAACCTTCTCCCAAACTATGATGTGTAAGGCACAAGAGCTCCACATCTGCTTGGTGAAGGTAGTCATGCATGCACAAGTTTCTAACATGTCCTGTTTCCTAATTCACCCACCACAGGCATATACATGTAAACCTGCTGAATTCCAAGGAATAGCATTGTGATTAAGAGCAGAGGGCTAAACTGTGTACTGTGCCTTAGGCTGTAGGAGTTAAGGAAAAATGACTTGAACCTGTTGCAGCTAAAGTGATCCTCTGGGATGGTTAGGAGTCCTAAGGCTGTTCTAATTTACCATGGTCTCACAAAGACCATCAACAAAATGTCTCCCTGTCCTTTGCTTTCCCTGATCTTTCTTTTCTCATCTCCTGGAGAATGGTGAGCTGGAAACTGCAAACAAGCAATGTGTATCATCTCCAGGCTGCTTCTAGTATAAAGAAATATCCCTGGGGATGCATTTTTTTTTTTTTTTTGAGAATCTGTACATATCACTTCTACTTCTGTAATTTGATCTATCATTCAGATCTTTCAAATAGCAAAAATATTCAAACAATTAAGCAAAAGGCAAAGGCTTTCTGTCATTGGCTTCCAAAATAAATAAATAAATAAATAAATAAATAAATAAATAAATAAGAAGAAATTAAGCTGTTATGTTTAGTGCTTTACAGATTCACTTCAGAATACATCATAAATATTGGGGGTGACGGGGGAATGTAATCTGCTAGAGAAAAGGAGTATATTTCTATGGAGGTTTAAATCTTGCTTAAAATGCATCAGACAATACCTCTTGGAAAACCTTCCAATTCTCAGCATCCTCTTTGTTGATAATATCATCAAAAGCCATGAAACAAATCAAGTCTGGTGATAAGAGCTATGCCCATACAGTTATCAAAACACCATATCACTGCTATCACCAACTGATGTTTATCCTGGGCACACAAAAACATCTTAAGCAACCAGACCTTCTGAGCTAACCATGCACAAAATTAAGTCAAATATTTTGCATACACATGCTGAAAAAGTATCTACTCAATGTCACCTGACTGCCAAAGAAAATGAACTGACCAGATATAAACACCATGCACCAGAGATTTATTTGTGCATGAAAACAACCAAAGAGTAACCTATCTGTTGTTTTTAATATATTCTCCTCCCTGTGTGTTGAATCACTGTTTATCACACTGCTTCACTACTTCTTCAGTTGTAGAAGTGGAAGAAAATCAACTTATCTCGGTGCCAGTCATTTTCCATGGACTGCTGTGTGAAAGAGCTGTGTTGGGAGACTGCAGGGAGGAAGATAGTGTGTAAGTGTTTCGGTTGAAACACTTGCCTTTTTCCCTGCTATCAGCTGTTTCTTTCAGTAAGGAAAGGGAACTAGCCACTTTTAAAACTTCCTATCACTTTCTGAAGGTCCTTTTTCTTCCCAAAGGATAAAAGGACATGCAGCTACATCCAACCACTACCAGGTGAAAGGATGATACTCAGTTACAGCATCTCAGTTGGCTAGACTACTATGATAAGAAGAAGAGAGCTACATTGGAGTCTTCATTAGTTAGAAAGAGGTTCCCTATAACCATTTGATGCATGAACATCAAACAATAAGAAAGGAAGTTGCACTGCAGCAGTCTAGTGAATAAGATGGCCTTAACAGAAGCTCAGCAAGCAGTCCCACAAAAGAGTGGACTTTTAAAGGGACACTAAGGACAAGAAGTAGGCTCCTCTCTCACCACTCATTCAATGCTTGATATGCAGTTCTTTGTGAAACCTGTATCTGATCTGGCATGAGAGTTTAGACCATAACACAAGTGCAGAGACAATAATGGAGATGCTGATCACGCATGTGTAGTTTGATTGCCGTTTGGATAACCACACCATCACAATATGAATGAACTAATTAGAGATGGGCATTACATGAGGATTCTTGCATGTTACCAATAAGTCTCTTCAGCCTGCTCCTAGTGGCCTACCAGGAAGGAGTAATTGCCATAATTGCTAGATAACTGCAAATCTATTACTTTTCAATTTCAAGAGAGAAGGGATACATGGGGCAATGCAGAATATCTATGCAGATCTTTTTACTGTAATATCTTGCTTTATGGTGCCCTCAGTGAAAATTATGTTTTGGATGTTCTTCTGTGTTGCAATGAACCCTAGAACACAAACATACCCATTTGACCCATTGTTCAGTTTTACTTAAGATCTCATGGTATCTGCCATGTCCTATACTATGTGTGTGTGTACATACACATATACGTATAAATGCACAATCTTTGTACAGCACATCCTATGAGTTCTGCTGAGTATTTGTGTGACATTCTCCTTCTTACTTTCTTCTGCAAACCCTTTTGTTGCATACAGTATAGAAGACTCATGGATATCCTGTTCAACTGGAACATTTGTGTGGAGCAATACTGTTGGCAGCTCTACCTCCTGTTTTCTCTTCTTCTTTAGGTGTAGTCTCATCACTGGTTATCTACAAGGCTTTATCACTGCTATTCCTAAACTCTGGCATTGCTCATCTATGGATGACTTACATACAAGCCACTGCTGGCTCCTCAGTATTCTCCTGCACAACCCTTCTAACCAGAAAGTCAAGCACCGTTTGACCTTACTTCACCACTTCAGGGACACTATGAGCTAATGTATTGCTCCCTTGCTCCCTGGATATATGCTCTGGAGTAAGAACAGTGCCAGGGAAGGCCCAGCTCCTGGAATACAGAATTGTGTCTGATTGGCACATGACAAGCATGCTTGGTTTTGCTACTGAGGGACTAAGGTGATCATAAAATTCCAAGAGTGCTTTGTGCACTTCTGACTTTTCACATTCCTGCTCTCCAGGATTGCATTTTACCTTGCTTCAGTTTTCTGCCATATCCCAGGCTTCCTCAACAAATCCTCATGCACTTTTCCTCTTCTCAGAATCACAGCATTATGGAATGGCTGAGGTTGGAATGGACCTCTGGAGGTCATCTGGTCCAATCCCCACACTCAGTCAGGGTCACCTTGAACAGCTCCAAAGTATCTTTCTTCTTTACAGCCATCCTTCATACATTTAAGTACATTGATGAGATTTCCTTCTCAGAGCTTAGAAACAAGCATATGGAAGACGACAGGTGCGCAATACAAATTAACAAGTAGCAATACATCATGTCAGTTGTTCTGATGTTAGTATTAGGTGGAGTATATCAAATGGTTAGTCTTAGCACATAATCCTGGACTATTAGAATACCTAAACATCATTGTATACTACTTTTTTATGTGTACTATATGTAATATCTGTGTTAATTTAAAATTATTGCACAATGAGATACATTATTATTCTCTGCTGGTTAAACATAGTGACATTTAAGTATCAGTGCATAGTATTTATAGACAATCACCACAATATACTACAAAATATGGAAATCTTCAACCTTAATCAGTCCACAGATCTTCCAAAAAAGACTATGATATAAGAAAGAGAGTTTAAAAATAATTAATAGAAAAGTGGGTTAAAAATAAAATACAATTTAAGATTGGATATATTATGATTAAGTGGTAATTAGACAAAATTATTTATGGAGATTAGACTTCAATAACAGGCCAGGTGTGTACCTAACAGCTAATCTAAGCAGGAGGATTTTATGTGCTCATACCACGGGAACATTCAGAGCACATCTAACACAAGAACAGTTTCACAAAATAAACTGGTGTAGTTTTAAATGTACCAGTACAGCTTTTCAATGAAATGCATCTTGATTAGGCATAATTGTGAAACAGATTGTATGGATGAAGTATATTTTTATGTTACTGTAAGCAAAATCTGACTTGGAAAATAACAGTTCAAATTTTATAATTTATTTTAAATTATATTTACAACTAGCATAGCCCTACAAATACTATGTATAGATTAGACCTTACTTTTTTTTTTTTTTTCCTATAGTGTTGGAGATCATAAAAATGAACAAACTACATAGATTTGTTTGTGTTTTTTTTTTGTTGTTGTTTATTTTGTAATTTCAAGAAAATATTGTATTTGTGAAACCAATTATCTTTCTAAAAAGTCTTCATTTTTTTATTTCTTTAAGATTATTAATTTTTTTTTTTTTTTCTCCACCCCCCTTATTTTTTTTTTTTTTTTTTTTTTTTTTTTTTTTTCTCATGGGATGCAATAAAGAGTTTTGGATTCTTCCTCTTGCTTCTTTTTTTTTTTTTTAGGCTGATGGACTTGGAATACATTCTCAGGTTGGAAACATCCAAAGAAAAAACTCTGAAACCTTCAAGGAAAGAGAAACTAATTCTGCTCTTCCAGAGGTTTAAAAATATATAAGAATTACAAAAAGTTATATTATGAATGTTATAAAATTACTACTCTGTCTGTATCTTCTCTTAAATCAGAAAAGCTTTTAAATAACTCTTGAATGGTTTAGAATGTTCTGGAAGAAGAAAACAAAAATGAAGAAAGGAATAAAGGGGAAAAAAAGGAAAGGAAAGAAGTGAAAGGTTGCAAAATAAACTCACACATTTTGACAGTACTCAACTCACTAAATGACAGAAAGGAAAATATGAAGAAAACAAGATATCAAAATTGAAAAAAAATCAAACTATCTGAAAAGCACATTTTTGTGAAAAAAATCTACACACTTTCCTTTATTAACCATTTTAAGAGAACCATCTTCTAAACTTATATCCCCCCCCAAAAAAAAATTGACCACATATATCCATAAATAACTCCATATATCCAAATATATCACATATATATATACACCGCATATATACCACATATATCCATAAATAAGCTCCTAAGAACATCTCAAAATTCTGTGTCTTATGTCCCTTGGCCTTTCATACAAGGTGAATGGAGCTAACTCTTTTGTAGCCAAGTGTTCTTCCATATAAGACTCGTTTTGATGGGGGAGGACAGAGAGATAAAACATATGGAAAACAGTACCTGAATGTAACAAGCCCTGGTACACTCTGGGTTAAAACAAATGACCATGAACAAACAGGCTTGGGGTAGGCTTGGGGTGGCTGCTGTCAGGGGGTCCTGGGAAGTCATTTACCAAGTTCCAGATTTCTTTGTTCCCAGGAAGGGCTCTGGTAGAGATTCTCTGGTTAGTATTAGCTAGCTGGCTACTTGAGTGTGGAGAATTTCAGATCAGATATTCCATCCTGGATGAAGAAAATGGTGTTTACTTTTTAATGGATATTGAGACAATAACAGCATCAAAATTACTTCACTACAAAACCTTTATCAGTTCTCCATTAAAAGCACTCAATTTGTAAAAGGAAAGAAATCCATCCTATCATGATTAACCTACACCTTGATCCCTAAAGTATCTTCACCAAGGTTGTCATTTACAACTACAATAAACCTGACCCAAAAACATGCAGACAGCCTTGAGCTACAAATCTAGCACTGCTATAAGATATCCTGCTTCTCCAGATTTGCCCTGTGGCAGAAGACTGATGGCAAGTATTCAGAGGCATTAAAGTATAGCTGAGACAGCATTACCTTTGCAAGACAAATTCTTTGGTGACTTCTAAGAGTTTTCTAAATGTTATTGAACTCTTGGGAAGTTCTTTTTTATTTTTTAATTTTAATTTCAATTTTATTTTTTTTAATGAAATGTCAAAGGTGAAATATCCCCAAAGGGTATCTTAGTCCCCTTCTAAAACCACCCTCCAAAACTGGTTGCCATTATCATTTTCTGGGAAAAAACAGGGTTGAGTTCATCATCAATGTAAATCCATTCACTCCTTTAAATAAATACCCTTGTATTAACTAGACAACTAATATCTGAATTAAACTCAAGAACACAACACTGCAGAAAAGGTGTTGTGAGCACAACATTAGAGACAAAAATGCCATGTGTACCATGGGATCCCCTTTCATGTGTAAAGTGTGCATACTTGTAAGTTACATGTAAAAATGGTTTGAGTGCTCAGAAGCAGATTTGAAAGGAAGTCAGTATCTAGTCTGCATAACCTAGTCTGGATTTTCAGTCCTGTGGAAGGAGAATGAAAGCAGGGCTTTCAGATACAGCCAGAAATGTTAAGAGTGATGTTCATACTCCATAGCCAAGGTTAAATGAGTATGCATTAGCCTGGAAAACATGAGAGGCAAGATGGAATCTTCCAGACCCTGCACAAGTCCATCCCTGCCTACACCCCCACTCTTAATTCCTCTTATTCTTAATTTCCATTATTAATCCAGTGCCTCTGGCATTACTGCTTCCTTGGTAACTCCCTCTGCCTCCACTTCCCAGCTGCTCCTTGTACATGAAACTCATTCTAGCTCATGGACAGGGAAAGGCAGACACCCTCTTTTCATCTTAATCCCTTCTAAAATACACACCGCCTTTTACTGAGCCTGCCAATGCAATCAGAAGTGGAGCTACACAACTAATAAAAATAATTACCAAGCTTTGATGATCATCCAGATAGTTTTTTGTCTGTTTTCTCTCTTCATTAACATAGTAAGTCTTATATGACTGAATTTCATTTTCTCTGCTTGCTATCAGCACTTAAAAAATAATCTCGTTGATAAAAACATCCAAAGCTGTACACAGAAGGGCTTTTCTCATGTGTAATCTCAATCTCACCCATGCAGGATTTCTTGCAGTGCATATGCAGACTATGCAATGTCACAATAGTTAAATTTGAACAAAATTATTTACCTGTAAAGAATCAGAAGAACCTTTGAAGTTTCAAAACATTAAAATACAGGCTATAGTTTGCATAGCCATTTTCCCATACTTAAAATCCTTTCACAAAAAACACTGATGAGCAAGGAAGCCTATCTCTGTATATATGTAACTGAGGTTTCCTTGTGCTTTCAGAACAAGCCAGGTAGAATTCACAGAAGAAATCCTTCTGTAGAGTCCTACCACTTCTGCAACACAATCATCTTCTAGTGCCATCTAGCAGCCACTTGAGATACCCACATCAGTGATGACAACTTTTTTCACCCCATGGTTTTTGTAGCTCCTACAACACATCCTGCCTTCCTCTTTCATTTAAAATCTCTTTTTAATTCAAAGTCCAGTTCTCAAAAGGTGAGACAGGCCTGAGTAGTCTTCCAAGAGCTATGGAAGATCCATGCTGCTGCAGAATATTTCTCTCAGCAGCATTCTCATGCTTGTGTTATCTCTTTGGGGGATTTTTGAGTCACTGTGGGATGAACACAGGTCTTGAACACCTCTTCTAACCTCCTCCAGAATGGTGTTTCACAGCTGACAGAAACAAAGTGGCTAACAGCTACCTCAAGGACTTCAGAGTAAAAGAACTTTCAAGTTTGTAAATACCTCAAACCCCACTTTCACGTGCTGTTGGCTAACTCCTGTTTTCCCCACTGACTTAAAATCACAGAATCATAGAATGGTTTGGTTTGGAAGTAGCTAGCTGGCTAGCTACATTTAATTCCAATCCCCTTCCATGGGCAGAAACACCTCCCACCAGACCAGATTGCTGAAAGCCCCACCCAACCTGGCCTTCAACACCTCCATGGACTGGGTACCCACAGCTTCTCTGGGCAACCTGTGCCAGTGCCTCACCACTCTCTGAGTGAAGAATTACTTCCTAGTGTCTAATCCAACTCTGCTCTCTTTCAATTTAAACCCATTTCCCCTTGTCCTTTCACTCCACTCCCTGAAAAAGAGTCCCTCCCCAGCATTCCTGTAACCCCCTGTAGGTACTAGAAGGCCACAGTGAGGTCTCCCTGGAGCCTTCTCTTCTCCCCAGGACTGAACAACCCCAGCTCCCTCAGCCTGTCTTTATAGGAAAGGTGTTCCAAACCCTTGATCATCTTTGTGGCCCTCCTCTTACTTCCATGTCCTTCTTATGCTGGGAGCCCCAGAGCTGAACACGGCGCTCCAAGTACAGTCTCATGAGCACAGAGCAGATAAGAAGAATCACTTCTCTCGACCTGCTGGTCACAATTCTTTTGATGCAGCCCAGGATACGGATGGCTTTCTGGACTGCAAGCACACATTGCTGGCTCATGTTGAGTTTCACATCCAACAATACCCCCCGGTTCTTCCCACCAGGACTTCCTTGGCCAAGGTATAATATATTCATTACATAAAAAGCAGTTAGAGAATAAGAGATAAACAATTTTGCTGTTGTTGTTTTTTTCTGTTATTCAATATCATGTGCCATTTTCCCAGTAAGAAAACCTCCTTATTTAATAGCTCATAACTGGGTAAATGTCTGTCCAAGTTATGTTGACTCACTACAGTTCAAAGGAGATTTTCTGTAATTTTATTTATGAGGAAAGAAAGTGACTTTTTTTTAAAACCCTGAGAATAATTAGCTATTGATCAGCCCTTCAGTTAATAAAATATAAAATTGTTTCAAGATCCTGTGTTGTCCAAGTCTTTCTCCCCAAACAGCTTTTTTTCATCAAAATATTGATGACCTCTAACAGAAAGCTAGGCTGAACTGGAATTATTTTTGTGCTGAATAAGCAAATCAAATTAATCTCATAAGCCTGACAAAATTGACTTTCAAATAAAGGCAATTAACATATTGACTTTTAAAAATTTCTTACATTCTCTCCTACTGCAAGAAATGGCTTCAGTTAAGTCGTAAGGAGGCTGTGGTCTTTTAAGGAAGAATCTACCATCCTTACAGAACCTGAGGCAAATGTGCTGCGATGCACATCAACAGTGAAGAGACCTGGTAGAAGAAAAGAGAGGGACAGAAGAGAGAGAAAATGGACCATGATTCTCCTGGTTGCCAGCAGGGTGGAGGCAACACCTGGGAGGACAGGGAGGCTGCTGGCAGATCTGGGACTGCCTTGTTGCTCTGTAATATGTCCCTGTTTTATAAAGCAAGGAGTCAATTTGTCCAGTCACCACGGCTGGAATTCCCCATGGAAAATGTGGCCAAATGGCTGGCAAGGGAGGGGTGGAGGATGAGGCAAGAGTTTTGTCAGAATCACTCCTCCACATCTCAGTGTAGGATGTGCCTTCCATGGAGCTGTCCTCCAAGTACCAAATGCCCTGAGCTAAAATCAGCCTAATTAAAAGAGTTGGCAATTTAATAGATGAAACACTCTACAAACTGGTATTTAAATGGCTAGAATGAAAGATTTAGTGTAAGAGTGTATTCTCCCTCAGAAGAAAAAACAAACTACCCTACCAACAAAATAAGCAAACCAAAATTTGCAACTCTGTTCAAAGTGTTTAGAGAAATGAAAAAGATTCGTACTCATGAAATCAGGATCAGATCCAAACCCACTGACTGCCTTGGCATTTCTGCTTAGGTCTGAATAGGCCAAGATCAAGTAAAAATCCCTAAGAGTATAGAACATTGGTAGATAAATTATTTTAACCAAAAAGCCACCAGGTCAACATAATGAAAAATATCAATGTTGCTTTCCTGATCATAATTTTTGCCTGTCATCCAGTTACCATAAATAGAACTTTAATAAAATTTCAATTCAGAGTTTATTCAATGAATTCTTTATATATGTTCTGAAACCAAATCAAGCTGATTTGTGCCATCTACTGGTAAAGAAAGGTTTTCTGAATCCTAAATACTTTAGATCTACTACAGAGATACAATTTATTTTAAAACAGTTTACTATTGACCCTACACAAATATTAGTTCATTGCATGCAATCCTATATATGATCTGTCTGATAAAGAAAACCCTATTCACATTGTCTGAGGATGATCAGTAGCATTATATAGGACAAATTAATCCATCAACAGCTTTAATTACAGTGATGATTTTATTGTGATTTTACTAAAATATCTCAAAGGCACATTTTTAAAACCAAAACTTTCATATAGTAAGCTTGAAAGTTTTGGGTGCATGGTAAAACTTATGTCTTAGCTTTCAGTGCCTTTCTGCTTATGAAATATAATGTTCATTTTGTTACAGCTGCAGGCACACTCACATCTGAGTTACCTGTTTAACATGGAACCCTTACTCTGTTTACAACAACGCAAAGTGCGTGCTGCTCCTTTTGTACAAGGCACTGGTAAGACCTCACACTGAAACACGGTGGTCAGACCTGATTATTCATAGCCAAAAAGTAAGAACTCAAACTGCGACCAGCTCGTTCAGGGAAGGGAGTCTCTGGAGAGTGGAGACGCCCTTACAAGAGAAAACCCCAAAGAACTTAGCTTGTACAGTGCAGCAGAATGAATAGATGGGACAAGCTATCTCCTGCATCAAGGGGCTGAAGTGAAGGAGAGTTTTTTTCAGCTTCAGGACAGTGTTGGCAAAAGAATAAATGGGCGTCAGCTCACCATGAATATATTTAGGTTGGAAATTAGAAGGCTTCAAACCATCAGAAGAAAGAGGTTCTGTGACAGCCAGCCAAGGGGAGCTGTGGGGGCAAACTAGTTTTAAGATAGATCTTGGTAACTAAATGAAAGGGATTATGAAACATGGACATCTACAGCAGTAGGAAACTGTCTTTAATGACCCAGGAAACCCTTTCTGGTCCTCTGTTCCCACATTTCCCAGAATGTTCCTCTTTGACTTCAACATGGTGCCCAGTTTCTGACAGGAGCAGATTTAGCTGCCTGTCAGGAGACTCCAAATTACCAAAGAGTTCTGTCGATCTCAAACCCTCTCATTAGTTGGGATATGATTTGGTAGGAGTGGCCAATTGCCTTTTGTCTCTAAATCCTATGTTGCATTTGTCAGATCTGCCTTCTAAAGCTTTTAAACATAGTTTGCATTCATTTTTATTGTAGGCTGCAGGCAACTGGTACATTAAAAGTGAATTAAGCAAAACCAACCACTTTTAAGTACAATAGCCAAGGGATCAAGTAAGATGTAATTATCGGTTCAACAGATATGTTTAACAAAATCACCATAACACAAAAAAAAAGGGGGGGAGGGAGGGGTATTAAATTTGGGGTATTCTTCAATATATGAAACATTAAAAAGGCTAATACATGACTCAGTATCTGCAGACATTGGTTAGTTACTGTTAAACACCAATGACATGCTGTTTAAAAATATTGAGCCCCCAAATTTTCAGCTATAAATTAATACAAACAGCAAAAAAAATAGAAAAAATAAAAAGTCCTATATGTCTCAAACTGAGCTGTAAAAAGTGTTAAGTACTTTTTGAAAATTTAATTCTAAAGTAAACATAAAATTAAGGTTATCAGCTGATACTGTTAAAAACAGTCCTCTACCTTTCTCTCTCTGCTTGCTGTTTTACCCTGTCCAGCTGTTGCTGAGACAATTTGAGTATAATAAAGTAGCAGTGTAGTGTTCAGGAAGTGATATGGAAGTGTGCATGCTTGTGAGTCAGTGTATAAAGGGCAGAAAAAACACAACATGTGCAACTCCCCAGGCACTGCTGGAATTCTGCACCTCCTGCTGCCTATGATTAAGAACACTGCACAAGGTTTTTATGAGGATCCTCTGAGAACCATTTCATTTTACTTTCCTGAAGTAGGAAAATGTCAAAGTTCTTGAACTGCTTCATTCAGATGTCCAAATGAATCATATTTAATTCTAAAAAAGTAGAAATAAAAGAAAGCCAGGACCTCATACAATTTCAAATTGCATTTTGCTGATCTTCCCTGTTTTGGAAGGATTTGCTGTTTGGAAATGTTTAGCCTGGTTGGACTCTATTCTACAGCCAGAAAATACTGAAAGAACAATCAATCAGACGTCTCAAAATACATTCCTCTGGCATTCCTCTGTTGTGCCTGGCTATACTTTCCATACAGAGTTGAATCATTTGGGAAAGAAGAGGAACTATGTAAAACCAGCTGTAGAGGATGTCCTCTGCCAATATCTCTATTATATGGTTATGCAGACTAACTTCTCACCTGACTAAAGTGAGTGAGGTCAAGAAATTTCCATTGAGCACAGTGGGAAATGTACTACAGGCAGAATATGCATCATAACATTTACCTTTTTAACCAAAGGTGAGTGCCTTCCCCACTGCTGCCCCAGGGCAACAAAAGGATTGAACACATTAATGATGGCTTGGTCCTAGCCCCTGGAGAATACCCCTGGGAAACAAAGTAGATGTA
The DNA here is from genome assembly GCA_011075105.1 of Heteronetta atricapilla. Taxonomy (NCBI): domain Eukaryota; kingdom Metazoa; phylum Chordata; class Aves; order Anseriformes; family Anatidae; genus Heteronetta; species Heteronetta atricapilla. The sequence goes on from CM021735.1 coordinate 49,035,664, forward strand.
TCTTTCTATTTTGATTAATTAATTCCTCCCTCCGTTACATGAACTGCAAAAATCTTCAGTATGTCAGCTTTCCTTCCTGCTGGGTTTCTACTTCCAACCCTTCAGACTCAAAAAAAGGTGCCATTGGGAAATATAATGTAGGCAACAACCAGGCTGTAAGAGTGCTCCCAAATGGGTTTTCAAAACGGTTCTACAACTCTGCCTGTTTTCCTCCACTAATGCAGGTGTACAATATGCCATTACCATACAGCTGTTGATTATGTATGTTCTCAGGCAAGATCTAAACTTTTTGCATTAGGGTATAACATCATCTAAACATCAAGTAAAAATGTCTCATGATGTACAGTTTCTTCAGATAGCCACTCCACTGACATTAGTTTGGCTAGCTGACTGATATCAATCTGGACTTAGCTTTTCTTCTTGTTTCTTTTTTTAATTGTTATCAGACCAACTTCTGTCAAGGGTCTACAGCTTCCTCAAAAAAAACCTGTATTTAAGAAGGAATAAAATCTTTTTTTCCACTTGTTTCTTTCCCATTCCAGCCCTCTAGTTGCTCTTAAAAAATAAGCAGCAAGGTGTTGAAAAGAGACCATGCTGCAGTATGCTCACATTTAAATACACACTCATTTGGAACTGTTTGCAAGACTGAGCCTAATAAGCCATGTGGCTAAGATTCCAGTCTTTCCAATAACAGCAGGTTATGCCTCTTCCCTCAAGAGGTTCCAGATTTCAAACATAGGATGTCAGATTCCCAACATGGAAACATGTGCCTTTTTTCACTTGCCTAATCACTGATTCTCCTCTTTTTCCTCCTTCAGAAACTGTTTCTTTTTCTACTAAACACTCCATAGCATCATTATTTTTTATATTTTTTTCTACTGAAAATTCATTAGGGGATGAGATTCTGGAATATAATTCACCTATTTCATTGTACTTTTTATATTGTTAGTTTTTGCTTGTTTGTTTGTTTTTCACATTAGCATGCAAACACTTTATGGCATCATTCCCAACTTCATTTGATTTTTCTTCCTCAGATAAGATGTTGCTGATCGAGGGTAGTTTTCTTGGTCTTTAATACTACAGTGACCTAGAAGACTGATTGTTCCCTTTGCAAACTGCGTTGTGCCATGGATTTGCTTGTAGATCTTATGATTTGCAAAATCAATAAAAGAAACATACAGCTGTGATCTTCCTATATAATACATGCAATAATTTTAACTTAAGGCAGGGTAATTGCTAGTTGATACATATTTAAACCATTAGTTTCCCTCCCACACTGTGATCACAGTAACAGCAGCTTTCCACTTTATAGCTTGTGTGCTTTTTTTTTTTTTTTTTACTTCCATGGAATTGCAAAAACTGGCAAGTGTATGGTATTTTTCTTTTTTTTTGTTGTGAAAGAAACTCCAGAAGTTGCATGGTACAGGAAGTTTTCTAACATCTTAGATGGTAACCTTCCATCTTTATTCCACTCCTAAATTAATGTTTACCATTAATTCAAATACATTTTTTTTCACTTCAAATATTAAGACCCTGTAATCTTAGGGTGTGAACAAAGGAACAAAACCGAGTTATCGCAGTTTAACAATTTACCATTCATCATCTCAGCTATGCTACCTCATCTTGTGCTTCTAGCTCTTTACTTATATAAGGAAACACTTGCTAGCTCATCAGCAATAGTTCTGGATACTTGCTTTTGCAGCTCTTTATAGTATCAAAAATGAAACAAATCACAGATTCTGGAAAATCACAAAAAGAGAAGAGAGACTATAAAGAGAATGTTGCAATGATAAAACCACTCCAAACTGTTCAGCAGCAGAAAATGCCTACACAGTACACCCTCTTTTTCCAGTAGACACAAACTTCCTAATGGAAAGGAAGCCATCCCTTCAGATGGTATGTATTCTGATCCTTTGCCACTATAACCATTGAATGCACCCACAATGATTTTTCAGGAAGAAAATGTTTTGCTGCCCTGACTCTGAACACCGTGTAGATGAAAATGTACATATGCACAGTAAGAAATATTCACTGCATAATGTCAGTATTCCTGATGTGAGCAGGGTACTTTGGGGATTGTTTCTTAGGCAAACCACTCTTAGTATTTATTCACCTTTGACAATCTAAGAATATTTCTGCCTGCAGAGAGATAAAACTATAAAAAACAAACTCTATAAAAAAGCACTATAACAGCTCCACAGACATAGGTTAAAAGTTCCCTTTAGCTTATTCCAACTAGCTGGGCAGTCCGTACTTATAAAGTGCATGAAGCATGAAGCATTTGTATTATTTGTACGTGAAGTAACATTGATTGGAGTAAGTGGAAGTCGGGATTCCTCTCAATGAGACGTTTGCTTGATGGCAATTTCTATAAACAAACTTAATATGGACCTGAAAGTTATAAAATTCCGTAGTTGCACATGTTCTCAGGCCATTATTTAAATGGGCAGAAACCCAGCTGGAGTATGAATGTATGGTAAGGCAGTTCACCACATGGAGCTACAGAACTTTACAAAGCAAGACCCTCATTTCCAAATTCATATCTGGTTGAGTATTACTATTGAAGAGACAGTCAAAACTTATGGATCAGGCTCCAGATAATTATTTTCAAGTAATTTGGTTAGCTTCTACTTCTGATCTCCAGCCAAATACATGAGCAGCACAAATTCATTGGTGTGGGGAGTTTGATGGATAAGATTCTTAATTATCCAAAGAAAGGGCTTTTACACAGGCACTGCTTATTTACATAATGTTCAGTCAACACCAAAGTATAAAACACTTGTACTGTAATATGCTATTTAGACTGGTGTGCTGAGTTGCAGCCATCTTCCCCTGTAGCCACAGTATCTGCACAGTGTTTGCAGTCACCAGTTTGAAGCACATAAGGGTGCACAGCACTCCCGTCTAGGCAGACTGCAAAAACAGATACAGCTGGGAGCTTGATGACTGGATTCTGACTAGGTTCTCTTCAGATTGTTTACCACTGCAGAAATCTTAGAACTGCACACTTCTTCTGCATAAGAAACAAAATATACACCTCACACAACTATACTCAATTTGAGTAAAAATGCTTTAATGATAATGCAGATATTTTCATTCAGGCCAGAAAAAAAATTTTAAAAAAAGTAGTGGTAGGGAAGATAAAATGAGAATCCAAAGTCTGTGTGGGAACTAACTGCTTCAAATGGAGGGATTTTATTGACAGCATCATGTGAAACAACAACATTTTATACAATGACAGGTCTGAAGTAGTGTGTTGATGGATGGAAATGTGACAGAACTGTTTTTTGCCTGAAACATGGCTGAAGCTCACAAAAATCCAATGGATTTTTTTTTTTCTCCTATATGCATATGAAAATTCAGCAGGAATATATGAACTGCAAAAATGCTGGGATAGCATTATTTGTCTTCACTCACCTTGAAACCTATGTTTGAAAGATGCAGTAATTCCCTCCCAAATACTGGATTTTTAAAAAATGTTGTTGCTTTTTCCATTTATTTCCCATTTTCTTCTATATGAACATACTATCTAAGACCACACATGATCCCTTTTTCCAATATATGGACAAAATTGAAACTAGTTATTCAGAACCATTTATCAACATCAATACCATTTATTGCAATAGACATGTTAAATCTCACAATACTGGATGGGATTTGGGGGAAAAGCCCACTCAGTTTCACCCAATAAGCTACTTCTACCTTCAGTTAATGGAAATATAACTCAGGGCAAACTTTAGTCCACATGTTAGCTCTGAGACTATTTGGGGAAACTCCTTTCCTCAGTATTCAAGACCTTCTTATGGTTTGTGGAAGAACATTTATAGTACAGTTGATAAACAAATGACACAGAAAGTACCTGCTGTGGTGGAAGACCCAGCATAGCAGCTTTTTTTTGAGAGTGTTTATTCAACAGAGTCTGTGAGAATTGTTAACTGTCAGCCTCATTTAACGGGGGGGGGGGGGCCCCCCCCCCCCCTCGGAGGGAAGATTGTTCTAGGGGTAGGGGAATACTCTTCTGCCCAGAGAGAAACTTATTTCTGCCCAGTCAGAAACTCCTGCCTGATACATATTTTATGCCTCCATAGCACTTCCATCTCTTCCCTTATATGTAACTTAGAGGTGTTTCCATTAAGTTACAGAAGTATTTTCAGGTTTAATTCACATGTCTGCAGGAGCAGACAGCCATGAAGAGAATGTTTTGTGCAATGATAAATAAAAGCACAGAGCAGAGCAGTGGCTGCCAACAGTAAATGCAAGTTGACAGACTTGTCGGCACTTAAAAGAGCTGGGCAGTTAACTTTGTGTTTGCATTCCCTATGTCAAAAAGGGAAGGACAAAATGTATCCTGAAAAAGGGTATGATACACAAAAACTCACAATTTGCTAGACAGGTGCAGTGCCATCAGGCTTAATCCTGTTAACACTGGCCAAGACAGAAGGAAAATCTCTTGTTGACTCTGGTTCCACCTTCTCTAGTCATCCATAGCTATGCTAATAGTCATGGGAAACATCTGGCTTGCTGTTGTAGAAGTACAACAGAAGGTGAAGGATCATAGCGAGCCCTCAAGACAGTATGCAGAGGCAGCCAGAATCTAGTCCATCATTTTCAAGATTCCTAACCAAGAGGGAAAGGGGCACAGGACACGAATTCTGGAGATCACAAAGTTTTTACACTGAAAAGATCATGTAGGAGTAAAAAATACAAGGACAAAGGACAGCATGAATTTCTGGCATGGAAAAACGTTCATTCAATTGCAAATTGATCTATATGCATTTAGAGACATATATGGGGTTTGGAACCAAATAGAAAAATACAAAGCAAATGAGTATATGCAGAACTGAAAGGTAAGTCAAAAGAAATTGCTTCCATATAAATACATAGATCAGAAGCCCATCAGCAGCCTTCCTGCATTAGAAATCAAGAGGCTACTTAGTAGCTGCCAACAAAATGGTAGGTGGGAGCTTGCCAAAGAGAGCCAAGTGCTGTTGCTGGAAAAAATCTTTCATGACTGAGCTTGGCATGTATGTCTGAGTCTGCCATTCAGGGAGCAAGATAGACTAGCTAAACTGCACACTTTTCATTGACCACAATTAACATGAATACATTTAAAAAAAAGAATGTGAATGCAGGCTATCAGAAGCCCTGCATTTCATCTGCATGCACCTGGGTCTGTAGTTTAAGCACTATCAGGGTAACACCCAAGCAAATGAACTGAGAGTTATAGAGCAAACCAGAACTCAGGCCAACAAGCTATGTGACACAGCAGTGCCAAATCCTCCTTTTGAGGAACATGTTTCATCTGGGAACTTGCAAATAGTGATACAGACATGTAATCATACAGGATCAGAATGGTCTCTCCCCTGGTACCTGGGGAAGATACTGACTGATAACCCAGACTTGGAGCCTCTGCTTGTTGTGGGCTGCTACAGATGCAGGTTTGGCTTCAGAGGTGGGCACATGGTAGTCACCACCCAGGGTTCTACATCTCATTCTTAGTGCAGGGGCTGCTGGAGCACAGATAACAGTGAGAGTTCCAGCCGTGGAGAGAGAAATGCTTTTTTATTATATGAGATTGGGATGAGGAGTAAATTCTAGGTACTTGGAAGTTTTCTTTCTCAGAGCTATATACATAATCTTCTAAACTATGCAATAATTTGAAACAACCTAGTTTTAAAAGTCTGAAATACCAAGAACATCCCTCAATTTTATTTCGTTTGTACTGTTTAAAAGAACTGTCTGCACAGCTGATATGGTTGATATTCCTGTATCAACTTCTCTGTTCACATTCCCTAACATGGATGGAAATAAAAGTAACCAAAATAATTTCTAAAGACACAACACAATAGCTTGAGGCAAAATGACAAAGACTTGAAACCTATTCCCTGGATAAAGAGGTTTAATTGGAATCACATGAAATAGATATTGCTCTAGACTTAAAATCCTTGAGATGCATGTAATGAAACATGGGTCATTTAGACATAAGAACAGAAGATTGTAGATTAGATCATTGGGGAAAAAATAACCACCTATATGAGGTGCATATACAATATTTATACAATATTTTCAAATGAACTTAACAGGAAAAGTCTTTTTGGCTTGGTCTCACAAGCAAAGCAAATTGAAAATCTCACAGGATATTCTATTTCTTACACTTGTCAAGATCCCTTCCATTCTGAAAGACTAGAATACGGTAATTTCTCTGCCTAGACAGAACAACTTCCACTATTACTAAGAGGAAACAGTCACTTCAGGTTCCCATCTCAGGAACATCAATCTCCAAAATCTATCTCCAAAACAAATTATTCATTCATGACATTCAATAAGCAGTACCTATTTTTCTTGCAAAATGTTCCAGACATGACTTCCAGGTCTCAGCTACCCCCTTCCTGTTGGAAAAAGCTGAAGTCTCTTTTACCTTTTGAAAAGAAATTCCTTCAGAATAGATTACTAGGTTCTGGAAGTCATCTCAAAAAGAGTCCTGAATATTCTTTCCTGGTTCTTTTGACTGTACTCAGGTAGAGTGCCAAGTCTTCACTCAGAAGTTGCTGAAGAACACTCTCAAAGAGAGCCATAAGCAAGTGTTCCAGGAACTGCCCAAGCATGAGTCCAAGAACATTATAATACTTCCAAATAACAAAATTTTTGTCATTCATCTTCACTAGTGTTCTCACTTAAAGAGAGCATAACAGTCGAGATTCATGGGGTTCCTGGCCTAGGCTTGGATGTCGTTTTAAAAACTAGCTTCATTTCAGCTGATTTCTGTTATGAGTTATTTTAAATGATTACCATGAAATAAGGTGCTAAATGGATGCCAGAATATGCCTTAGTTCAATTATATGCCTAATAGTCATCTAAACTTGCTGAAGGTTGGAAAATAGATATGAAAATGAGCCCATATTTTTCCTTTCAAAATTTCCAGGGCCTTTCTTATTCTAAGTGAGCAGATATTACTAGTAAAATACTTCTACTCTAATATTTGGTATAAAAGAGGACAGACATACAACATTGGAATTTTGTTAAAACCACAAATGGTAGAGGCCGGTTGCAGTACAATAGGCAATGGTTTCTAGTCCTCATCATACTGAAGGAAATATTCACACTGATGACCTCATTCTGAATTAAAATAACCAGATCTATGAAATGCAACTTTGTATTCTGTTAAACATGCTGTTCTCATTGGGAGCATTCTAGGTTGACTTAATAGCCTGGCTAAAGAAGAATACACTGTGATGTTTCCCAGACCCACACCAAAGTGACTTTCTCCCTCAAAGCGCTCATATGGCTGAATTGCAAAAAACGAGCAAAGAGGCTTCTCAGCAATGCACTTACACACTTGCTCTAGTACTACTGATACTGGTAGGACTTAACTTTCTGTTTACACCTTTTCTTTTGGACTAAGCTGGAAAGAAGAATTAAAGGAGGCACATGAATGGAATATAGAGGGAAAAAAAAAAAAAAAAAAAAAAAGCAAATCTTTAAAAAGTTGTGTTAACAACTTCATTTTTCATCTTTAAAGCATCTCATAGCATAGACATTTTTAGTCACTGAAACATTGGGTATAGCAGAAAAATATATTACTAATATTTAACATAATGTAGAAGAGAACTGAAAGTGATTTGACTGAGTGACTAAGTTGCTTTGCGAGAACTATGACTAGAATCCAGGATCTACCAATACCTGATACAGTAGTTGTTATTCAGACTCTTCTGTTTTAGTGCTAGCTTGCAGTAGAGAAAACAAAGTAATAGGGCAATATTGTATACATAATCTGGGATAAATTTTCTCTCTAGACCAAGCAACAAATCCTGCTTGGCATAACAGAAAAGAAAAAAAAAAATGGCTGGGCTTCCACTTAATGAGTGATAATTTGAGACAATTTCTCACAAAAGCTGTTTCATTTTCAACTGAAAACAAAAATAAAAAACACGACCAACTAACCAAACAACCACCACCACCACCAACAAAAAAACAACCAGTGTTAACCCAGACAATAAACTTTATTAAACAGAAATAATGAGGGGGAAAAAGTAAGGAAGCAAGATTCAAAACAAGAGAGACTTAAGTAATTCCATGTAGCTAGCACAGTAAGAGTTGTAACTATCTGACAAAAATGAGTTAGCCAGATTATTTACAAATTGTAGGATTAATATTATAAAAATATTCTAAAACTTTCAGAAGAAATCTACAATTATATCACCCACACAGAAATGAAATTCAAACAGAATTTTTTCACTTACCAAGTGTGTTATGTAAATTGCTAAGCACACCATAGACATAAATTCATAACTACCTTAAATTGATCTACCTGCAGGCTACTGCAAAAGGGTCAGTCCCACCCTTTTTGCAGGTCCTATTGCAGTCCTTGTTCATACTTTGTTTCAGCTCTAGCAATGATTCAGTTTCATTGCACATTAGATCATCTCTCTGATCAGATTTGAAACACTTCTCAATTTCCAGTTAAATTCCAGCCTGATGAGCAACTTCTTCCACAACCTCACGAGTTCTAGATGTAAAGGAAGAGGCAGGAGCACAGGGCCAGGGCAAAGGTGGGCATGCACATGGCAAGCAGCATGGCCTTACATCAGCCTAAGATATTTATGAAACACTATGAGTATGAAAACAATGCAGTTACAATGAGAGGAGAGACAGATGTGAAATCATGAAGATCAATTCAAAAATACATCTTAATTGATCTTAATAGCTTCTGACTAAATATACTTTATGTCACTGAAATATTGATGAGTGTTTGTGTATTACTATATTATAGTGGTTTTGGAACTGAGTCAAGGCATTCAGACACATAGTTACTTTACACAGGAGGAGTCTTCTTGAAGTCTTGTTAATGTACTTACAGTACAGTCTGCCTGTCCTGATTTTCATTTCTTCACACAGCTTTGTAAAATCAGTAATAAAGTACTGGTTATTTAAGAGAAACATGAATTAACTTCTAATAAGAGATTCATAAGAATAATCAACCACCTTCTAGTGAGAAAGGCTTTCATCTTTGAGATTAAGCTATTGGAATCTGAAACTGCTGGTTTTAAGAAGATGGGTTTTTCATAAGTTATTTAATATGTATTACTTACAATAACTGTAAGACCTGAGCTGCTAACTAGAAGAGATCATGATTATATTTATGTCACGAAGAAACAAACAAGTCCAGAAGATAAACAGATATGAAATATATATATATATATATGATGACAATCAGTGGGAGATCTGCAACCAACAAACATCTGACTCATTGGCATCAAATCACCCAATGAAGCTTGCATCACAGAGATCCAGCTAGATGACATTTCAAGCCCTGTACTAACCAATCTACTCTCCACCCCACACAGGCAGGACAAGACATCTCCCAACACACTATCAGACTTCTCCACAAACATCACATTTAAAAAGATTGGTTTGCCTTATGAGAGACAAATACCACTGGATTCATTTACTCAGCAACAGAAACAAATTTAATGTAAAATCACATTAAGTTATAGACAAATATAAAATAAACTGTATAAAAATTATATATAATTATATATATATATGTATAAAATATAAACTTAACTGTCTCAGTACTAAAATAACCTACAAAAAGGAAGATGTTTCTAATATTTAATCTCAATTTTCTTTCAGTGTAAACTGATTTACTATTTACTGTTTAAAACAAAATCCATTTAATGTTATCCTTCTTGTTATAATATATAAGAATTGCAACACCTTTCCTGATTATTCTCTTTCCTAGACATGAATAGAGTAAAATCTGAGATTAGATCTTTAATTTATTTAAGAATATTTTTTATTTATTTTATTTTATTTTTTATTTTAAGAATATTTATTATTTATTTTAAGAAAACAACTATTTCTTATTTTTACATATGCCATTCTGCTAAATTTATTCCAGAACTCCTTTTGCTTCTTTTGAAAAGACAACACACACTTGACTTAAATTTAATGAACCGATAATCCCAAGGTCCCTCCTGTTCTACTGTGGCCTATTCTTCTAGGTTTATTATTATATCTCTGTGTAGGATTTTCTCTGTCCAACAAGAAGGATTTTGTGCTTTTCTCACTTGGTTTCAACCTTTTGCGTTGGTTGAGTTGTTTCTTCAAATTATGAGAATTATTCTGCATTCAAATTTTGTTTTCTCCAAGATTATTATTATTTTTTTTGGCTGTGCATCAGATTCATTCTACTGATATCCAAAGCTATAAACTCCGATTTGTCTTGAAGTTCTAGGAAGAGACTGCATTAATAGATGACATTATGGAACAATCTCCCAGCCAGTAAGAAACATTCAAGAACCTAATAAGAACCTAATTCAAATAAAGACTTATGGGCTCCATCACTTTTTCATTTCAAGGAAATGTTGTTTTCATTTCAAGGAAAACAACACACTCCAGATGTGAAAAAATGAAGGACACTTTTAAGTCTACTTAGATGGTAGAAATATAGAATCCACACAGCAAGGAGTTGATGATACGGTAAATCATTTTTATTGTGTATAAGCCACATAACGCAACTCCAAAAAGCTCCCTATCTCCTCATTACCCACATAGGTGCATGACAGCTGAAGACAAAAATTTACATTCAAATGGTAATAGCAGAGAACAAGAGCTGAGACAGGCATGATAAGACACAATGAATTCCTCAAAATATAATTTAGTTTGCACCATAGGCCAATGAAAATGTCCCATCAGCCTCCAATGTAGCAGTTAAACTTTCTGTCCATGGCACTCACAAGAAAAAACGTATCTAATGGATCACAACAATTTATACAGTGGAATATAGCAGTATGAAGAAGTCATGAAGCAAGCACTGGAAATCTATGTCTCTCCTCATCTATAAAACAAATTAAGGAATCTAGTGTGTGTCAGGTCTTGAAGCAGTCACCAAGTCTGTCAGAAAAAAACATTCCTTAATCCTTCAAATGTACAATGGACAAAGAAATAAGAAAACACTTTTTGATATAGCAGTCCAAGCCTTTCATTCCTGAGCAAGTTCTTAAGAGAACTAACCCTAGATCATCTTCAGAATCACTGAACAGATTATGTCCTACATACCACACAATATGGTTTCAAGATCAGGAACTGAAAATGTCATTTTAGTGACAATGAGGTTTTATCTCTTCCTGTAAAGGTATTCAGGATTCAATAAATACATAACTCAGTGTGAAATATTACAGACACATATGAGAAAGACTAGCAGTCCAAGTAACCCTCTCAGAGACACGTAACAACAAATATCAGTAAGCATTTGTTCATCATTAGAGCTACCACTTCCAAAGTTGCATGAGTTCACTCTACTACCAGTCTTCTATACTTGGTAAGAAACTGTTTTTTTGTTTGTTTGTTTGTTTGTTTGTTTGTTTTTCAGAAGCTTCAACTACACAATATATTACTAGGCATCCTATGAACAATACAAGCTACCATAAAAATGTCACACACATCCTCCCTTCTCTTCATGGGCTACATCAGTTTTCTGAAAAAAAAAAAAAATCAAAATATTCATCTTTTACCTTGAAATAACTCCGCTTTCTGGCAATGTAAAATAACAGATTTCAGTTTTAATATGCACATGCTCTAAAAGAAAAATAGATTCTTTATATGTGATTTTTTTTTTTTTAATACTTAGAGTGTTCTGAATTCAAAGTGACTTTTTGAGAAAAGCATTTTGACACACTGCATACAATTCAGCTAAATTGCAAACAAGAACACAGATGCTATTTTGCATGAGGGATGGAACAGAGCAAACAATCTTTATAGGATCAAGATCACATCTGATATACACTAACATTCATCTCAAAGGATCCCGCAAAACAAACAGGTGAGAAGGAAAAGAACAAAGAGACACAGGCTGGGAAATATACAAGAAGAAGGCAAAGAATACCAGCAATAAGCACAGACCTGGAAAATCCATGAAAAGAGTTAGGGAAGAATATAATTACTTTATTTTCAAAAGGAGGAGAACAAAAAAAATCATAGTAAAGTAGCAAATACCCATGGACTTTGTGTCATGTCTTGTAACAAGAATAAACATTTCAGTAAATTAAACAAGTATTAGGGAAAAAAAAAAAAGAAAAAAGAAAATCAACAAGAAAGTGACCTTGGGATTTTTGTCCTACAGAAGGATAACGAGACTGAGAAATTATATGAAAATGTATCTAGGTATTTATGTCAGAAACAACAGTTCCCTAGGATGACACTAAAAAATGTATGAAGAGCATATCACACTTTAGGCCTTAAACAATCTCTTAAATGCTAGTAGGTAAAATAAAATCCAATGATGTGGCAGACAGTACCATTTCTACCTACTATGGGGTGTTCCCCTTGTTCTCTGAAACATCTAGAACTCACTGCTCTCAGATCTATCCCCTTGGAGCAAATGTCTGAGCCAGTATGGTATCTCTGAAAATCATGAACAGACAGATTCATAAAACCATAATGCCAATTTACAATCACATTTAATTCAGCTTTGCAAAAAATGAACACGTAAAGAAAATTTTACTCATGAGTGGTAGCTGTACTTCCTTCTGCTTATGTTAAGTATTCTGCCTATTCCTCTGCAACACTGCAGTTCTCAAAAGGCTCCCTTCTATCTAACTCTAGATGACTTTCTTCTGATACTGCAGATAGTTATCCAAACATTGAGATATATTTATAATAGGAAAGCACGTTAAGAGAGGATCAAAACATGAGTTCCCCAATCCATAGAATTTCTAAATAAGCAATTAAAAGGCATCTGGACCCCAAAAGACTTTGCAACTAAACATGCAGTTCTTAATTAATTCTGAGGATGGTTTTGATTGGAAAATATATATATATATATATATATATATATATATATAGTGACGGGAAATGTACTGTTATTAAAACTTAGTTGATTAATAAAAACATTCTGTTTATTAAAAAATAATAAGATTCTTAAAAAAATGATTTTTTTCTTAAGAAAAAAAAAAGATATTGGATATAGCATATATAGTTTACAATTCATTCTCATCCATATGAAGTTCATTTCCAAATTCACTTTGATACTATGTCTGAACTAGAAAGAGCAGAGGTTAACTAGGAATGAAACAGGAAATGGAACAACAAATAAAAGCTATGAAACAAAACCCTATGTTTTCTGTAATCTGGTCACTAATGGCTTTATGCAGCAGGAACACTATTCATGGGGGAGGTCATGGAAGGCAGCAGACTGTTGTGTATCCAACTCCTGTACCCTGACAACCTACCCAGCAGAAAACTGGCTTGGGTCCAAGGGTCTAACTAGGAAATACAAAAATGCAGTTCTGAAAATACAACCCTTTCAAGCTCCCTGAATTTTGCTGAGTTCAGAAAATTGCTGAATTCTTCTTTTGGACATCTTTTATTTATTTATTATATATATATATATATATATATATATATATTTGGTGCAGAAACAGCTGCAGAAACCTTTTTTTATTACTTCGGAAGTTTATCCCAAAACTAGATTAGAAATGACATATCTGCTTCATCTTGGACCAGAAAGCTTAGAGCAGATTCTTTATAGACATTTCTGGCTACAATTCATGCGCCCACAAACACACGATGCTCATGCATGGTCTCTTGGCTGCCTTTACATATAACCATCTGTTAGGCAGAATCACCCATTCGCAAAACATTTCAACCTGTTTCACAATAGTTTCGGACCCAAGCAAAAGCTGGCTGAGATACGGAATTGTGCTGTTGTCACTTGCAGGAAATATCTTTTGCCTGACTGTAATGCCAATCACACTGATCCCACATATTTCTGTAGATTTTATCACACATAGCAGAACTTACAGCCAAAATGAACAACGAGTGTATAATGGGAAAAGTGCTTTATAGGCACTTGCAGATTCAGTGTTTTATATTAGAATCTGTCTAGTAATGTAGGGAAATTAGGTATAGTGGCCTCAGCTTTTGCTGAAAAATGAACAATGATACTCAGCTAATCTCACCTTCAGCAACATTAGACTTTAAGTTCGACTATTCCAATCTCACATGGTTACAGGCAAAATGAAAATAAACCATGAGCTGTGCAAGGATTTACACAGGACCTGAAAATATATTACATACACATATAGGATGGAACCTTGTTAATGGAGGCATGGGAAATGTACATCAAAGTTAAATGACCTAATGAGACACACAATTATATTTTAGTCCAACTCAACAGCAAATCTGTCTACAAGACTGTTGTTTCTATTTCTTTGAAACAGGTAGATGCAACTCCAGATTTAACAGTGATGCTAAATACCTAATCACTATTAGCATTTATGTCTTCAGCATTTTTCTCTATAAGAAATTTCTCAAACAAGAGATGACAGATATCTGATAAACTTAGATCCATAGGATAGTAAGTGAAATATTTTTTATAATTTCTCTGGGAGAGAGCATTCTTCCCTGTTTTTGGTGAGGTAAAACTTGCAGAGTAAGTTAATACCTTAATTAGACCAAATGGTATAGCTGTAAAAACAACAACAAAAAAGGAATGAATTTTCAGCCCCATTACTGGGTACTTTCAGGATCTGCCTGTAGCACATGCTGATAGCCATCAACTATTATTTTTTACAAAAACTTATAATTCTGGAGACTCACTCTTGTCAGGATTGCCCAAATTTGGTAAAGTATATGGGCATGTGTCTGAAATCTCAGTGCACATTTTGCATGGAAGTTCTATTAGCTTAAAAATGAAAAATAAATTATAAAAAATAGGTAAGTAGGTAGCAGCCATATTCAGACAGCTGATTCTGACAGGGATCAGAGACCCGAGGTAATCCTAAGGCCCAGATCCACCAGTCTGTTTTGTTCTTACAGCAATTTCAGCTGCTTATAAAACCTGCCTAATTTCTTAACAGGAAACGGTGGAATCTTTAAACTGTATATTTCATCCATGACTTTGTTCTGGCCAGTCTCTGGGACACACTTCCTGCCCAAAATCAGTGGTGCCATATCATTTCAGGACCAGGTGGGAAACACGGTGAACAAACTTGTTCTCATCCCATTTGTCTCCAAGCCTGACTTCAGTGAGTTCCTATCAGTAAACAGAATGGATGAACAGTGAATTTGGCCTCAAGCCCAGCCTCCAGGCCATTCTTAAAAGACAGTGAAGACATAGCCACTATGCTTTGCTGGACTGGGGCCAAGGCATTCCGTACTTTGCAGGAGTACCCAGACCTTGAATCAACTTTGAAAATTACCCTGAACTCAAAAACCAGACTCCCTAATATGTCTTAGAAAATGGACTGTTCTATAGGTTATTTGGTGACATAGAAGTCAATATTGTCATGTCTGATGTCAGAATAGTCTTAAGTCATTCGTGTTAAATAGTAGAAACCTACAGAGTCTCAGCTGCCAAAACTCAGATTTTTTTTTTTTTTTATTAAACACAACTCTACATCTTTCATTTGAGCATGCTAATAAGCATCCACTCCAATTCATCAGAAAAAAAATATATATATATAATATTCCTAGTTGCACACATCAGCTTGACATTAATTTTTATTGGAGTTTTTTCCCCATGTATGATATAGTCAGTCTATTCATCTGCACATTTGAAAGTATTGCACTTTTCAGAGTTTGTCATCTGACTTCTTGTAAACTTCTCATTTGGCACTAGATGCAATGACCATGTTGATTAGAGCAATTGTATGACAGGGGGATGGAATTGCTGTCAACTCATTACAAAAATATATAAGACCTCACTTTTAATTACTCACTTAGTAACAGATTAGTTCTTATTGCCTGCCAACAGCATGACCTCTCTCTTTTTCAAGGTCAACGTAAATCAAAAGAAATCAGATGAGCTTGAACTTGTCGTTTATTCACTTCTAACCCTTTCATAAAAAAATCTGTTTAACAAAAAAAGCAAGACTCCATTCAATAAAGAGACCGTTATTAGGGATAAAGAGCCAAATTTCCTGTTTTTTTTTGATTTTTTTTTTATTTTTTTTTTTTTTTCTGAATAGCCTCAAGTAATATTCCAGGAAAAAGGCCTTGATACTATTTTCTTTGTGGAATAAAAAGAAAATCAGCATTAGAAACCTGAGATTGCTTACAGGTTTCAAATACCAGTACAAATAAGGGTTTCCTGGTCCTATGCTTTAAGAATTAATGGTATTAAGCACTACAAAATGACATTTGTCTTGTTTACTTTAGCTGTCTTAATCTGACAAACCACTGCAAGACTTATAAATAGGGTATGAATGTAGCTCTTTTCTGAGATGGCTGGCAAATAGTGCAAAAATGAAAAAAAAAAAAAAGGAAAAAAAAAAAGTATAATTTCACTTTCAAGGGAAATGCTAAATAAATAAAAGTTATTAAATATAATTAAATAGTGCTGGTTTAATGATTAGTTATGACTTTGGGATATGAAAGACTCGGCTGCATCTGTCTGTGTCAGTAATAATGGCTTCAAGGTTTTGCTGTCACTTCAGTGTTCTAGCACCTATATTTTCAGTAATTATAAAATTATCTTTGTGGGCCTTCCAGCCACAAAGAATGTGTTTTACTAGCAGTAGTCTAGAGCAGACTGCTTTAACAAAGAGCTGTGTATTTTTGCAAGTGCCCAGTCAGTTCAGATAAAGGGCAGGTGCCCAAAGGGCTGGACCTCATGACATTTTTGTATTCCCATAAATATTTTCAGTAGGTTTGTCTTTTTATTATTATTAGTAGTAGTAGTATTTGAACAGAAGTGCTTACTATGGCCTATTCCATAACGTGCATAAATTCCATGCTCTGGTAAGTTGTGCTTCATTGCATTCAAACTGACTTCCAGTCTCCATAAAGAAAAAAGCTACGTCAACAGAAATACATACACAGAAGTATTTTGCATTCATAAGTGCCTCAAAGCTGGAACTACATTTGATTAAGCATACACAGAACAGCCTTTACTCAGAGCACTTATTTTGTTGGGCCTTATTGTGGATATCCATGAAGCTAGAAAGAGAAACAAGAGCAATTTCCCAAGCTTAAGTACCATTTTTCATCCATGAGACTGTATGAAGGGCAAATCTGCCTTTGTCCTATGAAGAATACATTCCAGACAGGTAACACTCGATGAGGTAGTTTTAATGTTAAAGAAGACGTAAAA
The DNA here is from genome assembly GCA_011075105.1 of Heteronetta atricapilla. Taxonomy (NCBI): domain Eukaryota; kingdom Metazoa; phylum Chordata; class Aves; order Anseriformes; family Anatidae; genus Heteronetta; species Heteronetta atricapilla. Next base: position 49,052,759 of record CM021735.1, read on the forward strand.
GTTCCCCAAGAAACAATACTAATGATATGCAAAAAAACATTAAGGGATACATTCATATTTATCATCTGAGATACACAATCAATTATTAAGGTACAATACATTCCAAACATAACCTTCTTCAACTCTCTTATTCAGATGACAAACTATTAACAGGACACTTGACTAATTCAGTCATTCATAAATATTTCTGCAGCATGATTTGTGGGTTAATTATAGCAGGAAAATTATAATGACAAATATATAGACAAAGCAATATACATTATTCATATATGCAATAAAAACATCAATTGTATTGTCATGACTTATTGCAGTATAATGTGTATGGCCTTTTTGGCCAGATGATACACCAGATGTTTCCTTTCCTTTAGATTTGAAAAGTTCACATAAAGCAGAAGTCAGGTCCTAAGGGTAAGGGTAGAGTTTAACTCTTTAAAGTTAAATGTGAAAATATTGACAATTAATAAACTGGCAAAGTCCTATAATTCATTTTCTGCTTAAGTGTTATTTTTTCCTGTCCCTATCATTAGCAGAATGCACAAAATGCTCAGAGAGACTGTAGAGAAAGTCTTACTAATGGTTTTGCTTTTCAATTCCTTCCCACCTTTTCTAATTTAAAATAAATTTTATTAAATTTTTAAAGTGTAATAGGATAAGAACATTTAACTATAGGATGCATTACAGGCAGGATTATATCACTTATATAAAGCCATTCTTCTGACCAGAAAACCACCACCACCACCAACAACAAAACAGGGAGATAAAAAGTTACACTTTATTTTTAAGTATCAAAGACGTTTGCTCTGAATGAATTTTGTCTGAAAACAGAAAAATACAAATAAAATATTGCATAGGTATCAACTTATCCCTTATGCTTTCTGTGCTTGGGTCTTCTCATGTATCTCCAACTGATGTTAAAAAAATTATATAAAAAAAAAATGGGATGAGAATTCCAGACAGAAGTATATGAATAAGGAATACATACAAAAAAAAAAAAAAAAAAAAAAAAAAGTACAGGTAAAGAAAAAATACAGGTAAAGAATGAAGGAGTGTGCTGCCAACAGAGTACACAATGCATTCAAATCTTACTGAACCGTTAGACATAGCAAGAATATTGCTGAAGATTTCACTAGAAATAAAACACTTCAACTTTATTTTATTTTTTTTAGTACCCCTCCAGGTCTCTGCTCCCTTCCAATAAAGCAGCAGCGTTTGACTGGACTGGCAAAAAAAAAAAAAAAAAAAAAAAAAAAAAAAAAAAAAATGGCAGTAGCCACCAGTTCTCCCATCAGCTCCACAGAATTTTCATTGAAAGTTTAGCAGTACTCAAGGGCATGGTCCAAACCTGGGCCAGCAGGTGCAAAGGGACTATAAAACCCTGCAACACATAAGGATCCCACCTTTCTTTCCTGCAACAACTACTGACCGCTCAAGAGGGAAGCAGAAACAGTCTTGCACAATTTGAGATTTTATGGTTCTGAAGGGAACCAGGGAGTGTAAACTGCAGTTAGACCTAGTGCATTGTTAAATTTTAAAAAGATAATTCAGAAGGATTTTCTGGGTCTCACTGATGCCTGCATACACCCTTTATAGGCATCCCAGCAGATTTGACTCAAGAGACGGGGAACAGATCAGGCTGTCTTTTCATTTTCAGATGCCATTTGCCTATCCTGAGCCCTAACAAAGTAAAAGCCTGGAAACTGAATAGACCACAATGGAAACTGTATTAACACTGCACTCTGCTGTATGTTATATGCTATACATCCGTTCTATAATTTCTTCTGTGTAACTCTGTTTAACCTTGGGAAATTGTTCGAGCTCTGCTATTAAAATAAAATTAAAAAAAATAAAAAATTTAAAAAGGAAAGAAAGGAATAAAGAATCATGGAGCACATCTGTGCTTGCTTCTTTAGATATCCAGGATGTATCTTCACTCAATAAATGGATGTAGACAGTAGACTGAAGAACTGTGAAAAGAAAACCACAGACCAAAACCATCACTTCAGAACAAGAGGTCTCCTTTGGGATTGTACAGATTGTCCCCCATTAGCTACACAGTCATTTGCAGAAGAGTCTTTGATCATCTTCCTCCATGATCACATTCCAATTGTATTTCTCCTATTATCCCTGTAGTGGATAATGAGATCAATTTTCACTTACATTTTTCAAACTAATAGAAAGGCTTTTTTATATGTCCAGTGTTTTTCATGACAAAGGAAACTTTGAAAAGCAGAAAGAAAAAAAAAAAAATCGCTTTATGCACTCAAAATTAAAGCAGCACGTTTCAAACGCTAGATGGCAGCACAGCAAATATTTTTTTCTTCCCAGAGATGAAAGTTGAAAACTTAGGGGTAATATTTTCAGTCCATCTCTTCACAAAATGGCATGGCAGAATTTTGCTCAACTATAAAACTGTGAGTTCTACACTGGGCACAAGCCGCTTCTCAGCTGATCTGAACAATATGGGTATCTAGAGTTTATCAGCTCTGCCTTCACCAGAAGGAAGTTGTTCAATACCTGGGATAGCACTAGAAGACTGGGAGGAAGCTAGTAAGTACCTACAAATGTAGGTCTAAAGAAATACAAGAAATACGTTGCACATATTGTCCATGTCTTGTCCATGTCTTGGACTGGACCAGAGGGAGATGCTTTTTTACATTTCAGCTTTGCAGTTCCCTATGCTTTCTTTTTCCTGACTATTCAATATGTTTCTTGTAGTCTAGTATACTCCAGCAAGATGCCTGGATTTTTCTGAAATATGCTGAATGCTTATCTGTAAGAGCAAGGTATGGTCATTCCTCGCTCTGACCTAAAAAGAACTCCTCTGGAAACAATTCTGAACTTCAGCCTCATCCTTTAAAGAGTGCATGAGCACCCACACACTCATACATAGACACATGTACAATCTTTTGATTGGTGTTTAGCTTAGCAAATTAATTCCACTGTTCCTGACCTTTTTACAACTGTTGACTTGGTGTTGTAGAGGGTCCCAGAGCATGAACTTGACTGGAAAAAAAAAAAAAAAAAATCTTAAGAAACTGAATGTCTGAGAAACTGAGGAGCAAATGTAACTTAATGTTAGTATATGCAACATTGGCAAGGGAAAGGAGAACAACCACTTTAACACTCATCATGATAGACACAAAGTTGTTATAAAAATTTCATTAGCTCTCTGCTCAGTGACAGTCAAAATGAGAAAAGGGGAAATATCACCATGACCAACCCATAGTGCAGCCTCAGGACACTATGAGCCCTGTCTCTCAAAGACAAAGCAAAATCAGGAAGTGTACAAAATTTATAAAGATTAACACATATATGAAACTGTCTCCATTTGGTGAAGGATCAGCTGGTATACGAGTCTTCAGCTTGGAAAGAAAACAGCTGAGAGAAGATATGGTAGGCAACTTTAAAATCATGAGTGGTATAGAGAATACAAAGACAAAATGATTACATTTCTCGGCATCTTGGAATCAGCAGGCATCTCTGTATTTATCAAACATCTGATTTAAAATGAACAAAACAAAATATTTCTTGACACCATAATCAGCTCTTGTTAACACACAACACTAAGGAGACAAAGTATAAAAGGATTTTAAATGGACTGTCAGGGAAGACAGGACCAGCCATGACCCTAATGAGATGTCCCAGATGCAACCTCCATCTCTTGAAGTTTATAAAATACCAAATACCAGATGCAAGAAATGTCTACTAGGGAAGGACTACTATAAAAATCCCAGTGTTAATAGCTTCCCTTAGTATAAAGGACAAGACCCTGGCCTAGATAGACCATTGGTATTGCATAATAAAGCTGTCCTTGAATGTTATGCTAGAGAAAACAAATGACTTGCACTGCATACAAATCCTACAAATTAAAGATTACAAATGTCTGTACATAATAATAATAATAATAAAACAACCTAAACAATATTGAGTGTGATGTGCCGCATTGACCCATTTTCCTCCCCTGTCATTTCCCTGCCATAGACTCTTCAGCTGGCTTTATATATCAGTACTGGTGATGAATAACTAGAGATATCATCAAAGGCTTCTGAAAGCATTGCCCTTATGAATGTCAGTGGGATATTTTTCTTACATTAAGTAAATAAAAATAAAAGGCTAAAAATAAAAGTGGTTTTTTTTTGTTTTTGTTTTTGTTTTTGTTTTTTTAGTTCCTAATATCCACAATTACAACACACTGTTTGACAAACCACTAAAGGTGGTTTAATGAATGAAGTAGGATGAACTCATTTTCAAAGTAAAATGCATATTTTCCAACTCTTCCAATCAGGTTTGTAGGCTCTTTTTGAACATTTATTGTTTTTTCTTGAATTGCGGTTACCAGAAATTGACTTCATGATCCAGGCGTGATTCCAGGTACCAAAGAGTGAGGTAATAAAACTTTTACATTGTTACTGAATATTCTTCACTCTATACATCCAGGGGTTGTTCTTGTTAGGAACTTCTCTATCCATAGGTGAATTAAGTCATTTCCATAGGCAACAGACTGCTGAAGGAGACAGACAACCATAGTGGTACTAATTTACTACAATAGGACCTTGAAAAATCACTTCTGTTACTGTTGCTATAGCCAAGAAAGGAAACAGGTGCAATGTGGCAAGAACATTGGAATAAAGGCTGGCAACTCACAGCTGATACCATAACTCCCTTAACTTCTGCATCCTTTCTCATGTCCCCCCTCATCCTGCATAAGGTAGCAAGAAAAGAATTGAATCTCACCTCTTCCGACAATATTCACTTGCTCCACATCTTTCTTTGAACTGACTGCAGTTAAGCCAAACTTGACCTCAGTTTGAATAACTGGGTTGTCATTATTCATCCTGCTCCCATTTCTGGTTGGGGTCATTTGGCTCAACAGATATCCACCTACAGCTAAAGAGGCACCTGGGCTACTAGGATAAAAGCTACATAAAGTAGATATGGCTCACTTTCTTTTCTGACAGGTGAATCTATAATTCACCAGAGTAAAATTGCTTGTTTCTTTTCTGTAGCCAAAGCTGAAGGTAATCAAGACTGCAGCTAAAGAATGAGGAAGTGATAAATGGACAGAGCAATATGTACTAACAATAGTCTCATCTTCCAAACAAATGATATAAGTATGAAGTAAAATATTTTTAAATGGTTAAGATGCAAAGACACTAAAATATGTATAGAGGAATTATAACAAAGAATTTAACACAGTGAAACTTTGGTTAGAAAGCTGTACTCTAACAAAGAACTTCTCCAGAGCTAATTCTGCTTGAGAGGAATGGGGAAAAATATAAAGAAGAAGAAGAAGAAGAAGAAGAAGAAGAAGGAGAAGAAGGAGAAGAAGGAGAAGAAGGAGAAGAAGGAGAAGAAGAAGAAGAAGAAGAAGAAGAAGAAGAAGAAGGAGAAGAAGAAGAAGAAGAAGAAGAAGAAGAAGAAGAAGAAGAAGAAGAAGAAGAAGAAGAAGAAGAAGAAG
>CM021735.1:49059429-49096929 GCA_011075105.1 Heteronetta atricapilla
AGAAGGAGAAGGAGAAGGAGAAGGAGAAGGAGAAGGAGAAGGAGAAGTAAAGAAGAATTTGGAAATCAGATACCACCAGATAAGATAACAAACAGTTTAAAAAAAATGTAATGACAATGTAATTAATATAGCTGCATATCAGGAAGTTGGGGTTTTTGTTCATTTATTTTCATGTATTTATTTTTTGCAAGATGAAACTGTATAAGTGATAGGAAGAAGAGGCTGTGCTGTGGGCAAGACACTGTCCATGCTGCACTGAATATAGTAAGTCATCTTAGTTCCTGTTTTGCCTAAAATCTGGCCATATCCACTGATGGAAGAGGAACCCTTCTGCCCAGGAGTTTTTCTACCTGTGTAATGAAAATGATTCCAAACTAAAGCCAGAGAAACATGATATCTGTGGGCCACGGTACCCAGAGGGATTCAAAAGAGGTTTATATTAAATGTTCCAGTTTTGGATTAACTCTGATTTCAAATGTAAGTAACTCTAATGCACCTCATGTGACTCAGTTCATAAGGGTTCCTCCCTGTTTTGACCCAGTTGTTATTGGAGAACTAGTTTTTCAAGCTGTGAAATCCACTTTATAGCAAGCCCTTAAAACCTTGGCAATGCCCTTGAATGACAAATTCAGGCCTTCTCTGAAATACATTTCAACTATGTGACCCTGATTTAAGTTAAAATTCATAGACTGTTAATTAGCATGTGGAACAGGAAGTTCCTAAATAGCTCACCAGGTATGTATTTGGCAGGCAGTACACCAACACTTGAAGTGTGGTTAAAAAAAAACAACACTTTTTTTACATCACTGAAAGTTTAATAAATACTTATTTCTTTAGGGACCTCCTATGTTAATGAAACCTGTCTGCTCTTGTTTGAATCTTTAAAACTTGTGTTAAATAGTAACGCTGAGATAGTGTCTCTGAAATTACACCACTAACAGCAGAGCAAATACACAGCATAAGTGTTTTTTTGTGTCTACTTAACAGCTTTTATGTGTCCATTAAGTGCTTGTTTTCTGTTTTTTTAATCATTCCAGCTCCCATAATAATTAGACGAAAGAGGAAATCACAATCTCAAATGCTACTGTTTCTCTAGTTCTCCAGAGTTAAAAGGAGGAAGCAGGATTAGATGGCTTCCTCAAATGTTTTTTTTTTTTGTTTGTTTTGTTTTTTTCTTTTGCTAATCATGCCAAAATCACATTTCTGTGCACATTAAATAGTCAGATAGCCCATCAAAATATTGTGTTATTTCTTTAGTATCAGGAAGCAATTCCATTTACTGTACTAAGATAACATTCAATGACCTGAACTATTATTTTATCAATGTTATCTTATTCTAAGACCTTTTCCCCTGTCCTCAAAACTTGTTCAGCTACTGGTCCCACAATTTACTAATCTGTCTTTTAGCTTTCCAGCCCTGGAATGACATACTACATGGCAGGGCAGCTTGGCAGCCTGATAACACATACAGCAAAATGCTTGCAGTGCCAAGAGTTGTGTTCCAGGAGAAAGGTTAAAAAGTCTCATGCTGAAAGGAGTTCTGCTTAGACCACTTTCTTTACAGGAGACTTACTTTCCATTTAACATACCTCCCATCCTCAAATCTTTTAACTGGATCATGAATTGCACTTCTGTGTTTCAAGTCAATGTCTGCATACTTTATGCCATCAACCAACCTCCTGAGATGCCTTCCAACCTCAAGATCCTGTGAGTGTTACTTGAAAGAGCCTGCAACATCTTAGTAATGTGGTCATTACTCTTGTTCATTATCCAGTTACATATGTTTATCTCATCATGTGACCCATGCAGATGCATTCATTAGGACACAGGAAATGTAAAAGTCCCCTACCATATAAAACTGCCCCAATGAGAGATAGCACTGCTGGGCTTGGGCACTCAAAAAATTTCTTTTCAATTCTGTTCCCAGCTTTCTATGAGAGTACTGCACTTTTATTGTTTCTTTCAACCAAAACTTCATGCAACAGAAGATTCTGGGAGATTTAGAAATCTAGTCCTTACAATGCCATATTGCTTACAGAATAAATCAAATTCCTATAATCCTATGAGGGGTCTCAAATCTTGGAGATGCAGCTTCATTTACAGGGCCTTTCCTCCAAATGAAACCTGGGAGAAATGCTCAACTCTTACTTCCTACTCCATCAGAAATGTTTCTGCTGGAGTTGTAAGGCTCATGAGGCAGTTAAAGTGAGAGTGGAAGACATTCCAGGAGTGCCAATGGAGAATAAAAGCCTGAAAATAGGCAATAATGGGAGATTTTGTTCCAACAGTTCTACAGTTCTGATTCTTGGCCAAGCCAGCCAAGCCAGCTTTAAGGGGTGTTGGTGGTACCTCATATTTGCTGAATGGAGAATTGCACTTTCAGTCTGAACAAATGCATAAGCCTGCAAGGGTTTTGTTTTTCCAGATTGCTAGAAATCTACACTCTCAATATTTACAGTATACTAATCTTACAATTTTAATACCACATTCTGTTATAGAAGAAAATCTATTGTCAATGTAAAGCTTCAGCTCAAATCTTGATTGTCTACTGTTTTCTGAATTTCCAGCTTCATATCCTAAATGTGTGCTTCATTTAATTTATCCAGATTAGGAGTACATCTGTTCAGTATTTGGCATACAAAATGTTAAGAAGTACACATTGAAGAAATATCCAGACTAAGTTACCGGCCTACGTACAAAAAGGAATTAAACTGAAATTTGAGAACTAATTTCACTTCTCTGATCTGTCCGGCAGATCTTTTCGTTTTTATTGTCTTCTCCAATGCATCCATTCCCATAATGCCAAAGAGGATTTCATATACATAAAGGCAATAATAAGGTAGTGGTGATATCCACCGAGCAGACACAGTACTAATGTCAATGGTCATCTAGCACAGAACAAAAGAAAAGGAAAGTAAGATACTTTTGATGAGTTTTACCCTGCAGGTGGAAGGAAAGAATTTGGCACACATTTCAAAATGATGGGGAGTAGCTAATCCTGTTTTTCAACATATGATTTTCCATTTATTAATATGATTATTCTTTTTATTGAAAAAGTATCTAAACCCTGCAATCCATTTCATTGCCTTATTTCCTCTAGAAACACACTGATGTAAGGCAGTGCCATAGTGGCACGTTAAAGAGGAATACTAGTCCTTCCTGTGGGAAGGCAACTGGAACTTCACATATCAGAATGTCATAATCTCTATTGTAAGCAATATGTTATTTCTTTCACTTCCAGATAAATGACCTAGATATGGAATAGATGGAAAGCAAACAAACAAACAAACAAACAAGAAAACACTACTGACAGGAAGCTTAGAAAAGAAACAAGATTCTGGTGCATGAGCTTCTAAGAAGTACCTTATACTCTGCACAAGAAAGCAGAAACAACATGGGACAATTCATACAATAAAATTCTATTTCTGTGATACATAAATAGAAAAGGGCTCTGTCAATGAAATGAATGATATGGCTATACTGGTTAACTGTGAATACCACTGGTATCTAAATATTTTCAAATGAACATTCTTTCTATAATTGTAAGAAATAACCAACCCTGATGACTGAACGGTCTATCAGATTAATTTCCTAGGTATAGTATGTTAAATTATGAGTTTTAAGAAAAATTTATCAACCTGACACACCTCTCTGAAATGGATGCTTTTCAAAATGAATGGGAAAACATCAACAACCAAAATTGAAACTTTAAAAATAAATAAGTAAATTAATTATGGGAGCACAGTGAACAAGACTTAGGTTATTTTTGGAAGAACATTACAAATATCTCCCCTGTGGAACACATGGTATCTTCAATTTTAATCAATATTCCTTTTGACAACACAATATGGCTTTTAGATTGACTAGCTAATCTATTGGGACAAGCAAATGAATATCTGTTATGATGGTAGAGACGACATAGATGACATCTTCAAAACATCATCACTGCTAGGAAATAGTCTTAACACATACACCATGAGTATTGCCTGGGCAGACACAGCTAGACAAATAGACAAACTTCTAACTGCTTAAGTGAGAAAAATATACAGCGGACTCAATTCTCACACCTTTTCTACTTCTGCCACCACAGTGATTTTAGTATCTCTGTAGAAGCACAACAATGTAAGTTATAGCCCAGCACTTCTACAGACAACTTCACAGCAGTCCTCTGAGCTCCCTGGCAGTAAGCTGTCTTTTGGGGCAATGCCTCCAGGGGTGATTTTCCCACCTTTTCTTGACTGTTCCAGTGAAGAAAAGGGGCATAATAGCTTTCAAAATATTCCTCCTCCAATACTGTTTTCCCTCCCTTCCTATACTGCTTTCTAATTTCAAATACATCCTATTCTGGGAGTCAATGCTGCAGAGATGGTTGAGCTGATTGCCTGCCTCCCCTTCTGACTACAGACAGCATCAGATCCTTTCTATCTAGTGTATCTGTCCTGTCTGGCAATCTCACAATAGCACTGTTCAGCACACTACAGATACGGTCATGACAGGCCAACACAGCTTATCATTGTATTGATGCAGCATTCTCCCTTACCAGAAGTATTAGGAAGTTCACAAGAATATAGATACTCTTAAACTGAACATCAATCAAAATGTAACTAATTCATCGATCTTTCCTAAAGTCAAGCTTTACAAATACCCTTAATAGTAAAATTCAGCCCATGAAAGTAAACAGAACTGAAATGATGTTTCAGTAAAATCCAGGAGCTAGTGACAAGTAAGTATACTGTTACTTGTACTGAATGAAGATGCCAAATGCTAAGGAATAAACAGAGCAAGATCCATCTTTCCCAGATGTGTGTGCAGTGATCAGATGGGGAGCAATGCAACAACTGAGTAGTATGGTGCAATTTCTGCCAGTAGCACCACCACAGTTACAACCTAAGCATTACTGGACATAGGTTATCTTCTCTTGTGTTCATTTTGTCATAGTGTCTGTTTCTGATCCTGAGCCATCCACTGAACAAGCAAACTGCAGAACAAATACTTCACAAAAACTGAGGTACTAATTCAGGCTTGTTGTCTGTTAAGACCTGAAGAAAATTCAACTTTTATCCACCCCACTGAGGATCTACCAAACCTAAACTGTAGAAAACAAAGGCTTCGATCTGTAAATTTTTATTGGCAATATGAACTACCTTAATCGTATCAGTAAATCTATCAAAATATTAGCAGCTGCACAAAGCTCCTCAGCACTTTGAAAACATCAAACCACTCATTTGGGTGTTTACTTAGGTGTGATCTAGATCTTAGATCTGTCTAATAAACAAAAGATAACAGGACAACCCATGACCCAAGTCATTATTAATGCCTGCTCCAGGTCTCACCCCTAAAATCTCTTTCCCTCTTGGTGTAGTTGTCTGAAGTGAACAAGGATTTTTTTATTAAATAATAATAATAATAATAATGTTCAGTAGTGTTTCATCTTAGCATAATGTACATTGTTGGATGGAATAGTTGTTTTAATTTAAAAAAAAAAAAAAAAAAAAAAAAAAAACTTTATTTCAGAACCTCTTTCTGCAAGATAGGACACAGTATCTGTTGATATAGATCTCCAAAACTCCACTCATTCTTTGGATTGCTTAATACAGATGGCTGATAACTATTTGAAAATTCCCATATTTACTAGTCAATGTAAGCCTCAATTCATGTCTAAATATATGCTTGTAAAGGAAAAGTACTTAAGCATGTGTTTAATTCCCAAAGTCCCAGGCTCAAACACTTTCTGCAGTAGATTTGTAACTGTGATTGTCTAAAGAGACTGCTTTCCAGATTTTTTTTTTTTTTTGAATAAAGGCCACAGCTCATTTTAGAAATATGTGCCTGTCTTACCAAAATGAATGGCACACTGTTAGAGCCAGTGCTCCCATACCTCTGTGAAGTCATTACTCTTCAGCAGCACTGGGCTTGCTCCTCACAGCAGCACAGTTACAAGGGAATTTTTTGTGAATTAAAAATCTTCATCTTTCATGTAATCTGTAGTCTTGATTTCATAATTCTGAAATGTGAAAAAAGAAGTCTACATTTCTTAGCTCTCAGATTTCTGTGGATTTCCATGATTCTGGGAAGAAGTACAATTTTATGGAGCTGCACTAGTCATTGCTAATTTAAAGTGAATATAAAAACATATTTCAGAGCTAAATCACCTTTTTCAGAACAAATGTTGCATCATTCTTTAACCATAATTTATATGATTTTTTTATTTTTTTTTACTTACAATAAAAAATCTGCATTAACAGCATAGTTTCTGTTCATCAAAGTTCTAATTTCCATTGGTTTTTTGGTTTTCAGCTCTATAAATCCTAAATGTGCCTTTCATTTAATTTTTCCACACTTAAAGTACATCTGTTCAACATTTGGTTCATGAAATACTAGGAAGTATGCTCTGAAGAAATATTCACTTTACTTGTCAGCCTACAAAGAAAATGCAACAAATCTGTACTAAAGTTTTTCTTTTCAGTAGCTCACTTAACCAGCTAACTCCCACACTTACTAAAAACACATCGGTAATTTACTTGACATGAGGATAGTCCTATACATAAAACATTTATTAAAATATGGATTCCCATTTCTAGAGTGTTAGAATCAGAGAAAGCAATAAAACAATATTATAATGTCTTTAATCTATGTTATGGCAAGGCATGTCAGATTAGAATTTATTTGAATAGATATTTTGTCTTTTCTTACTAGCACTCTCATCATCTTTCTCTTACTTAAAGAGTGTAATATTTTCTTTTTGCAACACTGAACTCTATACTGGGAAAAAGGTGTTCCCACCTATTTCAAAAATCTCCTATTTATATATATATACATATACCTATATATATATATGCCTACTCCTCTCTCATAACTAGAGATAAAGAAGCATTAAACAAAGAGCTAAACTACTTTGCTCTGCTACAACCCAGGAAATAACAGAACAAATGTGTTAAATGGTGGTGGAAACCATACTACTTTCAGATGAATGAGAATGCAAAGTGGCAATAAAAATGCTGTACGCTTCATAACACAAATCATTTCAGCTCCTCAGTGATCTACTCCAAGTTACACCAAAACAAAACAAAACAAATAACAACAACAAGTTTTGACCTGTACTGGTGTAAATTCTGATTTCAAGTGAGTATGACATCAGTATAAGTTTTAGTGGAGTTACTTCTCCAGTTACATGATGGAATAGCAAAGTTCAGCGTCTGGCCCAGGCACTGACTATTCTGCAGGCTGATGTAAGTTAGGTCAGGGTACAAAAACAGCAAACCAAACCTTTATGCACCAGTCAGACCAATAATACCTGCTGACCGATAAAATACAAAAAGTTTTCTCTATAACCATTCTCTACTTTCATTTTGTCTAAAATGTAAGGCTTCTTAAATTGATAAAATAGCAATGCCTCCAAGTGAAAACTGCTTGCTAGCTGTACAAGACACTGAAGTACTCAATAGTAATTTCAACCCATCAGACAGTGAAATAAACCCTAGTATCTTCAGGGAAGGGAAGGGAAGGGAAGGGAAGGGAAGGAAAGGAAAGGAAAGGAAAGGAAAGGCTGCATGAGTACTTAGGGAAACACCATTCTTATTTAACAGTCCTTTATGCAATTTTCTTGATAATAATAAGTAAAAAAAAAAATAAAAATCTACATTTCCTTTTAATTATGCCAGTCTAACATCATATAAAAATAATTGTTTTTTCCCTCCTGGCTGCAAAGCTGTCATAACTGATATATTTTTCTGCATTTTGATGTGCATGTGTAAATGCTCAGAGTGATTCTAGCCTGTATCAGAAGCAGAAAAAATCAAAATAAATTTGAGTAATTTCTGTACAGGTATTAATGAGAATTCCATTGGATTTTGACTGTTTGTTGAAAAGGTAGATTCTGGGCATCAAGGTTTATTTTCTGCATTGAATTTGGCAACATCATAGATTCAACAGATTGATAATTTTCCCTGATCTCCTTTTCCAGTTTTCTTAGCTTCTTAGAATCCCTTATTAAAAGTGCTCAATCCATTTATTAGCTTATAAAAAAACAGGGCTGTTTTGGGATAGAACAGGTTAGAAGTGCTGGAAAGTTAGTGATCTGATCTCCCCAAGTGAAATGAAATTTGCAAACAGCTATTGCTGTTATGGAAGATAATAAGGAGAATGGTTTAGATATGAAGTTATTTTCTATTTTCATAGTATTCCACCAGGTGCTGTATGCTCTGTAACATGGGTTACTCTATTACTGAATTCACCCTTGGGAGGTAATGATAAAAAAAAAAAAAAAATAAACTCTTCTGGAGGGGTTCCACAAAGACAAAGACTCAGGAGTCTATTGATCTGCCTCTTATTTGAAATATCTTTTTATTTGATCCCCAAAAGGTTACACTACTGGCACACTCCCTCAAATAGTGCATCCACTAGACCACTTTATTAGCACAAGTGACCTTATATGCATTAAGACCTAGAGATAGAGATTTCTTTATCATTTCTCACCACAGCCCCAAAGCATACATCTTTTTCCTTATGAGAGTCGTTGTTTCACCACAGTAAACCTTCAACAAACCCTGTACTTATATCCTTAATGAGTCCTAGAACTGTCTGTACTGGCTGAAGTGCTGCATTGTAGAAGAGCATTAAAAGCCGAGAAAAAAGAGCAAAAAGGTATATCCCAAATCCATAATGGTCTGCTTGCATGAGTCCCAGTAAAAATACTGACTTACTTCTGAGAAAGGAAGCCATATGGGCAAACCCTCTGCAACCTAGAAGATATTTAGGTGCTTAGCTCTCCTAATTCTTTCCTGAGGAAAAAAAAAAAAAAAAAAAAAAAAAAAAAAAAGTTTCTGGATGCTGTAATATCTTAAGCAGCTCATACTGAATTTCCACCTGATGTTGCTCTTGTCCAAGAGTTCTTTTCCTTTCAGCCATTCCTACCTGATGCCTTCTATAGCAGCAAGGCCGCCTAGGTGGGAGGTCCACTTAATTTGTTATTCAAACATTGAGAAAGGTATAGGTTCAGTTTAGATATTTGTTGAGTCAACAGTCACACCACTTCATTGAAAGTACAAACATTTTAATGGTCAATATTTAGCCTCATGAAACATAATCTTAGTAATTTTTCAGTGTTCCTTATTGCTTTAATTTTCTGTTACTATTTAGCCCCCAATACCAAAGGTTTCTGGATTACAAATTACCTGAAAACCACAACATTTAATGACATTAGATTAAACTTACAAGATTTTTTCCCTGCAAAGCTAAACATAGTATAAATACTTTTTAAAAAAATTTATTGCACATTTTATGCTTTGAGGAGAACTGAAAGTACATGGTTTCCAACAAGCACACGTGACTCAGACGAATAAAAACTGCAGTTAGGCTTGTAAAAAGCATATTATTTTTAAAGCCCTAACCCAATGTAGCGGAAAAGTCTTGTATGTCTTTACCTCTTTTATAGGAGAATATTAAGTGTAACCCCAACCTTTTATAACAATGTATCATCTGTTTCAAATTGGAAGGAAATCAACTCTCTAATATGGTAAAATAACATATAAGTTAATTTTATAATTGAACTCTCTGGTCTTGGACTGCCTGCAATAAACCTTGACAATCTGAGACACAGGCAAGCTCTGGTATTTTGGAGAGTGGGTTGAATGTTACTAATTATATATAGTTGACTATTTCCACCAGCATAAAGGAAGAGCAGTTGCCTGCTTACTCAACATTCAGTGCAAAAAAAATATAATAATGTCATGGTATCTTTGAGAACTAAAACCTGCAGCAGTCAAGAAATTCTAAGCCCTGGTTCTCATAGTAATTACAGCTCAGCAACATCCTCCCAGCAATATTACAAACTAATTAAAAACTCACCATTAGCATATGCATGGGACAGAACTTTATGGACACTTGTAACCTTCAGGTTCTTTCTACCTGTCCCCCTCTCCTCTCAACAATGTTTATGGCAATCCACAACGGAATTCAAGCACTTGTGAGCCAGCAAGATTTTGAACTTTTTGGAATGGAGAAAGTTCACAACATGAGTTTTAGTCATAAGGTTATATTATAGCTATTCAAAGCCTGTTCTCCCAAGCCATAAGGAAATGCATGGCACCTTCCCCATCCCTGAATGCTTTATTACAAATGGTTATTATGAACGATGTACACTTCACCACAATATGCAAGGGGCTATGCACAAACACTAGACAGCATATAGTTTAGGAGGTTTGAAGTCCAAGTTTTCAGAGATGCTGACTCCCCCAGATCCCCCCAAAGTTACAGGTTGTAGGTACTCAGCACATGTGACAAATAGGACTGCCATATTCAAGGCATACAAGTAGGAAAACACTATTCTTTGCTGAAAGACCATTTCTATCTCCATTCAACAGCCACACAAGCTGTAAATAGCTTTACCTCATCTGATGCTTTGCTCTGTGCACTGGAACAGCTTTTCAAGAGAGAGCTGCCAACCAAAACAAACTTGGGAAGTCATATTTTGAAAGTAACATGGGATTAGTCCTATAAATACTGATAATCAAGCTTGAATATCAAGCTTAATGAAGCTCAATTAGAAGGAGGGAAGCCATATTCAAATGATTACACTGAAAAAAATAACACGTATATATGTATATGAGTTAAATCTTGTAGATTTTAAAAGAAATAAGAAACCTTATTTTACCTCTCACCACAGTGTCTAACACTGACAGTGGCAAAGTACACTTACAAGTCTCTCGAGTTATCAGGAAAGGTCTCATTATTATTGTGTGTGTACATATATACAGAACAGATATATGAGAGCCTACATATACATATAAGCTCACATTCATCTAGATATTTTTTTTCCCTGAGATCAGTGATCTTTGGTTACATCATGGCCAAGATTTATTTCCAGTTTCCATTCCAGCATCAATCTAGTAAATCCAGACTTCAATGGTGAGTTTTAACAAGCTTCAACCATGAGAAGAATGCCTTTATTAAAATATGAATATGTAGGCTTATACTCTATACAACTTGGTTTTCCAAAACAAAACTTATTTTTTCTCTACAAAAATGAGACAGTCCCAGAAATAGTCCAAGAAAAATACAAAAGGGTTCACTGATACAGCTGGTAATCTGCTCTATTCTTCTGAACTTCCTATTGTGGTACAAAATGATTATGTGCATTTTGCAAGAGATATACAAAAAATGTATTTCTTCTTCATTCAAATAAAGGGGAAAAAAGTTATGTTTTATTTTAAATGAAAAATAAAATCTTCCTGTTAAGTTCTTTCTTCAAAACAGGTCTCCTGAAACCATCTTAATTTCTTACATAGCTAAGTAAAATAAAGTATGATATTAGTTGGACAGGCAAGATTTGCTCAGAGTGCTCAGAAAAAAGGATCTTTCCAAAGCCAAAAATTTTCTCAAGTTGCAAAGAAACCACAGAAATTCCTTTTTCTAATGCCTACTGAAAAGAGGAACCTAAGACAATCTTTGTTTTATTGTTATAAGGGTAATTTTGTCACCAGTATCAGGCTGTGACTGTTACAAGAGTCAGGTATGCAGTTGAAGGTGTTACTGTACTCTGCAGCTTCTCTCTGAGAAGAGCAGTATGGACTGCAGTGAAATATATGACCATCTTGGTTGTTCATCTTCAGGCAGTGGCAACAGGTCTCTAGTCTACTGTCTCTAATTAAGGATCATTTTATATCTAGGAATCATCAACATAGTCTCAAGAAAGCTGTGGGACTAAATTTAGCACAGCACAGCTTTCAGAAAAAGTAACTGAACTAAGGCAGGGAACACCAGGAGAACTGCACAATTGGAATAAGAAAGAAATGAAAGTAATACATGGTTTAACATATTAAACAGCTGGAAAATAAACTTCCTTTTAATTAAGGATTCAAGTCTGGGAGGTCATCTCTGCATGAAGACTTTATTTATTTATTTATTTATTTATTTATAAAGGGGGAAACCAAATCTGATCTTGCAATACTCATGTTTGCAAATATAGATAAAGTTGAGCTTTGCCAAACTGGAAGAACAAACGTTCTAGGTGCAGAGCCAATTGTAATGCACACCAGTCATGACCTTCAGTGAAGAAATGCTGCAGTTCAAGAGATCAACTAGAGTTTAAAATTTTATTGCATGAGATTTTCTTTAAAAGCCCTGTTTGACTTTATGATTTCTCTTCAGTGACAACCTTAATATCTATACTAAGACTGCTGTAGCAATAACCATATACAGAAAAGTGAATTTTGAATGTGCTTTCAATGAAAAGCAATTTACAAGGCATCTTGGGGCGAATCTTCAGTGAGCTGTACAGGGTATTAGCCACCTGACATGCATTAGCATCAATAAGAAACGGCAGTTAAATCTCTGCAGACTGAGCTAAAAAAAAGGAATAATAAATATATATATATATGCATGTATTGAATCATTGAAAAATGAAAGTGTACAGTGGTTGCAGGTAATGTGAACTGAGAAGATCTTGTGGCTGTTTGTCATATTAGATATCTGTGGCTCAAGAGATGTCCTTACATTAATGTACAACAGTGGAAGGCCCAAATATATATCAGCAGTAACCTCCACTTTGTGTTCTGTAAGAATATTCACATAAATAAATTTGACCATGGAGTAGACTCCAGTCAAGGCTAAATATGTTCCTGATTATTGTAGTTGGTTCTGTTCCGCAGTGACACCTCTTCTATTCTAAAAGAGCATGACTGCACTTTCTGTATCCCCAAAGCATATTCTGATTAACCTATCAAAGCTGCATCATCTTGATATTTAAAAGGCAATGTATAACCAAAACTTTAGAGTGAGAACCCATGCACTATAATTTTTCTGTAAAAAGTTTGGTTTGAATTTCTGCCACTAGAGAATGTGGGCAAATATGATACTCCAAAATCATACATTTCCATCTGGATTAGGTATGCTCTTGAGGCAGGATGGTTGTATGGGAAGTCTTTTAACTTCTATATACATATGCACCAATGAACTCTCTCAAACTCGTAGTTCCATATTCTACCTGAGATAACTTTGAATTTCCTTCTTTAAAATACTCAAGATACACAAAATACTAAGTTTAGGTTATCCTATGGACTTTGTGTCTTTCTTAACTGGTAGATGATCTCACTTCAAAACATATTTTGAACTGAAATTCAATCACTATGTTGAAGGAATTGTTAGCATATGCTTCATGGTGTAGAAGCCATACTTTGTAAAACACCCTCAATTAATAACTTTCATTCTCAAGAATATCTTAACAGCTTTCTCTCACAGCCTTTGTCTACTTGACTAGACCTCTGAGGACAAAGATGTACAATATAATCAATAAAAGAGAAGAAAGTTATTGCTAGGGTTAGATTTTTATGTGGGTTATAATTATCTTTTTAATTTGGAATAGGAAATAAATTCTGAACTTTGCGATCAGCTCACATGATTATTGCTCATCTGAATGGAGGAATGGGAGAGGTATAGAACATCCCAGTCAAGGCAAAAAAAAAAAAGGTATGAAAAAGTTTGATAAGAACAGATAATGAGAGTATGGAGAGAACAACTCTGATGACTACAAAGCACAACTGGTCAAGCTGATGCAAAGAAAACGGTTAGGAAAACTGAAACCAGCTCACAAGGAAACACTTCTGCTATCTCTCAGCACATCACAGACATTCTGCAGCCTGACTAATCTGCCTGCCTATATTAATAAATTAACTGTATTTTTACTTTTTAGCTTGTTACACACAGTTACAAACTGGACCAAAAAAAATTAAAACCTCACCCCCAATCTCTCTACATGAGCAATGTTATTTAAAGAGCTAAAATAGTTCTACTGTATATTCCCATTTTATTGTGTTGCATAATTATATGAACATTTATGTATATTCTAGCCAAGTAGTGCCCTCATCTTGCTTCTCACCACCTGAACACAAGAAACATCCTTGTCTATAGGCTGAGATATACAATACCCAGCTGAATTTAATTCCATCCAATAGAGGGATGAGGAAGAAACATACAGGAGAACAGTTCTTACCTACCACCTACTATTCAATACTGACTTTTTAAAAAGTATTTTTTTTCCTTCTCCTGTGCTGTGAAAGTGAAAGACAACATTCTCCAAACAAAACAAGACAAATACCAAGAGAAATTAAAGCACCCTTGTTTTATCCAATTATTATGAAATTCCAGCATGCAACTCTGAAAGACCTTTGTCACTAGCTCAAAACCCCCACAACCTTTCTCCCTCCAGTGATGCTGTTTTAATGTCTCCTGAGCCTTGAGTACAGCACCCCACAGTGGACTACTGCAATGAAACAAGAATTTAGAGGTGGCAAACTGAAGATACAATCTCTATTCCTCTCTGCTGCTTCTCTCATCTACGCTGTGCCCCACACAGCTACAAAACCTTTTTGAATATATTTTACATCTGTTAAAACTTGACAGCCACCTGCCATGTGATTACAGCACTTTACAATTTGGAGAAGACAAAATAGCTTGCTACTGCTCAAGGCCTAGAGATCCTAATGAAACAAGCAGGATTTGAAGGCACTCTGCATCTTCCTGAAAAACAGATTCCTAAGTGGAGTATGCAGCTTGCCCATTATTAAAAAATTGTGAACTCACCACCTTGTAATACTAAACATCTGTATATAAACAAGTCATTAAAAGGGGCCGTTTAAACAATGACATCACATTAACTATATCCTGTTCCCACTGAAATGATGAGGATTATAAATTAATCATCACTGCACGGTATTACTACTTTTAGCACATTACCCAAATGGCCAGTTATTACTGAAAATATGTTTATTTTAGTTGACTGAACATGTATACCTGCTTCTCCTATCAAGATATTCATCTAGTGAGTAATTAAAATTAACAACCAATTATTGGAGTTATTACTAGGGACACAACAACTAGATATTTGTAATGGTTTTAATGACAGCAACAGTTCCTGTCATAGGTTTTTTGGCTCCTTCTCACATAGAAATTACTGAAATACAGCTAGAATCAAATGTGATGTGGTATACCAGTCAAGTCCCTAAAATGTAAGATGCTACAATGGACTAAAAAGAAAGTGACTGTAAATAATCACCTAGTAAATAACCACTAAGTCCCAGTGCAACCTTCACTGCAGTATAACAGATCTGACATATCAAACCTCAAAGAAAAATAATTTTAGGAAAACAAAAATACTTCATTTCTATTTGTAGATGTGTATTTTTTTCTCCTCTTCCCTATGGATTTAAGCACAACTGAAGTGCTTTGCACAAGAAAAATAAACCTGTGCATTATGCATTCTGTTAAAAAAATGACAGCTAATCAAGTGACAGACAGGACATAGCACTAAATTCCTCCTGTCAATGAAAATCCCATATGGTATCAGGCTTTTTGTCATACTTGGGTAAAGTTAGCTGTGAGAGAAATCTCCAGTTTTTACTTTGCAAGTATGGCTGAATGTTGCTGTTTGGAGAAGGACAGGAAAGGGAAAGAGAGCATATTGAGACTGGAAGGTCTCTAAAGTGAAATGGTTGTATCTAGTCTACCCAAAATACCTCCTTGTGAATATAGTGACCTCTATACAAAACCTAGCTCTCTCTGCTGTCCATGGGTAGTGATGGGTCAGTCAATGGGCTGTGGGATCTGTGGCAGCATCCCAAAAGTTTTTGAGAGTCTACAGCACTAGTTGTGATGTGCTACATTACTGCCTTGTGGCCAGTCCAAAGGTGGTTGGGTGTAGAAAATTCCAGCCTAAATTTGGGAATGTGGGAAGTCACCCACCATTACCAAGTTGTCTGCACAAATGCTCTGTAAAAATAACAGACCTCAAGCTTTGTTAAAAACATCTCAGGGCTAACTAAAGGAAAAAACTCTATGCACCATTAGCAGGCCCAACCCAACAAGCATTTCTGGACTTTAAAAAGCCCGTTAAGAAGATGACTATCAGACTAAGGCAGTGCTGTGCTGGCAGAGAGGAGCAGATTATCCCTTTATATGGTGTTTATATGGTTTGGAGCCAACCCCAAATCCTCTGAGGAACAGGGACTGGGACTAGGGTCGATGGTAAAGTGCTTATTTTAACCAAGCATAAGCTATCATGCTAACAAACCACCTAAATTTCCCTACAAGGGGTGGGAAAGGCACATATGTTATTTATTTTGAAGTTCCACATTGCAATAGTCATTAATCTTCCCTATTTATGAGCAAGTATAAATTTATAGGCAGATTTAACATATCTAATATTTGAGGATGAACAGAAGAAGGCAGGGAGGTTAAGAAAGACAGAAGCACATTGTGGCTTGCACAATGAAACGCAAGGTCAGAAGACAGTACAAGAGTGGAGATGGCAAGAAGTCAGAAGTTAGGACAGAATCACAGAATCACAGAATTTCCAGGTTGGAAGAGACCTCAAGGTCATCGATTCCAACCTCCAACCTAACGCTAACAGCCCACCACTAAACCATATCCCTAAGCTCTACATCTAAGCGTCTTTTGAAGACTTCCAGGGATGGTGACTCCACCACTTCCCTGGGCAGCCTGTTCCAGTGCCTCACAACCCTTTCAGTGAAGAAGTTCTTCCTAACATCTAACCTAAAACTCCCCTGGCTCAACTTAAACCCATTCCCCCTCGTCCTGTCACCAGGCACGTGGGAGAACAGGCCAACCCCCACCTCGCTACAGCCTCCCTTGAGGTACCTAAAAAGAGCGATAAGGTCACCCCTGAGCCTCCTCTTCTCCAGGCTGAACAAGCCCAGCTCCCTCAGCCGCTCCTCATAGGACTTGTTCTCCTCATAGGACAGAGCAGACTGGTGACAACTAGTGTTTAAACAGGAAGGCACAGCAAAAAATATTCACTCAGAGAGCAGGACTGTGCCAACCAAAGTTAAAAATGGGAAATAAATGTACACAACAGAAATCTACTGAAACACAATATAGAAACATCCAAAAAAAAAATGTTAAGTAGCTGGCAGGGCTCCCTTATACTCAAAGGTGGGGCTAACACTCTTGTGGCTCTTCAGCCAAGCCCTTTCTGGTCACTCTCTGCACACTTACTTGCAGAGACACTGGCCGTTTCCAGATGCAGCTCTTATGGCCTCAAGTCAGCTTGCTAGGTGCTGCGAAGGATCATATGTTTAGCTGTAGCCAAGATACAACTGTTGCACTGAGGCTGTCAACTCTAGTAATAGCAGAGGCCCATAATGCAGCTTAATAAAAGAGATAATGTGTCTGCAAAGTCTTTTTTTTTTTTTTTTTTTTTTTTTTTCCTAGCAGAAATACTAAAATACTATGAGGCAATTCACAGCAACATGTAATTTAGCTGGTAGTATAGGGCCAAATTAATAATACTGAAAATCTCAAAGCAACAAGCCAGCTGTTATAACCGTGGGGAGCGGACTAGGCCTAGTACTTTACTATTTTAGAGCAAGGGCATGTGCTAGAACTCTGGACTGTGCTGTTAATTTCTGTGACATTGTCTGACAGTTCCTGCTGTGATCTCATTTAGATGCCCTTTCTTATTTTTATTAATCTTTATGTTATGTTTTTTTTTTGCCTCTACTTAACAGTACCATTATTGCTTACAACTTCAAGCAACACTCTTAGTCTCAAGCAGCTGAAAGTGTCATCAATTTGCAGCAGTGTTAACTTGCTGGAATTTTTATTGCATATGCAGACAGAGAAAGCATCATTAAAAAATACATTGCTAAGCTATAGTAAAAAAAAAAAAAAAAAAGTGATACACAAGGAATTCTAACAATCTGCAGCATATGATGTATCAAGTATCTAATAATTTTCTGTTTAGATAGCATTTAAAAGTATGTTTTACAGTTACTTAAAACCATGAAATACTAGGGAACCTTGATAACATTCAATAAAACTGCATGTGCTTAGAATTCTCATCACTGTTCCTAGGATATGTAATTATTTATGCTGCTTTACACCATTTTACACTGCTGTGAAGCCTTAAGAGAGAATTAGAAATGGTCAAGATGACTGTTCATTCCCCTTGTGTCTGCTCATCTTGGACCCAGTCCTGATCCCAGTGAAGTCAAATGATTCCCAATGAATCTCTGGCAAAACTCCCAGAGACTGCACTAGGAGTAAGAACAGACACATAAGGCCCAATCCAAGCCCCACTGAAGTTGATGCAGGACTTTCATTCCTTTCTAATAGGCTTTGGATCAGGCCCCATCCACAAAACATGTTCAGAATCACCATTGCAAACAATGCATAAGAAGACATAGAAGAGATTTCTGTCCTACTGCATGCTACTGACAGATGGAGATTTCGGCACACATTCTCACATTCTGCCTGGCTTGGGTCAACCACTATGAACTGGGAGGAGCATCAGTGACTGGCCTTGTCTCAATGGGGCCATGTGCCAATGAGGCTTGTGTCTAAAACCAGTCATACAGACAACAATCACAAAACAGCTCAGTGAGGAACTCAGCTAAGCCTGTAAAATGTAAAACAAAGCCCAGGAACAAAAAAAAAAACAGTCCTTTTTTTTTTTTTTTTTTTTTTTTTTTTTTTTTTTTTTTTTTTGTCTCCATTCTGTTATTCTGCTCATTCTCCAAAACCAGATACAATGCTAACAGTCACAGGAGCCTGTCCAAACCGTGTCTAACGTCATTTTCTGGATGAGGCTTTAACAACACCCTCCAAGCTCTATGCAGAAATTAGCCAGAGGACCCTCCGAAAGTGACCTTCTAGCCATCCACAGTCTGTGTTGCTAGGGTGTAGAATATTTCTCTCATATCTAACTCAGTGTCTCCCACACACTCTATTTTATTCCTTGCAACTTGAGGATTCACTCTGTAAAATATATAACATGCCTATATCAGAGAATTTTCATGACAACTTAGAAATTGTTTTGAGTATACAAAGTTCTACTTACAGATAAATACTATGTTTCATTCTTTGAGCCTATACCTGGACCAGAATTCTGAAATTGCAAGACGTTTGTCTTTAGAATTTTGCTTTAGCCAGGACCAAAACCTGGGACACAGAACTAAAGTTCTGGGTTGCTGGCATCCTGCAGAAGTACTTGGAAAAACATAGCCTGACACTCAGAAGGGGGAAAGGTGACAACAATATTTTACTCCATCTGCAATTCCCACAACTGACATTAAAATATGCAGTGATGTATTATTTACCAGTAAGCACATAATCATTTTGGGGTCTGATGTTCCTCCCACTGAAATACAAGAGAGAAATTATATATCATATATAGTCAAGATTTTGACATTTGATTCCTCCCACATATTTGAATGGGAGGAAGACATTAAATGCCAAAACCAAAAATGAGCATACAGGACCTATCCCTCAAAACTGTAATACATTCCAAGGCACGGCACTCATTTTGTACTTACACTGACCTCCATCCCACACAATGCAAAGCCAGTGGTTGTCCCCCAGAATACAAGACACATTTTTGCTATTTAAAATTGTGTGTGCAAGACCAATGTTCTAGCACATCTTCTACAAGTGCAAGTAGGTTTAAAAATATATATATCCATGATTTCAATTTCTCTTCAACACTGAGTATTTTACTTTTTTTCATCCTTAGAATTCCTCTGTTCAGGTTCTTATCAGAGACAAGATGAAATCACCAAAGAACCCCAGATTACTGATGAGCAACTATTAATATGGGAGCCTATTGTGTACACAGGTAAAAACTGCACATGAGAGATACAGGCACATGCCTTGTGCCTGTAATCTACAGGTGGAAAATGTTATTGTTTATATTACATAAATTCCCCTCACCTATCCCCCTTAAAACATGTGTTTTTTTGTTTGTTTGTTTGTTTGTTTGTTTTAATTGAAATACACTCTCAGAAAGTTCATCTTGCCCACTGCATGCACACATTTTAACACTGGTACATATGGACACTGTCTTCGCCACCAAAAGAGGCTGGTGTGTGGCTAATATCTCCATTTAAAGCTTCACTAACCAATTTTAGTTTTTGTTTGTTTGTTTGTTTGTTTTTAAAGAAAAAAGGAAACAAAGCATACTACCATGCTCCATGCCGAAATTCTATCTTCTACTTCTCCTGTTTTCATTCTACCTAGATGTTCCAGGAGCCTGACATTGTATGTTGTGATCTATATATTCTGGGTGCTACTACTGAAGCATGAAGAAAACAATCTCAGAGACTCCATCATGGATCAGGACCCAGAATTTCTCAGCATCTTAAGGGTAGGGACTCGTCTTTCTAAGATATAAACTGTCATGGACACTTTGCCATTTACAGAAAAGTGAAAACTAAAACAAAAAGAAAGTGTCAACCATATTACTTCGTTACAAACTTGTGTGTTTGCTAAGGTTGGCAAAAACAACAACAATAAAACACCCTCAACAGTAACGACATGAACAGGAAAATATAAGAAAGTGAGTATTGTCAGTTTCAACTCTGAATGTCTTAAGCGACGTTCCCCTCTTGTCTCCCAGGTTTGGAATAACACAGTAAATATAGAAATACTGTGCACACCAGAAATCCTTTCCATTTTGCTCTCATTGTTCTCAAAGCTCTTAGAAGCTACACAAAGCTGGCAGGTCAAGATATAACTAAGAAATCTCCAAGACTTGCCAAATGTGACAATAACCCTACAGAGGAGCTCTACTAGGTCAGCTATGGGCTGACATACATGTTGATACACTACTCAAGTTTTAACACTGTCTTACCAAATGAACTTAAGTCTTTTGGTAGATTCTCAAAATATTGTGCTATTGCAAATTTTGTATATACAAATTGTGCATCAACTGAATGTACTATTTATGACAGTAACACCTTTATCACAAAAAGTGTCTGATGAAGAAATGGCTTTGGTGTGCCATCAGCACCCACTGCCCCTGTCAAAGCTTGAGCACAATCTGACTCAAAAGGCCACCAATAGGTTCAGAGTAGTTCTGTAACTTGAAGTAGCCTAGAGATACAGAGGGGTTTGACATCCCCACTGACCTACAGAGATGCTCAACACTTCGAAACAAGAAGCACTTATTGGTACCTAGTTAAGATGATAAACCTAAGGTACCTGTATCTTAAAATTTAGACAGAACTTCAAAGAAAATGAAAAAAAAAAATAAAATAATAATATAAAAGGTCTGTACTTGCTCCAGTAAATTAAGTAAATTGTATATTGTTGTATTACTAATATATTATTGGGACAACATATTGTTCAGTTGTTAGTCTCACCTAGACATTGGATTAAGGCAAACAATGCAATATCCCTTAAAGTATCATCAAGTGTCTGTGCTTGGACTGTTTGCCTTGCAGGTTACAGTTCTATTAAAAATCCTCCCATATACACTCCAAGGAGCTTCCAAACCCCATGAAGTTCTTAAGTACAGATGTTTACAAAGGGATCACTACACCAGCATGTGTATTTATACAAACACATGTTAGAAGTTGGCCTTATGACTGTTCCACATCAGAAGTGGGTGAATTTCTTCACCACAGGGATAAAATATCTCACATGAGTAAACTGAACCTCACTGAAGTGGTTTGGGACAGAATAAATTAAATGAGCAAAGCACAGCACCAAACATGCCTTTTTGGGCCAAATCATACCCATTTCTGGAGCTGAACTATCTGAGAAAAGAAAGATGTGGATTTGGACCATTCCATAAGTTGGAAGAATGTCTCAGAACATGAGCTGAGTTCTGTAACCACAACCAACATCCTTTTAGCTTCTTTTTAGGAGCAGCTATTGGTAGACGTAACCAAAATGTCCCACTAAGAGAACACATGTATTCATCTGAAACCAATATTAGATTTGCAACACATGCATATGCAACAATAAAATGGAGCTATAGAAAAACACAAATATAAATTAGTGTAAGAATAATCGTCTGAGAACATATACATCTCTATTCTCAGAGGAGGCAAAGTCAGTCATTATTCCTGTCCTTTCACTTTCAACTGTCTGGATATAAGAAAAGCACAGGCAGTAGCTAATCTTACCAAATGTATGCATACTAAACCACTAATTACTTTTTTTCGTTGAAGCTCTCCCCTTCTTTTCCCAAACTCACACAAAACAAAACTCCTAAAGCTGATTTAGAGCAAATGGGTATAACTGCAAAACAAATAGAAAATGCAGCAATGTAAAGCTCTCCAGGCAGGAAAAAGTAAAGACAGACAGCGAATCAGTGACATTACTGGAAATGCACAAAAACCTCAAGACCTGCAAACCAGAAATGATCTGAAACATGACATGGTCCTGACATCCACCTGCACTTATGTGGTACTGGTAATGAAAGCATTAAACATTCAGGATATTTCCAGTTTTCCTGTCTTGATGGAAGATGCTATGGACTTCCTATGCTATATCTTCTACCAGGAGATATTACATGCCTTGGAAACTCTAAGTTTTTTAGGTGTGTGTGTGTGTGTGATGTTTTTTCTCCTGCTTCACCTCTTCCCCTATTACTTTCTAATAGCTCAAGTATACAACCACTAGTAACAAAAAAGGATCATTCAATACACAGAAGTTGTGTTTAAATAATTTTTTTCTATAAACTGTATTCTATAAATGTATGAGAGTATTTTTTGTCAAATGGAAACCTTCCTTCTTTCCACCAAAAGACACACAGTCACAGAATATATTATTCTTTCGACTGGTATTAATCATGTAGGCAAGACATTATAAGGAAAAGCATACTCAAGTGATGCTACAAGCCCACACAAGACACATCAGTCACCACCAAGTGGAAACACAGTTCAGTAGATGATTTAGTCCCTAAAGCGTAGCAGCATTTCCAAAATAAATGTCTTCATTGTATTTGGCATGTAAAGAAACTTAATTTATTTAATAAAATTAAATAATAATAACTACTAATTATTCTTTACCAATTCACTTAATATGGACACATATTTACATATGCTTACACACACACAAAAAAAGATATTTATTATTTTTATCTATTATTATTTATTATTCTTATCTGTAATGCATATAGTTTATCTTCTCAGAACTTAGGGAGGGCAAAAAAATAAAGCAAGTAAATCTCCATACTTATGGAGAAATCTCCATGTTTATGGAGAAAACAAGCACCATTCTACCTATTTTTCAATCATGAGTTATAAATTTAGATCACAGGCTAAAATGCAAGTTGCTACGAAACTTGTTGCAGTTTAATTACTTCCTTAGGGATTTCTCTGGCATAGGGAATCCCCAAGTGTAATGGGGTTGATCTCTTGCTAGTAGTACAAGGACAAAGTAATGGCACGAGCAAGGTCAGCAAGCTGTGACATTTGGCCAAATCCCAACTGCTATGTCCCATGCCTTGGATCAAGAGCACAGTCAGCTGGAAGGTCACGTGCAGCCAGCCCTTCAAGATCCCACCCTCTGTTTCTTAGTGTTGCCCTGTGGTCAATCCAAAAGTTAGTCCCTTTACAACCATTTTACTCTTCATTGTTGCTTTCTCTGGGAGGAGGAAAAAGATAGAGGGACATGGAAATGTTGGTCAGTAATGAACCATCCCCATAATGAGAATCACAGAATAGTCTAGGTTGGAAGAGACCTCTAAGATCACTGAGTCCAACCTCTGACCTAATGCTAACCAGTCCTCCACTAAACCATATCCCTAAGCTCTACATCTAAACTTCTTTCAAAGACCTCCAGGAATGGTGACTCAACCATCCTTTTATATGAATAAAATACACTTATACAATAAAATACACTTGATTTTGAGGCAAAACCTCCATGCTACTTCAAGTACTAACAGATTAAAAGCCAATGTTCCAAATGGTTGCTCTGAGGCTGCAGTAATTTTCAGCTCAGCTCAACACCTGCCATGAAGTGGTTATCCACCTTACCACAGTGGAGAGTTACTGCCTTGTAATTTGTTTTGATAGGGAGCAAGTGACAAGCCAGGAAAGATTCCAACACATTAATGAAATTACAATGTGTAATGATAACATTTAACTTGCTATTAGTGATTACAAGCACATTTGCTAACTGTGCCCTGTAAGACTTCTCAATGGGATGCTGACAGTACTGAAAGAAAAGCTATTCTGATTGAAAATGCAAAAACAGGCATATGCAATACAAAAATAAAATAAAAAAATATGTAAAAATATCACTGGAAGATACAGATCAAGAAGTTGCCAAACTCATTAACCATTGCCTGCACTGGCAGGTTAGGGCATATTAATGTATTTGCTCCCCACCCTTCTGCCTCCACTCCAACTGATTGACCCTTTAATTTCAATCCCTCTCTTTAACAGTTCATAGGACACAGTTCAGAAAAGAAACTGCTTCAAACTGTCACTGTGACAAAGAACACAAATTTATATGGTTCTGTTCCCCACTTACTCTTGCAATCTCTTCTACAGCCTGTGCACTCTCTTCCCCTGCAAATGTGGCAGAGGGCCAACTCGATATATTCTATGTTAGGCATCTCACACTTGTTCAGATGCCCCTGTGATGAGTTCTAAAGTCATCTCTCTTTCAGGGTGGCTTTTAAATAAGATTTTGGAGGGGAAGTGAGTTCCAGTTTACAAATCTACCTACTGCTGGTACGTCTACTGATATTGTCTGTTTAAGTCAGATTTCGCAGCATTTTCATTCTCAAGAATCTCTTTGATCTGATATTACAAATCCATCTAAATATTTTTATTTTCCAACCTAAAACATAGTTCTAACTATCTTCAGTGAATAGAGGAAAATACTCACCCAGAAGATACCCTGATGGAGAAATAACACTTGGTATCTCCCATCTGTGCATATCATATAGAATGACTTCTATTTTCCAGATGGAAACATATGTGGCCTAGCTGAGATTATAGGCACCCATTAGCTTCTAATGATAGCAGCACTATGGATAATATCTCATCTACTACCTTCATATTGGTGTTCTGTCTATTGAATTGTAACACTCATTCTCAGTTTGTGCTGTAAATTTTATTTTATTTTATTTTATTTTATTTTATTTTATTTTATTTTATTTTATTTTATTTTATTTTATTTTTCTTCATTGAAATGTATCTGGCTAGAAGATCTCAAGAAGGCTCTAGCCCGGAGTGCCCCTTCTGGTCCTAACAAGTTTTGTAAACACTTTGATATTGTTACTGAGTTCCATTTTATATCTGCTAGTTGTGGGTTCAAACTTTATGAAATGGGTAGATAACAACCTCAGTCCTTACAAGTGCTATGTGCAACAGACATGTATCATTAACGTCTATGTGACCTTCTATTGATTTTTCTGTACAAAAGACTCCTCAATACCAAAGATAGATATTGGATGATTTCAATTTTATAGTAAATATCATCCCATAGGTCTCCTGAGATGCCTGAGAATGATTGGTTTATGGAACCAATAAGGAACCTTACAACCTGAATGTCACATATCTGTAACTATGAGCTATCAGAAAATCTTAAGGTTCCTAAAATGAATAAGAATGCTTCAGTTATTTACAAGTGTAAATTCCTATCTTCACAACTTATGCTGAAACAACAGCGGAAGGACTTCCAGTAAAGGGAAGTAAAAATAAATAAAACAAAACAAAAACATATGATGGTATACAAACAAAACTGCATTTCAATTTTTTGTTCCAAAAATAAACTTGTAATGTATCTCATATTGTTTAAAAATTCTTAAAACATCAGTTGCACAAACATACTTTCAATCAAACCTTAAATGGTTTTAATCTTCAGCCAAAACTCCCAATAACTCTATTGGTTTTATCTGTGGTCCAAATCCCCTTAACATAGTCATAGCCACACTCAGTTTAAATCTACTGTTGACTTGGAGAGCTAGGGAGACGTCTTTTACCTGCTTTTCTTCCTTCTTGATCTAGAGCCATGACTGGCTTGGCAATATTGTATGGAAGAGTACTGCTTCCAGGCCACACTAAGTTCTTTTTTCTCCAGAAATGACCTTAGACATTTCTCTGGGACAGCTATTTCTACTTTATGCTGATTCAGAAGTGACTTAAAAATTCAGATAAACTGAATGGGATCAGTAGACCAGTTCTAAGCTAGTAGCTAGTCATTATTTAAATGTCCAGTGGTCTTTAACCAAAGTTAGATTTGTGACTGAGAAAAGAAAAGCAAAAACATGCAGAATTTGGCAAGATTAATACACTTTCAAGAAGATTATTTTTAACATCAGATCTAATATAGAAACTTTTCATTTTTCTGTTTTAATTCTGAGGTCATCTGACATCCATCCAGACAAGACTAAAATTTTCAGCTCTCAGGAGAAAAGACTGTGAAGCTGCAATGGAAACTGATCCTGTTCCTAAGACAGCTACTTCAAAGAGAGGGATATTAGTAAGAATTATTCTAGTGCACCTAATGTCCTAGCTCTTAGTCCTCAACATGAAACCTACTTGCTCCTTAACTGCAACATGTCTGGTGACTGAACAGTTTTCCCAGTGATCAGTCAGCCATAGCATTAAACCGTCATAAGCAATATGGCCATAATCAGTCCCTGTTTCAATGTTTTTTTTTTCTGATGTCAGAATAATTTAGATGCCCGGATATCTGAAGCAGCTGTACCAATGAATACGTGAGAGAGAAAAACACAGCTGCTTTCCAATTCAGCAACATTGTTCTGGATTTTCTTAAACATCTGGTAAATCAGCTGTTCCTCTAAGGCCAAGCATTATGGGTACCAATAAACTTTTACCTTGCCTTTGTGCTGGTGAAGATAAGGCTTACACAAGGCATGAGAGCTTAATGTTGGTATTAGTCAAGCCTCATTACCTGGAAAATACTTCTACATCAAGAATACACTTGCAACAATACTGTTGCCTCTGAAAAGCAGAACTAATTTATTCATTTAAATACTGCTGCACTAGTATAATTATTTCAGTTTAGTAACATGGTTTTTATCCCCAAATGAAAATAACTGAAACTTTTGTCATGAATACAGATACATCCTTAAACCTTATTCCATTAACAATAGCATTACCTGCAGTGACTTTAGCAATACAAATCCATTTCTACTAATAAAATCTAAAACCACTTTAGTTAAGTCAGTGCAGAACAGAGAAAATTTTAAGGAGATAAAATTCCCCTATAATTACCAATGGTCCTATAATCACTTTACACCTTTTGACTAGGGAATAATGCATTATCTTCATATAATATACTGCAAAATTATCCCATCCATTAATCTAAATGGGAAATATTACCAACCTGAGAAGAATATTTTCCACTAATTCACAAAATCTTTGGGTCAGGCATCCATTTTATCCTTTCCATTGGGCTAAAGGAGACAACAGTGAACAAGCTTTGTCATGAAGATATATCTCCTTAGCATTAGGGTCAACCAAAATTTAAAATCCTGTATGTTCTAAGAATATGCACAATAAGCAGAGTAAAAAAATAAATAAATAATAAAGTATTTTATTAAACAAATAAGACCTAATAACAGATGTAAATATTGCCTGAGACTTTCTGTATAGTGACAGTAAGCTCCAAATAAAGGGTACTGGGTTCATGCCCTTCTGAATCATTACAGTTTTCACAGAAAATATCAGCCTCCTTAAAGCTCTTAGGTTAAGGAAATTTATAGTGATAACAATAGCAGTAGTTTATTTGAGACAGTTAATCAAAATTCTAGCACTTATAAGCCCTCTGTGGAAACTACAAATTTAAGAAGTTGAAGACTAAATATTCAAGAGTAAGCTCACAATCTACACACGTACAGTAAATTTCAGTTATGTGTTTCATTATGCTGGTGCCTTGTAGCTTTTAAGGGGTTTACAACTTGGCTATAATTATCCACTATGGGGTGAAATTTGGCATTAAAATAACTCTTTTCCATTCTCTGTTCTTTATAGAATGTTACTCTCTACTGGCACTGCGTTCCTTGCACA
Source organism: Heteronetta atricapilla (assembly GCA_011075105.1). Taxonomy (NCBI): domain Eukaryota; kingdom Metazoa; phylum Chordata; class Aves; order Anseriformes; family Anatidae; genus Heteronetta; species Heteronetta atricapilla. Next base: position 49,087,215 of record CM021735.1, read on the forward strand.
TGCAACACTCTTGACAAATTTTTGGATGTGCAAGCAAAGCAAGTCAGGGATTTCATTTCGTAACTTTTTAAAATACATATTTCATACACCAAAAATATATTGCCCTTTCCTTCATTTATCTTCCATTAATTTAGCCTTCAGTTTGGGTTCACTCACATGGCAAAAATTTGCAATTTCTTCATTAAGCAGGAGAAGTTTTATATATAATCACATAAAGCATAACCATGAAGGCTTTACTTCTACCACAAAATCCAATTACCATCAGGATGAAAGGAAATCATGGTGATGGCATAAAATTCACCATCAAAAATATGACATCACTTCTACTTCCCCTCACAGTGCCAAAAACTTCCTGCATGTCTCCTTGAGGAAGGGGTACTTAAGTTTCTCCAACAGTAAAATGGAGTAATGTTAATGAAGTAGCTCCCTACCTTAGGACTACTCAGAATAGTCACAGCTAAATTATTTGACAGTTTGCCAAAAGCCCTAAATAAACGAAATAAATAGTTATATTCAGATTTTACTTTCATAACACCTTGGAGTCATGAGTGATGCCAACTTCAGTAATTCCTATCCTCATTCTCAGCAACTCATCCCAGCATTGTAGTTTACATTACAAAGCCAACGCTTTGTGATGCTAAGTTGCAAAACAGATCACTGAAATGATATTGTTAGAGTCAGAGGCTGGCTCTGAATTCTGTTTTGTTTTGTGTTCTTTTTTCTTTTTCTTTTTTTACTCCTAAGAATGTATTAAATCTGCCTTGTCCACAGGTCCACCTACATTGCACAGGAAGGGAAGCCAAAGCCCTGCTGGAAGCTGCTCTGTTAAAGGAGACAGTTCTACATGGAGGAGTAAAGAGAGGAGGGGTTCCATATACCTAAGTTGTCCCTCTTGCCAAAGTTCAGCAAAGATCAAAACACCATGCACAATGTTAACAAAGCACTCTGCAGTTACTGGATAGCAACCACAAAATAAATCCCCTCAAAGACAGAAACTCATAAAGATTTATTATGGTCTTTGTGCTGATGTAAATAAACACATGCAGACTCTGGTGAAGATTCAAAAATTAGTTCAGAAATATGGGGAAAGGCCCTTTGTCTGGATGTAATGTAAAGGGACAATTAGAACTTATAAGTTGGCACATGTACTAAATGTTTTGAGGTATACTAATGAGGTGAAACTCCAAATCTCCAAGGTAAGCAAGCATGTTTGTCCGGATGAGGAGAAGGAAAGAAATGCAAACTGCAGTATTCAGACGTCATTTAGAAGACAAGGATGATGTAACTTTCAATGTTCAACTGCACAGGTACTTTCAAGCTATAAGTGTCGTGGTCTTTCTCATGCTGAGGCTCTATACTATTCTATTCAGTTGTGTATTAAGTTTAGCTTTATGTCCTTGAGACATATAGGCTATGTTTCTCTGCAGATATATATTCTGTCCTGAAAACAAAAAGTGAAAGAAGTCTGTTTTTTTTTTTTTTTTTTTTCTTAGTTTATTTTGAAACTTCCACTCCTCCCTCTCTGTGTAGTTACAATATTCTGATTTGTACCAAAACAACACAGGTATCTATGTTTAAAGTTGTCAGATATTTTAGAGATAGGTCATTTAAACTATGTATTAATTGCTTACAATCTAAGGTATTGCAGCTAGAACTGTTACCTTTGTATAACAGACTTTGTATATCAAATCATGGTAAGTGGCAGCCCAGAGAAACAAAGTAATTTGACTGAACTTCTCTGTCTAGATTTAGTCAAGACTCACCAGGTCTCCAAAGTAGGAAAACATAAAATGTAAATGGAATGAAACCCTAAGGGAGTAAAACACACACACACAAAAAACTCTTTGGGTTTTTGTTCATTTATGCTTCATGGTGTATAACCCCAGAGAACCAATAAATGCAGACGGAGCACAAAAATATATGAACTCACCTTCATACTGCAATTATTTATTTATTTATTATGACTTCCGCTAATCCAAATGTTTGCTTCACGAGTCATGTAAGAAAGAGCATGCATGGTTTATACTCTCAGGATCCCATTATTGTAAAGCTCAGAAACAGTCCACTCGAGTATTAGTAAAATTGAAGTGGGGGGGGGGGGGGGGGGAGAACAGAATTTCAGTTGGTAATAAATCGCTTTACATCAGCCAAAATAATTTGACCTCTGCTTTCCAGTCTTACTTACTACAAGACTACTGGAATAGATATAGTAAATAGAGTATTAAATAGAAACAAAATTTGGCCATCTAAATACAGATGGCACAGATGAAGATATCGATCAGATTGCTCAAGCTGACTATACACAGCAGAATGTTTCTGTGTTGTACCCTTACTTCAGTCTGCTCTCCCTAGCTTTAAATGTCCCAAGTTATGACTTTCCCTTTCAAGAAAATTTCATAACCTTAAACAGCTTACTGTTAGGAATTATTTAGTGTATGGTCCTATTGCGTAATTATTCAATTATTTGTATAATGCACAGCATTATCTGGAATAATTATTCACTACAACTGCATGCCTCCGAAGTAGCTTATTTTTCTTCTTATAAGCCTTCCCCCACTCTCTCTCTCCCATGAGACCTGAAAGGAATATTATTCACTTTACAATCAAATTTAGAAAGAAGAAGTCCACACTTCGTAGATAATCGGTGGAAGAAAATCAGTTTCAGCAAGAAACTGAACTTGTGTTCTAAAACCTAGATAGTATGTCAATACCATGATCCAAACAGTGTACTTCAAAAATAGCCAAGCAAGTTCTTCAGTCATATTAAAACTTCTGAGAATGGGTTTACACCAAGTTGTGAGGTTGTAAATTACAGTGGAGGAGACACAGACCAAAGGAAAAAAAAAAAATCTCTTTCAGACTCCTGATACAAGTATGAACATATAGCACCGCAACTAGCTCTTTCAAAGCTCCTTTGTTAGAACTGAACCTGTTAGAACATAGACAGTATTCAAGTCCCCTGCCTTGCCTTACCCTATTACACTAACAGAGAAAATAATGATTTTTTTTTTTTTTTTTTTGTGGGATTTGCATTTGGGCATGTAGGAGTTCATCCAAAATAAAAATCAAGGCAAAAATCTAGAGCCTGATTATGTCATTGAAACACAACAATTTAAAGAGAGATTTTACTACAATCATCTTCACCCTGTGAATCATTTATTTTCTACTTTCTTGATCCTTTTGATGCCATCTTCTCACTACTTTTCAGTTATCAGGTTCTTCCAAGCTAGATAGGATCTGATTTGGTAGTGTAAGAGAGAGAGAATAAAACCTTTAGGTTTTTGCCACAGACTGTTGAGAAAAAGAGTGAGAGAATACTCCTCTTTCAAAAGAGTAGCCAGTACTCCTACTGGTTAATGGTACAAATACAATTTTTAGTAAGTCATCTAAAGCTTTTAGATCAAGAATAAAATTGCTTTTCAAATAGATTTTAAAGGAATATTATGAGCTGTAATAGATTTACATCTACATGTAGTATTAAGAACAGATACCAGTGACTGCAACATCAGGCTTTGGTAATCAAGATTTCATAGGAAACTCAGATATTAACTCAGATTAAGGTACAATATGATTTTAAAGCAATCACTGGTGATGCCATCACAGCCTCATGCGTAGAAAGCTAGTTTTGGAACATAAGTTTTTTGTTCTAATGTAACATCATTTGCTTCCACAGAACAAAAATTTGAAAATAAGTCCACAAATGGGCAAGTTCTGTGACCTGGAACTCCCACAGCTCTTGAGCACGTTGGTCCCCTGAAAAAGTCTAAACATCTCTGAAGATATGAACTACAATTTTAAATAACTAGTACTAGTTATTAGAAATGTATTTAAACACCATCCCTTACAAATCCAGATCCAGTATAACTCTCACATCGAACTAAGTAGCTAAAATCCTTAACAGTGACTTCCAAAATTACCATCCTCCTGTACTTGCACAGAAAAAAAAAAAAAAAAAAAAAAAAAAAAAGCCAAGCAAAACTCTGCCAAGCTCCCAGTGTGGCAGTGAGGCTATTTATACATGGGAAATAAAGGGAATATTTAAGCATTTGCAAAATCCTGGTGAATGCTCTCCTTAGACTTGGCTTTTTGTTGGCCAATTTGCCACTTTAAAAACCTAATAACTACTAAATACATGGGAGATGATGGATTAAAAACCTACTCAGTGAGACTTCCTGCATATAACATAACAAACACTTATTTTGAAAACTAATTTTCAGTAAATTGGAAACTAATTTTCAGTGCTGCTTGGCTGCAGTTCAATGCAGTTTATGGAGATCAGATATGCATCTATAGTAACAGGGTAGCATCTCCAAAATGCAACAGCTCTGTAGAACCATGCTGTGATATGTATCAAAGCAGAAGAATCCATCGAGAAGTTTGCTCTTCACCTTCATTCTCTGCTGTGCTAAGTAACAAAAGAGGCTAAATTTCTTCTTTTCTTCAAGAGAGTAGTAGCTATGAAACTGTAAGCCCCCTAAAAGACTGATTTGTACAAAACCAGAGTTAATTTCTTCCACGGCAGATATACCTACATCTCAGTACACTGAGAGCTTGCTCAGAGACACCACATCTGTGAGGAAACACAAGAATGCTAGGAAATGTTACCTGAGCAGATATCCTCTGAGATCCTCCCTGTTGCACTAGCACCTACTCTATGCACTGTGATACACTACCCATTAAAAAAAAAAAAAAAAAGAGAGAGAGAGAAATATATATATATATATATCATGCAAGAGGGGAAATGCATGAGGACAAGCAACACAGCTGTAGAACGTTTCTGATGTCACCAGAAGCAATAATGAGAGCATTTGTATAAACCAATATCTTGTCTAACCCAGACAAGCATAATGGATACAGGTGAGTTTAGGCATTGGCTGTAATTAAGGAAAATCATCTCACTTATTGCTAAGTAATCTTAACTTCTGAAGGAAAGACACAACATGCAGATTTCTAGCTGGAAGTTGTCCGCTTTGACTTCACACCTTCAGGCCATTTGTTTTCAATTCATAGAATCTTCATTGACAAGGAGATGGAAAGGCCTTTCTCAGCAAAACAACCTGGGGAAACAGCTGTCTCAGAGAGGTAGCTCAGCTCTGGAGGGACAAGTGCTCAGAGTTTGGGAGTCATAGGAAAAAAATCATAAGACAAACAGGCATGAATTTTACAAGGAGAATAGCTGTCTCTCCTATGAGGGCCTCCCGAGGGGAAGAGTAAAGCGAGATCTGCTTTCCTAATAGCAAAGGTGCTGCCTCAAAGGGGACAAAACATTGATTTGTAACTTCTGACTGAACATCCCCGAGAACACCATGCAAGTGTTCATAACGTCCCTGCTGAAATTTATTAACAGTAGATCTGAGCACCGCCGTGTGCTCATGCAATAGCTTTTTGGGACAGGCATCAGAGACAAACTCTTCAGAAACTCAGCGGGACATAGGTCCAGAAAGCAGGAAAGAGGGAAAGAAAAGTTCAAGGAAATACAACAGAGTAACAAGTGGGAAGCTGGATTTGCTTTGCCTGCAAGTAGTTTCGAAAAGCATTGCTTCCAGCTTGACTCAGGTTTGCAAGCCGGGAGCACAAAGGAGGTGAGGGAGCAGCAACGGGGGCAGGGGATTACCCACCAGGGCTGTTAGGGGGAGAAAAGAAGAAAATAAACTAGAAGAGAGCCAGGCGTGCTGCCGCGGGCCCAACAAATCCCCAGATAGATATGATTACAGGCGGATGGAGCAAAGAAGGACGAGAGAAGGATCAAAGACTGCAGCCGCCAGCGGCCCACGGCCCGCAGCCTCGACCCCCAGGGGTCCCTGCGAGCAACCGGGGCGAGCCAGGCCGGGCCGAGCCGAGCTGGGCCAAGCAGGGCCGAGCCAGCCAAGCCGCGCCAAGCCTCAGCGCTCCGCCGGAGCCCTCCAAGCGGCACCTGCCAGACTCCTCGCCAGGGGCGGCCGCTCTCTCAGGCCCCGAGAGGGGAAAGGCGGCTGGCCCCAGCCCCAGCCCCGGCCCCCCGCCCCTGCTCCCCCCGGCTCCCCGGGGTCCCGTCGGGCCCCTTGCGCCGGCTCCCACGGCACAGACCCACCCGCAGCAGCCGCCCCTCGTCCTCCGCGCTCGTCGCCGGCCCGCAGACGCGCCGCCTTCTACCTGTGCAACACCTCCGCACCACATTTTATTTACACGCAATCAACTCGGGGTATTGTACATTATATACAGATAGTTTCCCCCTCCGACAAGGCAGAGCCTGTGCAAGATAGTAGCATTCTCCGGAGCGTATCCTACAGTCCACGGGAAGCGGTCCCCCGCGAGGTATCAGCTGTCAGAGTCCAAGTCGCTTTTGCCGTCTTCTTGCCTCTTCTCCGGAGACGTTTTGGACGCTTTATTCCATTTTTGCGCGTTTTCCGACTCCTCCGAAGACGACCTCTTTTGCCTTCTCCATTTCGCCCGGCGGTTTTTGAACCAAACCTGTCGGGCAAGGAAGCCGGGTGGTTACGTTAGGGGGACAGGCACGTGGTTAGGGGACACGCAGCCCCCGTACCTCTACCCCGGGCCCTGCCCTGCCCTGTCCCACCCGCAGCCCTTCGAAGGCGCCAGCCACGCACCGACCGGCGCTCTCCCTCCCGGGTTCCGTGGGGGAAAGGCTGCCGCCGGCCGCCCCCACAAGGACACCCTGGGGAAATGGAAATAAAATAAAATAAAATCCCCCTCCTCCCATCCCATCTCAACCCCTCTCCCCCCGGCAAACCTGTTGCTCTGGAGGAGCCGTAGAGAGGCGCCTCCGCCCCGCGCGTTTAAAGGCAAGGGGAGAGGGCGGCCCGAAATACCTCCACTTTTTCCTCTCTTAAATGCACCCTCCTGGCCAGCTGTTCCCTGGTGCCCACGTCCGGGTATTTGGTTTCCTGGAAGAGGTTTTCCAGCGCTTCTAGCTGCTCGTCAGTGAAGATAGTCCGGTGCCGTCTTTTTCGCCTGCAGTGCAGCTGGTTGAGTAACTGCAGCTCCGTCCGGGACAAAGTGCCCACGTTCATGTAGGGCAACATCTGATGGGGAACAGGGGACATCAGCACTGAGCCAGTGCCCTCGTAACCTACGGACAGACAGACGAGACGACGACAGGCTTTCGCATGAGACTGCTGCTCCCCCTGGAGAGCCCCCGCTCCCCGCCACCCCCTCCTAACCCCGCGGCTCCGGGAACAAAGAAAGTCCGTCCGGTCCTGTCCGGTCCCGTCCCATCCCGTCCCGTCCCAAACCCGTCCACCTCCCCGCCGTGCCCCTTACCTGCGGGGGGGACGCAGGAGCACTGCTGGGCTCCCAGGGCCGGAACGGCCCCGCAACAAGAGGGGCCCACGGGGGACGCGGGCACATGCAGCTGCCCATAGTAGTAGTTGTTGTAGCCAAGCCGGGACCCGCCGACCGCCGGCAGCGCCGAGGCCGGTGCCACCGCCCGGGAGTAAAATCCGCCGTAGTCGGAGGCGCTGCCGTAGAGCGAGTCCCCGTGGAGGCTGGGGAAGACGACGGGCGCGGCGCTCGGGGGCAGCAGCACCGAGTCCTTGCAGCGAGGTCTGGCCGCCAGGATGTTGTCGATGCTGAACATGCTCACAGGCATGCCCCAAACCGTGCCGGGGCAGGGCAGCGGGGACCGGCTGCCGGGGGGAGGGAGGGCGGTTGCGGTGAAGGGCGGGGGAGGCCGGAGGAGACGGGGAATCGAAACTTTTCGGAGGAATTTTGGAAAGAAAAAAAGAAAAAAAAAGAAAAAAAGAAAAAAAAAAGAGGGGGCTCGGAGAGAAAAGAGCGGAGCTTTTTCCGAGGGCAGCTGGCGGGCAGAGTGTGCGTGTGTGTCTGCGCGCCGCTGTGCGTGTGAACGCGCGTGTGTGTGCGCTGGATCCACCCCTGGAACTTTCCCCCCTCAACTCTCGCCTGTTTACTGATCTCAACCCAGAGGGCTGCACGAAGTATAATCCATCTGAACCTCTTCCCTTTTTTATACCCAGGCGACGTCATCCTGGATTTAGTTCCTGGTAATATGCAGATGACAAACAAAACCAGATTTGACTTTGCACCCCCCCCCCCTTCCTTTCGGTGGGGAAGAGGTGGGGGGTTACACAAAGGAGTGAAAGGAGCCTGGGTCTGTGTATTGAGAATTAATGAAATTAACGTAATCCTTTCCATTAGTGGGCTTTTTTGAAAGGCCTCAGATTTAGGCTTGATCTCTGCTGCACCGGCTAATTGCCCAGGTTAATCTTATTAATGCCATTGTACAGAAGTGGTTAGCAGCTCCTAGCCTCGTCTACTATGCACCTACTTTGCTCGTGTTAGTTCACATTAGTGGGTGCTATTTCCTCTGTCTGAAGCTCGAATTCATTATTTATGATTCGAATTGGTTAAGAGGCAAGTTTTTTTTTAAAAAAATAAACTTCGGTATAAACATGCAGTCCCCCCTCCCCCAAGTGTTTCTGTTAGCTGGGTTTGAGTCCTGCGTCCCCCGGCTCGGAGAACTGAAGCGGCATTGAGGAGTGTGCGTTGCTCTGATTTAAGCTTTATGCACTGATGCAACAACGTCTTCCGCTGAGTAAATGAACTATTTTTTTTCCTCTTTTCATAGATCACCTGGAGGAACACGTGAATGTTGTAAACAATTTTATTGTGTTTTATTCTGCAGATTCAGATCCAGACAGGTATCACTTTCTATTTTTAAGCAAGCCTGAAGGTGGAAATGTTAATGACCACTGCCATCTCAAGTCCCCGGGTCTGGTAGGTGTTCCGATTCGCTTTTGATCTCCATTCCGGTGCCTTTCTCTTTTCTTTTTTCTAAGGAAAAATAAATTATTTCCTAGCTTTGAAAACGAAGCTTACAGAGTTGCGGTGTTACGGCGAACTTTATATTTTGCAGGCTCCGAGAATTTTAAATGGAGCAGTTTAAAGTCCCTAAAACTCTTCCTATTAAGACGTTTGGCTCTCTTGGTAGCTGGCTCTTGTGATTTGCAGAATACTTCGTCTGTCACGACTGTCACTGGGAATCCACAGGAGGTGAACTGAATAAGATTAGACTATTTACCCCATCAGCCCTCCATCAAAGAAGGTAGGAAATTGTACGCATGAAATGAAAACAACCCATTAAGGTCCGTTTACGAGGAACACATTATTTTGCCTGAACAAAGAGTATCTTCGTTAGCGCTTACTCGCACTTTTATCCTTCCTTTCCTCGAAATTCCGGGATTTATAACTGCATCTGAGAATGATCTCAACCAAAAACCTATTTCTAGTAAAAGGCTCATATGAACGTGGAGGAAAAAGAACCCCAGGACTTAATTCTCACTTTATTAATACACCACGATGAGACAAATTATTAGCGTCGTTTGCTTTACTTCATTTATTTCCTGATCAATTTCTTTCCACCTTCGGTAGTTAGGAGCTGACCTTCGTGCGGATTTTGCAAAATTTGATGTAAAGTGAAACTATTTGACGTGGAATTTTCTTTTCTTTTTTTCTTTTCTTTTCTTTTCTTTTCTTTTCTTTTCTTTTCTTTTCTTTTCTTTTCTTTTCTTTTCTTTTCTTTTTGTTAGTCTTGTGTGTGTGTATTCAAGGGTGGTTTTTTTTTTTGTGATTTTGTTTTGGGTTGTTGGGTTGGGGTGTTGGTTTTGTTAGTTTTTTTTTTTTGGGGGGGGGGAGGAAGTAACATTCGGGGTCTGGCTCAGTCATGCCGCACGCAGAGCAGCGCAGGGCTTAATTCCTC